>CM057338.1:183942937-184303653 GCA_030015575.1 Agapanthus africanus | reverse complement strand
ACCTAGGCTACACGACATGATGAAATGGTGCAAAAGAGATGATGTGATGTGCATTAAATGCAAAATAGATGATGTGATGTGCATTAAATGCTAAAAGAGGTGATGTGATTTAAAGCATCATGATTTCTCTCCAAAGGCTACTAAGCAACCCATATTGCCTATAAATACCAAGTCATAGATAAGGAGAGAACATACTTTCTCTTTAGTTTTGTTTTAGAACTCTTGTATTTGTAATTCTTTTTCTCTTTTCTCTTGAGCTCGTGCTCCTTTGTCTTGACCTTACAACTTCTTCATTGAACTTGCAAGCTTAAGGTTTAGATTCTTGACTTCAAGAACACTTGTAACTTGTTTGTAATTCAATAAAAAGTTCTCATTTTTATTACCATGTCTTGTTCTATTTTACATATTTGAACTTGTGAAATTCTTGCTTTACTTTGATCTTGCAACCTCTTAAGTGAGCTTGCAACATTAAAATTTGGTGTTTGGATTTCACATTTCACCGGGCTTATGAACACTTGGAGATATTCGCACTTGGATTCATTGGTTCTCTCTTTATCTTTCTTTTCTTGTATTTTTTTCATTATGTTCCTTACTCTTTTCTCTTTTCCTTATTTTTACTTTGTAAATATGTGTGAGTAGTCGCTTTACTTGTTAAGGGTGGAATATGGTTAGATTGTATTTGAAGACGTTATCTGCTAAAAACCTTAAGCGGGTTGAGTGACCCTCTTATCATCATCAATTGAAACTCCGTACAAATCACTCGCAATTCCGCTCCGCTAAGCATCCTATCCTACCACCATAGCGATGATTCCTAATCATGACCGGATTGCTAGT
Source organism: Agapanthus africanus (assembly GCA_030015575.1). Classification (NCBI taxonomy): domain Eukaryota; kingdom Viridiplantae; phylum Streptophyta; class Magnoliopsida; order Asparagales; family Amaryllidaceae; genus Agapanthus; species Agapanthus africanus. The sequence goes on along the minus strand of CM057338.1, from coordinate 184,302,819 downwards.
GGCTTGCCGGAGGCTAGAATCAAGAGATAACAACGGAAGGACAAGAGACAAGGAAGGCGGATTTAGCGAAAAACCGCAAATACCGTATTTCAAGTTCCCTAATCCACGTTGTTTCCTATTTCTTTAGTGTCAATACCAAAGTTGGGTCTATAAGGATTCGGCAAACTTCACCTTCATACAAGCTAACCTATTACTACCCTTAACACGTCCTTTTATTATACATATCCTTGTTGCGACATTTAGTTTAACCAACAAATCAAAACACGTTGTTAACTCATTAAAACAAGCCTAAAAACTTACCATCTCCCTGCGGACGACCCGTACTCATCGCGGCTCGCTACACGCGACACCGTTTTGATTGCAATAATTTCAAAACTCTTTCTAAAATACGACACGGTGAAAACATAACAATCAAAACACCTTGTGACAACCACAGTATAACCGATCGTAGTATAGGAAAATCACTTCCTATCAAGAACATGTCATCCAAAAACCTGAACATCACTCCCTACCACCTTCTGATCATGTCCATCTGTTATTCTGATAAAGTCAAACTCTACAGCTGTCACATCAAAACTAGACGATCTATCTCCGCTATACTTGCTTTAGTCTATAAATAGACATAAGCTACTTGCCCACTATGCTTCCACTTCACCCACTGACTACAACAACCCTCTGGCAGAGTCATATACACGTGCACTTCTAAAGCTAATTTATAACGACGTTATATTCATCCTCCTGCCATATCTCATAGTCTAGAACAGCAGTAGTGGCAAATTTGGGTATTCAAAAACCTCCATGTCACCATCTTTGAGGAGACCGAAGTACCTCTCGGGTGCCTGAGGTTACCCACCAAATCTGTGGAGTGGCTAATGGATCGTCAAAACCAATTGAATTCTCAGGTTCTACTAAATTTTCAGTAATCGTTTGTACTTCTGGAATCAATTCCAGTTCTACCATACTCCCACTAATATTTTCTGAAAAGAATCCATTTTACTAAAACTGTGGCGAGTCAAGAACAATATAACTATTGATCTTCCAGATGGTAGAATGTTAACCCTCGTCAAAGCCCGGGAAAACCCATAAACTGCCATTACTGAAACGTGCCTAGAGTTTATCCGGATTCTGCTTTTAAGTATAATTCGGACAACTCCATACACCTTAACATCGTTAAGATGTGAATCCCTTTTATATCCAATATAGAAACAAAGGAACTAATTTAATTGGAACCAGATTCAAAATATATGCAGTCGTTCCCAGTGCATATCAACTAAATGGAAGAAGGCCAAGCATCATTACTCATCAAGAAGCGTACACACGGATGAGTAACCTGAGAGAGAAGCATGTTTTCAAAACTATTACTTACAACGGAATACCAAACATAAGTATCTACATTTTCAATCACCTTGAAGATTACTGATACTTGTAACATATGGTTCTCTACTTTATTCTTATACCTATATCTTCTCAAAATCTGGGCCTTGTATTTCAACGAAATACTTGTCTAAAACTAGAAAAGTCATAAGTAAACAGAATATAGTACGAGTACCAACCCCTTTGTCTTCACGGACATCGGACAATATACAATACTCTGTATAAGTCCACTGAGTTTAAAAACTCAAACCCCGTGCGTCGTAGGCTGAAAACTGTTCTATGGGAAAAAAGAATTACACCGTTGTTGAATGCACCTTACCTAACCATCAACTGATATAGGTAAATGTCATAAACATAATTTCAAAAAGTTATATCTCACTTTATAAAATAAACGTACAGATATATCAGTTTGAAATTGGTGCATAACAACGGATATTCAAAACCAAATATTTGTCGTTAGGCAAAACCCAGGCGATTTCCTCAAATATCACTAATTACAAAGAATTCTGATATATAGAGGATCTAATCACCCAATTCCCAATATCTTACTCCCACTCGGCATCTGTAACACCATACAGATGTGAGAATCAAGTCTTGTAAATACATACCCTGGAGTTAGAATCTAATTGGGAAAATAATTTTCAATTAACACCGCACAGTAAAACTGAAACATGAAAATGTTTCGAAGGGGTGGCCGGATATTCCTAGTAATGCCTCTTCCACTATCCAGATTCATGACAGTAACCGTATATTTCCTTGTCCTCACTCCAATCCATTCATATGTCTTTACTTCTTACCTTCTGTACACCACTCTTAGGCTAATTGGTTTTCTTCCTTCCATACCTTTCGGCACCTGCCTATGGTTTGGAAGAAGACTATCCAATAAGCGCAATAGGTGTACTCTCCTAATACTAGGAGCCCTCGCAACCTGAGAGAAGGTAAAGATAAAAGACAACTGAATAATACTATTCAATTTCTCCAGAACCGGAATCCATCCTCGAACTGAAACAAGTTTCTTCGAGTTCGTATGTAACTATACGATGGAATATCCAATCAACATGGATCTTCGTAGTGATACGGAGTGTTCCATAGAAATGCAAAGGGGAAGTAGGAGTGGCAGGGGTATACGCAGCTTCGTCATGAATGATAGCAGTTGCAATTTCCTTTGCCCTCATTCTAATCCCATTATATGTCCTTACTTATTACCTTCTGTACACCACACTCAGGCTAATTGGTTTTCTTCCTTCCCTACCTTTCGGCACCTGCCTATGGTTTGCAAGAAGACTATCCAATAAGCGCAATAGGTGTACTCTCCTAATACTAGGAGCCCTCGCAACTTGAGAGAAGGTAAAGAGAAAAGACAACCGAATAATCCTATTTAATTTCTCCAGAACCGGAATCCATCCTCGAACTGAAACAAGTTTCTTCGAGTTCGTATGTAACTATACGATGGAATATCCAATCAATATGGATCTTCGTAATGATACGGAGTGTTCTGGAAAAATGCAAAGGGAAAATAGGAGCGGCAGGGATATATGGGACTTAATGACAATCCAAAAAGCCAAAGTGTTTTAAGAAGGTTCAGTTAACTTGGTTCATGAGTTTTTAAGGTCAGGCCATGGTTGCTGCCAAGGAGAGAGAGAAAAAACACTCAGCGTGCACTCTAACCTAGATTAGATTGGTTAAGCACTTTAACTAATCAGGATGGCTCCCACTGTTTCCTCGAATTCTCCTTCAAACCCTAAAAGGAGAATTAGTCGGGATCATCTGAAAATCACGCGAGGAGTAATTCCTACTCATCAGTGGGAATCGGGATCCAACTATCATCGCATGATAACTTTATGGAAGCCACTCAAGTCACCATACTCCAAAAGGTATGTGCATGCCTGGTAAGCTTCCTGTATATTTGAAACTCCCGATGTGTTTTTGCCCCTAACGGTTTATGACCTTGACAAAGGCCAACAAATCATAAACCACTAGTCAAGTTCAACCCGTCATTATCCTGGATTAATCTACACCCACCCGTACAAGTCCTTGACAAAGACTAACAAGGCTATACGACTGTCCTAGATAATCGCAAATCTATGCAACAAACAAGCAATATCTAGCTACCGTACACTACACCTTGACAAAGGCCAACAAACGCATCACGAATACTAAGTACTACTCATCCGAAACGACGGAGGGCTACGGCTGGTTTTTGGCGAAAAACCTTTAAAGTAATGAACTTGATATCGTTGAAAGAACTCGAGTGGTTTTTACAAATATATAGTGGCACAAACTTTTGCTAAAGAGGTCACTCCCTGTGAAGGGATCTCGGCTCTTTCCTCATCGAATGAGGTGCAGGATATTCCTAACTGAATATCATGATGCAAAGCAAAAGAATCGATTATAGTGAAGTTATTACAACGACGTAAACTTTTGCCCAAGAGGTCACTGCCGATAAAGGGATCTCGGCTCTTGCCTCGTCGAATGAGGTGCTAGATATTCATAACCGAATACCATTGTGCAAAGCAAAACGAAATGTCTGTAATAACAGTTTTCAAAAATTGGTTCCAACAACATCATTTAGGTTTGTTTTTCCTTGCATTAATCAAAGTTAACGCAGTCCCATCAAATAATCCATATCACACCAGAAAAAGGAACGAAAATACAATGTACATATATGCCATCCGCATTCGCCACGGAGCCCCGTCATGCACCGTTAGGTTACTTAACTTACGGCAGAGCGGGGGCTGGACTAGCGCGGATGCAAAACATATACAATATCTACTAGTATATATAAATATATATATATATATATATATATATATATATATATATATAACATTCGTCCCAGGCATGATATAAGCAACATCACAGAACATCAACAAGAAACACAGAATGTTGGATAGTCTTAGAGCCTCGGGTTTCATTTGAGCCGCAAATGAGACCTGACGTTCCCGGTCGTGTAGATATCCCGTGCAATGAAAACCTGGACCCCTACGAGCGCAGAAAGATACCCGCCAATCCCAAAAGTGAGGCAACCCCAATCAACAAAGTGAATGGGCCACCCAGCACTTCACGGAATCCGGTAACTTGAGCACCCCTCCATGGGTCATTCTATCCCCTTACGAGTGCGGCGAATAGCCCGCCAATTCTAGAGTAAGGCCCCCTCCGTCTCAACGCTATGAGATGCGGGCTCGTTGCCCTTTAGAATCCAGTTATTCGAGCACTCCACCGTGGGGTAATCCTAGTACAGAAAAGGAAAGTATATATAAAATGACGACATCGACCTCAACCTGGTCATGCCCCAATAAAAGATTATACAATCTGGAAGAGATGGCAGTCCACATGTCGGACGCTCGCTCCGCAATACTGAATATATAAATGAATCTGAACTGTACTACTACCATTGCACCACTAGCTATCCACCATGACAATCCAACCACAATATCAGCATAACTCAGAACATCAACATGAATATCACGTTTGCAAACCCATCTAGTTGAACATATAGCAATTAGTCAGGTTGTACCGCTCAATGATATTCACGGTCGCATATATTATCACATGCACTGATAAATACATACTTAAAATTTCGATTGACTAAACTTTTCCAAATTGGCCCCAAATGCAATCCAGCACACAAACAGATCTGGGCCAAAACCAAATATCCCAAAAATCATATTTCCAAGTATTAGAGTGCCAGAAGAAATTTAGCACAAAGAGGCCACATATAGACCGCGGAATCGCCGCCAATGGGCATAGTATGCGGCAGTTCCGCGACCAAATTATTGGCTCACGTGCTGAAATTTCTTGTGGTGCTTTAAATATTGCCTGCATGAATTTTTAAGATACTCGGAATGATTTTTTGAACAAGTTTGAAAATCGACAGCAAGCGTGGAATATTGGAAAAACGATTCAGAAAAATGGGTCGATCGAGATTTTAACCTTGTGCAAACTAGCTAGTAATGGTTTATGGGATGGCGCTGATACCATGTTGTGTTACAATAGCACCCTTGCCATCTACCGTGGCCGATGCGGGACAAAAATAATGTTTAAAAATTTGGTGCTAACGAACCCGTCGTAGAATCGAACCATAAACCTAAACTAGCTAACTAATAAAGAGCTAAACTACTAGGATAGAAGTATTATACCGAATGATCCGTATCCTTTGGTCTTCCACCATGATCTTTAGCTCCTTGAGGTGTCCACGATTAAGCTTGGCCGCCAGTCTTCCTCCGTCAAAGATGATCCACCCGAGGGAAACGATGCAAGCTCCAGCTTCGCCCAGCGAAGGAACCGACGCTCCATGGTCGCATGAGCATGAGCAACTCAAGAATATGGCTAAGTCTCTAAGAGAGTGAATGAATGAATCAAGAGTGATTGAGTATTATGTAGAAAGAATGGCTAAGTGTTTTCAACCATGTAAGAAAATATCTCATCTCATTTTACAATAAACAATCAAAGGCTATATCTCTCTACATTCCTCCAACCATGCTCATGCCACCTCACCCTCCAACTCATTTCCAAATGATTTTCTAAAAATAAAATCATATAATGAGGTGTCCATCTTCTAGAAGATATTCCGTATAAATACGGAATACAACCCGGTATACGTATCGAAATACATATATGCGTGTTCGTATAAAAATACGAATAGCCAAGAGAGAAAATGAATAGTGAACAATAATACTAGAATACATATAAATATATATATATATATATATATTATTAAATCAAAACTTGATTTAATAATCCGGCTCAATCCTAAGCCGCTAGTATTATCAACCGTCCGATAAAAATCTGTGTAGCATATACACATATTTAATCGGACACCTGTATGTACCAGCATACGTCATCTACATCATATCGCATGAACCGTGAAAACCCTCTGTGTGGGACTCTAAAGAGTCATCAATACGCTGGCAGTGGGTTTAACCATAAGAACGTCAGTGGCACTAGTTGTACATAATGGCCATCCAGGTATTGAGCGAAAGGAAGGCCGACGAGTAAACTCATCCGTACCCCTACTGAGCTTGTCAGTGACAATCTCCGTACAGTCCTTTCTATTCGTCTAAGAGTATCTCATATCGAGTCTAGGGGGTGGATAAAATCAGACCCTTAATAACGCGATATTTTGTGTCGGTATGAAGCCCATCACCAACTGAGAAACTACCGATACAAATCAGTAATTCTCGTCTATCTTGACCAAGGATTTCTGGTGATGGCCACCTATGCACCTCGCGACATCAACCCTCAATACCTGGAGAGACAAATCCCTGACGATCCGCTCACTGCCTCCATGTGGCTCGGGACTGTACCCAACTAAAACCTGTTTGCACGACTCCTTTGAGCCGTGGTAGGGCAATAATCAAAGCACAGCGGGAACTCACACAAGAAAAATGACGATCTCATATCGACAGACTAACCTGTATCCATGTCACCTGGGAACTGCTATCTGACAATAGGTATAATACCAACTATCATGTTCCCGGCGAGTCCGTCCAGTGTACTCATAACCCAATGAGCACCTGTATACTATCTTAGGTGACTGACTGACACCAATGGCTTGTAAGACCGGCCACCGCCCCTCGTCGGGGTATCGATAAGTATACACTAGTCTACTCCGGAGCATCAATGCCCAGTCTCGATACTCTCTCGACTAGGGACATTTAAGTAAGTGCTTATAGACCACCTAACTCTTACGTATATGATCGCCATCATAATGCTGTTAGTCAAGCAAGAATCCTATGGGCTCTATCAATATGTAATAGTGATCTATAATACCACATAAGGCATGTACATGATGATAAAGGCAAACCAGATAGCATACTATTATTTTGAGTAAAACTGTTCTACCTGTATAGGTCCTCACTCAATCATCATAATCGCGTACCTGCGATTATAATAATTGACTTGAGGGCATTATAACCAACAATTCTAACCAATTATATGATATGATAACTTGATAATAATGGTTAAGAATATTTGATATGATATGCAAATATTAATATGAATATTTTATTTAAATATGATATGCATATATTTTCCCTAATTATATTAATTATAAATGAAAAAACATATGACAATAATCTTTTTACAAATAAACCCACATATGTTCTTTATTTACAAAACACATTTTAGTAGTTAATAATAATAGGGAAAATGTCCATACAAATGTGCAATAAATTTGACAGATCAGGTGCACATTCATTTGGAAGTTAAATAAAATGAAAGGTCCCATTTGTAGGTTATGAGAGTTTTTAAAAAATAGATAAAAATATTTGCAAGACCCAAGATTCAAATATGCAGCCTATGAAATAACAATGCAATGACTTAACCAATGGGCCACAAGGTTACTATTGCATAGAATTAAATAGAAATAAATATATGCAGAGTTACAAAAGAGAATAATTTAAAAGTTAAACGAAATAAATTATTTTCTTAAACTAATTTTTTTTCCTTTCAAACAAAACAAATTCTCTTCCAAAATTTTCCTTTCGAAACAAAAGAATAAATTCTTTATATTAAAGAGATCAAACTAAATCTTTTAAAAATCTTTCAAAACCTTTTATTTTTATAAAACGTGTCATTCTGAAACACGTGTGTATATATATGTATGTATTTTTATTTAAAACATTATAGTAAAAATATGGTCGTTACAGGCACCGCGAACAAAAATCCGAAATGATTGGGCAACTGCGACTTTCACGATAAGAAAAACTGAAATGATAGAGCATCGCGGAGAATAAAATTTAAAAAAAATTGCCGCCCTATATGTAAGTCAGTATCAACTTCTGTAGACAATCCACGGACACAAATATTTGAAAAGAGCAGCATATTTTGCCATGCTTCGCTGAAAGAAGGAAATAGGTCTCAACGGCTGCATACACAAGCTCAAAGACCATTGGACGTCGTCCCACCTCGGAAGGGTACGGTAATGACTTTCCGGGGCTCCAAACAAAGCCTAACTTTAAGGTAAAGCACCATGGTGACGCCTATCATTGAATCATCTGATGGCCATCTACACATTCACTTAGAAAGATTACTTGAGACGTTGTATCCCTGCATTTGATTAGATAGGAGATACGGCAAGTGCGTAGCTACTCGAAAGAGCGACCTAAGTGGACGCGAGCCGAGAAAAAATCAGCTGACGCAACGGTGCGATGGACTATACCTAGTACCACAAACCTAACGGACTCTTGTGTTAATGAGAGTTATGTATGTTTAAAATTAGGCAGAGTTTATCCATCAATGAACGATAAGCTAACGCTCCGGGACAAGTATATAAACTAAGCCAGGTCAATTCAGCACAGTGATAAAAAGTGCGACCTAAAAGAAAGTCATTCTTTTATTTATCAAAATAAAGAATACAGCTTGTACTAAAAAGGAGGGAGTGTTTTTAATCCACAATTCAAAATTGATGAAAGGCACGGTTTGTGCAAAACAAAAAAGGGATACAATAAAGTAACTACAAAGGTGGAACTCTCAACAGATTGGCCATGTGGTTATTCTTTTGTTGGAACCTCAATGAAGGGATGAAGTCCCTATTTATAGGAATCTAATGTCGGTTCAACTCCTCGTAGATCTTGGAGCAGATCTAACGGTCCACAAGTTAATACCGCTGTACGTATGTGTAAGACACGTGTGCACAGTCGGTGGGAGACATTTGTTCGCACCCATTTTAGGGTTCATTCAATGGATGCAATGCGACACGTGCAAAGCACGCGCGCATGGCTTAAGCCCATCGCATGCAAAGCATGTGCGCATGGCTTAAGACTATCGCATGCAAAGCACATGCGCATGGCAAATGCCATCGCATGCGATGTGACATGTGCAAAGCACGTACGCATGGAAAAGGCCATCGCATGCTATGAGGCACATGTAAGACACATGTGCATAGTAAAAGCCATCGCATGTACTTGACTAAGTCATTACTAGAAGAAAATCTTCTATCAGTTAACAAAGTTAACAAAAATAATTAAAATTGATCTTGGGATCAATGATCCAACGGTGCGCACGGACCTTAAATTAATTTAAATCCGTTTTTTAATAACAAACTTAACAAAATATTCAAAATTGATTTTGGGATCAATGATCCAATGGTGCACATGTCACCTTTAATTGATATGAATAAATTAAGATCAAATTGAGATCAAAACTCACCTGATTCTTGGGAACAAACCCTAACAATTCTTTTACTATAAATAGGAACCCCCTCACAATGAAAGGGGCTTGGCTTTTGAATTTTTTTGAACTCTCTGAACTTTTGTTCTCCTTACTAAAAAAACCGAGGTTCTCAAAGAAGAAGAAACCCCAATCTTCTACGTAATAAAAATAAGAGGATGCTCTCTCTTTTATAAAAAAAAAACTAGTGCTTTCGAAATGAAGCTAGTGCTTCTCAAAATAAAATAAGGCTAAAACGATCTTAGAATTTATCTCTCTCATACAAAAAGCCTTTGCTTTCATGAGAGATCTATTCTAAGATTCAAGACTTTAGATAAAACCCTTGTAAAAGAAAGATCACAAAATACAGATCGAAACTAGTGCTTCTTTTGAAAGTTTTTACTTTCATTGAATTTAAATGTGCCATATGAATACACTTTAAATCAAATAACAGAGATCTCAATTTCTTGGAAGGCCAAAATTTTCTGCATCATAGTGTGCACTCTGGCTTAGGGTGTGAACAATGAACGTGTCCATCACATGATATGCACATGCGCACTTCATACAGATGCGCGTCACTTGATATGCACATGCACACTTCATTAAAATACGTGTCACGTGATATTCACGTGCGCACCCCTACAGAAAAAGATGCATGCGCGTCACGTGATACGCACGTGTGCATTACTTGAATCCAGTCAAGTGCGCATCACGTGATACTCATGTGCGCACTTCTTGAAAGAAACTGCATGCGCATCCTGTAACACCCTAACACTGTTATACTATATATTTTATTTGGGGTATTTCAAATCTTGCGACAGATTTCTTGATTATTATTGCTTTTGAGTGCGGATAGTGCATTTGGTAACTGTGGTTAGTATCCGACCCGACCCGCATGTTTGAAACCCATCTTCCGTTAAATGTGGAGGAATAGGGATCGTTTCTAGGTCATTACTGAAAAGAAGCATTAGTATGTTCTTGACCTTGAAACAGAGGATTCAAAAGGCATTCTTCCGTTAAATGTGATGGGTCAGAATAGCAACCACACACGGTTTTTGAGAGCGTAACTTGGTTTAGGGAGGTTGGTGAGACTTTGTTTTCAATAGTTTCGAGTTTCTTTTATATCACAGCCATTTCGGCTTTCACAGCAATGGAAATATCGAGCTGATGGATACCCGCCCTAGATGAAGATGAAGTTGGTTTAACGCTTTCCCATTGTGAAGTTTGTTTAGTGAGATCTTCCAGAAATTTCCAAGATTCACCATCGTCTTTTGACATGAAATGGAATTGACAAATGGTTTCTGTAACAACTCCAATTCTTGTGTACATAAATTTGATTAAAAGTTAATGTATACTTGGGGTATTTACAATTCCTGTGAGTACTATAAGAATTTGATTTACTTTTGAACAGCAAGAAGGAGCTTGTAGCTCATTAGTAAGACCTTGCACTGCTGAACCAAAGCACCAGAGTTCAAATCCCATCAGCCACACATTCTTTTTATTTAAAATTCTTTTAATCTTTTAGAAGCCCAAGAGTCTACACATGCACACCCCGTAAAACCAAGAGTCACAGCCTAAACAAACATATGCATGAGGCTAGACCAAGCGTCAGGATCACGTGGCACCAATACAAGCCCCCACCTCATGAATCAGGCCGGCGAAATGGTGACTTGGGCCGGCACCTCCGGTTTAACTCGGACCAAACCCCAGTTTTCTTTAACCCTGGTGACTCTTGGACTCCCCCCATAACTCCAGTATTATTTTTTTTCCCTGCATATTTACAGAGCACAATAAAACTCACATTTAATCCATTTTTATTATAAATTTTCAATACACCCATTCACTACCCTAAACCCTAATTTTTCCTATAAATACCACCCTTAAATCACCCCTCCTCACTCACAAATCCCAGCCCAAATTCTCAAGAAAATTCCAAGATCCTTTTGTGTGCAAGTGGAGTTAGCAAAGGGCGAAGCTCCGACGAACTTCCGACAACTCACGGAGTTTCCGACGACGAAACGACGTACCGGCAACTCCCACCTCTTCCACTTTCTCTCCTCTAGCCAATCATCCAGTAAGTCCCTACTTCTTCTTCTTTTCTCTATTCTAAAAACATTCAAAACTAAAAACCGACGGAAGCGGAGTTAATCCGGCTTCCGATTCGGTTTTTCCTTAAAAAGTTCTATTTTTCTTAAACATAATAATACCAAACTCTTATGTCATGACCATTAAACATTAACAAAGGCAATAGAACAATTTGTACATCAAAATAATAATCGTAGCAAGTTTTATTCCACTTTTACATTAAAATACCTTCATGTTTCATTTCGACATGCTTGAACTTTTAAAACCGTATTACCTTAAAAAACTCATAAGATAATAACCTACCTCCTCACAACACACATATCTAACATAGCACGACGGATTTTGGGAACATATATTTGAGAAAATACGGCTTTACATATAACCACTTTCAACTTATAAAACATTTTTCTATAAGAAGTGTATTTAACAAATCTTTGCAAATGCGCCTCTATAACCCATTTTGGGGAACTCGATCGGTATGGTGCGGATTATCGCATATCCTCGGGCCTAGTAGAGTAAGATGCATGTTAGTTATATGTATGCCCTAGAGGCCATTACTGTACATACGATGTATATTGTAGTGGATGCTTGGACATATATATAGAGGACTTTCTTGGTCGACATGATAGTATGCTATCTGGTTGTTCTTTATCTTAACATGTACACTGATTGTCTCTATGATACATGTTGATAAAGCCCTTAGGATGAGTACTTGACTACCAGGACTATGATACAGATCATACTAGTGGGGACAGAGTAGTCGTTAAGTACATCCTTCAAATATTCCTAGTCGTGGGTGTATCGAGACAGGGCATCGATATACCAGTGTAGACTAGCGTATAGCTTCTCGACCCATGTAGATGGGCGATGGATGATCCCATATCCATTGGTGTTTGACATCAGAGACAATATACGGGTGCTCAGTTGAGACTGAGTACACTGGACCGACTCGCCGAGAACTCCCAAATGGTATTATACCTGACGTCAGATGGTAGTTCTCTGGTGAACTGGTACAGGTTAGTCTGTAGACCCGAGATCGTCATAGAGTCTTGTGTGATTCCCACTGTGCTTTGATTTCCACCTTACCACGTTCAAGAGAACGTGCAAAACGGTGGCTTTTGGGTACAGTCCCGAATGACATGGAGGCAATGAGCGATAGGAGGGGTTTCGACTCTCCCGATATTGGGAGTTGATGTTGCGCTGTGATCGATTGGCTATAACAGGATGTCCCTGGCCAGGGATTCTTCAGTGATATACTGGTAAGAGTTATCAATAGTTTCTCGACCCGTTATGAGCCTCACATCGGCACGACTTATCAACTGGGGTCTGACGTTTACCATACCTAGACGAGATATGCGACATATCAGACGAAGAGACCGGACTGTACGATAGTGTTACTGATTGGATTCGCAGGAGTACGAGCAGGCTTGCTTGTTGATCTTCTAATCGCTCAATACCCGGGTAGCCGTTATATTTAGCAGACCGCTTGCGGCTTGTGGGTGTTTGATATGATCATCACCTACTGCCGGCGTATTGACGAGTCTTTAGAGTCCTACACAGAGGTTTCCTGGCTCAAGCGAAACGGAGTAGGAGCACATATGCGATATGTGCAGGACCGAGATTGATACGATATGAGATACCGTATTCTATTCTCGCGATTCGTGACATTAGTCGGTTATATGAGATATAGCCGGGTTATCGGATCAAGTGTTGATTCGATAAGTTGTTACATATAATATTAGTCGGTTATATGTAATATAGCCAGATTATTAAATCAAGAGTTGATTTAATAATTTAATGTATAATTATATATTTGATATGTTATATTACATTAACTAATATTAAACTCACTTATGATTTCTTTTCTCACTTGTTTATGCATGTGTATATATGTGATATATATTAGTGTACAAAATAATGTGTCATTCTTGATGATACATGCAACTAGGGTGTGTGTGTATGACTTACACCATGCTTAAGATGATAATTAGGGTTTTTATTTATTTTGGTAATTACAAACTGGTTGGAAATTGTCAAGGCATGAAGCTTGTAGAAGCTTGTTCTTTGCATTGACCAAGTCCACTCTTTTGTTTTGCTAAAGATATTTATTAACCCAACCTATTGTCCTAACCATGGTAATGTCTCTACAAGAGTTAGGCTTGAGAGCTTAACTCACCCATGGTTGCAATAATTCATTTGGATTAATTCATGAGAGCTTTCTTCTTCTTCTTCCTCAAAGCTTTTTAGCTTCCATGGAGTTGATGAAAAAGTATAAGAAAATCAAATTTAAAGTGAGCCCACTTCCAACTTCATCATTCTCTACTACTTGCCATTTAGTATAGGGTGTTTGCCTCACTAATTCCATAATTAGTGAAGAGATAGCTTGGGTTAGTGTCTCCTCGACGTAGATCATCTTCGGCCTCGAAGTCTTCGAAGCAAGCATGTTCGTTTCTTCAAGGGAGCCTCTCTAGAGTCCGGAGTTCACGATCGCAGCGAAGGGTCTACTACACAGAGCTATTGAAGTGAAGGACCGGTCTACAAAGGTAGTATTCCTTGCTCACTTTTCATATGCGAAGATGTTTGCATAATATTCCGTTGATTTCTAGTTAACGATTCTAAGTTAGGGTTATCTAGAACGGCAAATTTTTTAATTTGGTATGGACGATGCCTCCCGAAACCTTGCTACCGTGCTAGGTAACTCTGCAGTGGTATCAGAGCCATGCTAGAAATTTATATGGATTTTGTTAAGACTACGATACCGAAATACTCCAAAACTTGAAACGCGAAAATATAGTTTCTGTCGATTTCAAAAAGTTGTCAAAATTTTTTTTAAATAAGTACAGAGTGTTATATGGGATATATCATGAACACAGTCAAAATTTCAGGGGGTTCTGCTCGGATTTGGCCGAGATCATACATGTTGTGGCCGGCCACTTTGGTCTGGAAATGCATGAAATTTTCACTGTGTTCCAGTGACTTGGTTTTGGTGTTTCAGGTGTTGTTTATTTTTGCTAATTTTGCATATGATGTAATCTTACACTATAAGCAATTCGGAGTGTTTCGTATTCGCAGTTTTAACATTGTTTCGGGTTATTCGCATGTTGTCTAGACGAAGTTAAAAAGTTCGATCGAATGTCAAAAACTCATTTTTCCAAGTTTAACGTATTTGGAAAAACATGCAAGTGATCCTATAAACCCTCTAGAAGAATGAAACCCTAACTCGACTTTTTTGGATCGCGGAACCGCGATCATACCCTAGGGTTTGTCGTAGTTCCGTGGCGATATGAGTGAGGCTTGGGTTTTCCCTTTTACGGCTGGTGCATAGGTACTGTGGCATATTCTGGGTATTATTAAAACTGTGCTCAAGTGTTGATCTGTCGGGAAATTGTGGGACTTTGATGAATCGATCGAAAAGTTTAACGTCATCCGGGTATCATGTGATGGGATACAATATTTGGAATCCACAAATGTAGTTATGAGATAACTAATTTGAATGTTATAAATCTAGCAATTTAGTCTCATTTGATCGGTTGCCACGGGATTTTGATGTGATCAAAAGTCCGTCGCAATCACGTAGCGTACGTGAATACTCGCCGGGTAATATTATTAGATAGCCATTCCCCATAGCCCCGACCAAGTGACTGTAGGAGAACCCCGTCGCCAAAAGCATCCGTTCGGGTGCTCGCGGCATCGGTGTTCCGCCTTAGTGCACTTCGTCGACGGCATCGTGGGGTGCGGCCGTCTACTAAAGTTTCCGACGAGTATTCGATCAGGTTATCGGGACTCCTGTTGAATTGCCCGACTTGATATTGAAAAGTGTTTTCGAGATCGAGACTAAAATGCGGGGTTTATAATTGTTAGGCATGCGATATCTAAGGAATTCATTTGGTTAGGCATGAAATCCGAATATGAGATATTTCGGTTTTATGATGTCTAAGGTGGTTGCGGATTCCAACTGTTGTACTTTTTCACTTTCTTTTATGCGACCGTAAGTGTAATATGTGGTGTATCGCCAGTTTCGTTGCTATATGTCAACGACAATTGGGATACGCATATTTACTTACGTTGATGACATGTGATGTTATGTGTTGCTGTGATATGTTATATTGGATCGTCGTGTTTTGAATAGCCGGGGGTTTTATGTGAGATGAGAGTTTTCCATTTTCATTCATGTAAAATTCATTGTATGTAATATTCTTTTATTGGGGCACTTCCGGGTTGAGGATGATGTCACCATTGTATATTATTTACTTTTCCGCATTAGGATAGACCCAAGGCGGGGAGCACAAGTAACCGGGTTCTAGGGTCCAGTGGGAGACCATCTCGAGGAGTCGAGACCGGGTCTCCTAACTCTAGAATTGGTAGGGTTACTTACCGCTCTCGTAGGGGTCTAGGGGTGTGGGATTGGCTATTCATCATGACCGTGGAATCCGTGTTTTATACAGGCTTAATCTAAAACACGGAAATCCTAGTATATCCAATATTTCATATGTTGTGTTCTGCTGCGATATTCTGTGATGTGATCATTGATTATATTCTAAGACGAATGCTTATATTATATATATATATATATATGATATATATTATATATTACTGATTTCGTTTCATATGTGATGCTTGGGAAGCATAATTAAATGGGACTTCATTAATGAGATTAATGAAATAAAAGAAAGCTAAAGATATTGTAGAAACTTGTCTCGAAAACTGGTAGCTCTAGTTCTTGCTTTGCATAGCGGTATTCCTTGCAGAATATCCAGCACCTTATTCGATAAGGAAAGAGCCGAGATCCCTTCACCGGGAGTGACCTCTTTAGCGAAACTAGCAGATGCTACAAACTCGGTTTGTCTTTTGATTGCTTTTATAGTTTTTGCTTTGCATAGTGGTATTTGTGAAATATCCTGCACCTTATTCAATAAGGAAAGAGCCGAGATCCCTTCACCGGGAGTGACCTCTTTAGCGAAACTAGCAAAAGCCTCAAAAACACTCATTTTCAAAATCACTCGATTTTACAACGATATCAAGTTCATTACGCAAAAGGTTTTCTTAAAAACCTGTCGTAGCCCTCCGTCATTTCAGATAAGTACTTCATAGTATTCGTGCTACATTTGTTGGCCTTCGTCAAGGCGTAGTGTGCGGTAGCTATTTATGCTTATCTACTTAAGCATATGATGTAATTGAGTTAGGATAGTCGTGCGACTTTGCTGGCCTTCGTCAAGGGTCGTGCTGGTGGGTTTAATTCAATCATGAAATGTATGGGTTGAACTTGACTAGCGGACTATGGTTTGTTGGCCTCCGTCAAGGTCATAGCACGATAGGGGCAAAATATTATCGGGAATTTCAAGTGTTGAAATTTGCAATGAAATTGCATACCTCCTATGAGATAGTTGGATCCCGATACCCACTGCGAGTAAGAGTTACTCCTGGGAGAGTTTTACACATTACAATTAGCCGATCAAGCAGGTGTCTATAAAGGTGTCGACAGGGTTATACCTCTGCGAAAACGAGATTTATTTTAATTAGGTCCGTGCGAAAGCACGGGGAACCTCCCTCAAAGTACCAACACCGGCTTGGCCGAAAGATTGGCGAACTTGTAGGGTGTAATTAATCCCAGCTAGTCTTTCCTTTTAGGGTTTGAAGGAAGATTTGACTAAAACAGTGGGAGCCATCCTGATTAGATAAAATAATAACCAATCTAATCTTGCAAGAGCATACGCTGAGTGTTTTCTTCTCTCTCTCCAGGTAGTGACCATGTCACGCCTTAATCAAGATAATAATACGGATGTATTGACCGAACTCGGTTGTTATACTGAGCTGGGGAACATTGGTCCCACTCCAACTTATAATTGTTATAAGACCGAGCAGGAAATAGGGGATTACCGTGATTCCCATGCCGCCCAAACGAAAAAAGTGCATGATGATACATCTTCTTCGGGTGTGTTCATTACCGAGAACTGTTTCTCAGTATCCTTTACGTCCTGGGTATGAGATACCGGATCAGGATCCCAAATATGTAATTTGTTACATGGGCTACAGATAGGTAGAGAACTGGGAAAGGGTGATAAGTTTCAAGAGTTGGAAACGGTGCAAGTGGTGCAGCCAAGTTGTTGGCAGTTATCACCTTATATTACCAAATACATTGATTCTGAACGAATGTTCTTAGATACCGAACCTGATATACAACATCATATCAGTTTCTTTATTTAATAAAGAAGGATATAATTTTGTATTGTTGGATAATGTTTTGAACATTTCCTATATCAAGAGTTGATCGGTTCAGGCAGGTTATCTAAAAGCGTATACGTTCTAAATCAAACTACAGTTCTCAACGTACAGAACACACACAAGAGTAAGAGTTCAGAAATGAACGAATCCTACTTGACGCATTGTAAACTAGGTCATATCAATGCGACCTGACTAGCGAAGTTACATTTAGATGCATATTTAAATCAGTTTGAATTTACATCTTTTGAAACTTGCCAGTCATGTCACAAAGATAACATGGCCATAGCTCCGTTTATTAGAAACAGTGAAAGAGTTAGATGAACTCTTGGGATTGATACATGATGATGTATGTAAGTCCCCTGTTTACAAATGCCAGGACCGGTTCTTTGTACTTCATTACATTCACTGATAATCTCTCAAGATTCGCACATGTGTTCCTGTTGAAACACAAGTCTGAATCTTTTGAGAAATTCAAAGAATATAAGTCAGAAGTAAAGAACCAAAATGGGTATAAGTATTATGTCATTTGATGTGATCAGGGAGGAGAATACTTGAGCACGGAATTCCTGGACTATTCTAAAGGAGAATGAGATTCTCTCTCAGCATTACTCCTCCGTATACACCACAGCACGTTGGTGTATCGGGGAGGAGCAATCACACCCTATGTGATATGGTGTGCTCTATGATGAGTACTACTGAGTTGCCTATTTCCTTTTGGGGGTTATGCACTTGAGAAGATGCATACCTATTAAATAGGGTTCCAACCAAATCAGGTTCCTACCACTCCATATGTGATATGGTATGGGAAGAGCCTATCTCTTAATGGATGTTAAGATTTGGGGTTGTCCGGCCTATGTCTAAAAGCAAAATCCGAATAAGCTCGAGGCTAGGTCAGTTCTGTGGAAGTTTGTTGGATATCCCAAGCATTCGCAAGGGAATGTCTTCTACCACACCGAGGAACAAAATGTGTTTTATTTCTCGGCATGCCACCTTTTTAGAAAAGAATTTTCTTGTGAAGAAATTAGTGGTCATGAGGTAGAACTGGAAGGAGTTCCATCTATACAAACTACAGCTGACGATTTGGTAGAACCGGAGGATTCAATAGTTCCCGACGAACCTCGGCCTCTCCGCCGATCTGGTAAGTTTCATCATCCACCTGAGAGATACTTCGGTTTTCTCAATGACAGTGGGAGCGAGGATTGCATCATGAGATGATGACCTAACCAGTTTCTAGCAGGCTATCAAAAGTGGGGACTCTATGAGGATGGCTGAATGCTAAGCGATCTGAGATGGAATCCATATACACCAACAAAGTATGGACTTTGGTTGCTATATCTGAAGGGTTAAATCCCCATCAGGAGCAAGTAGATCTTGAGAAGATTACTTGGTGTACTTGGAAAAGCTGAGACTTTCAAAGTTAAGGCTTGTTTCAAAAGGTTTTCGTCATCGACCAGGTGTGGATAATGATGAAACCTTTTCTAGTCCCTTTGCTTAAGTCCATCCGGATCCTACTTGCCATTGCTACATACCATGCCTACGATATCTGGCGGTTAGGTGTCATGACTGTATTTCTAAATAGTGATTTAGAAGAGAGCGTCTATAAGTACATAGACAGAGGGCTTCGTAAACAGTGGGAGCAGCGAAAACGTGTGTAAGTTGCTTTATGCGTTAAAGCAGGCATCGCGGAGTTGGAACATCTGTTTTGATATGGTAGTCAAAGAGTTTGACTTCATCAAAATGGTAGATGAACCTTGTATATACAAAAAGGCAGTAGGGAGTATGGTGGTGATCCTCGTATTGTACGTGGATGACATACTCTTGATATGAAAAGAGTTTCCTATGCTACGCCCGGTCAATCTCCTATTATCACAAAGATTCTCCATATAGGATCAAGGTGATACCTCCTAAATCCTGGGTTTTGGATCTATGAGATAGATCAAAATGGATGTTAGGATTCTCACTAGGTGTAGTGAAATGGTATCAATCGATCCTGGGGAGAATCACTGGATAGCTTCCAGGGTGGTAAGGTCGACTGAATGTCAGTCACGGGCATTGTCTTTACCCTCAGTGGAGGGATGGTATGTTGGAAGAGTTCTAAGCTAGATACCGTGGAAAACTAGACGATAAAGGCTAGATACATCACTACCTACGATGCTACCAAAGAAGCGGTCTGGATGTACATAAGTTCATGAAATGAACTTTGTTCCTACCATTGTGTGACAATGGAGTTGTGGCTTATGCCTAGGAACCCCCGTCCCATCAGTGATCCATACATATTCTTAGGCAGTATCACCTGATCATGGAGATGGATGATCTCCAGGAAGATCGAGATTAGGAGAGTAGACACAGAGGAGAACAGGACAGATCCACTCACAAAGGCCTATTCCCAGGAGAGACTTTTATAGGATGGTTGAGTATAAGATACTTCAACCACTGCTGATTGTTGGGTATTGGATACTACAACAGATGGCCCAAGTGAAAGTGGGAGATTGTTAGTTATATGTATGCCCTAGAGGCCATTACTGTACATACTATGTATATTGTAGTGGATTCTTGGACATATATATGGAAGACTTTCTTGCTCGACATGATAGTATGCTATCTGGTTGCTCTTTATCTTAACATGTACACTGATTGTCTCTATGATACATGTTGATAAAGCCCTTAGGATGAGTACTTGACTACCAGGAATATGATGCAGATCATACTAGTGGGGACAGAGTAGTCGTTAAGTACATCCTTCAAATGTTCCTAGTCGTGGGTGTATCGAGACAGGGCATCGATATACCAGTGTAGAATAGCGTATAGCTTCTCGACCCATGTAGATGGGCGATGGATGATCCCATATCCATTGGTGTTTGACATCAGAGACTGTATACGGGTGCTCAGTTAAGACTGGGTACACTGTACGGACTCGTCGAGAACTCCCAGATGGTATTATACCTGATGTCAGATGGCAGTTCTCTGGTGACACTAGTACAGGTTAGTCTGTAGACCCGAGATCGTCATAGAGTCTTGTGTGATTCCCACTGTGCTTTGATTTCCACCTTACCACATTCAAGAGAACGAGCAAAACGGTGGCTTTTGAGTACAGTCCCGAATGACATGGAGGCAATGAGCGATAGGAGGGGTTTCGTCTCTTCCGGTATTGCGAGTTGATGTTGCGCTGTGCTCGATTGGCTATAACAGGAAGTCCCTGGCCAGGGCTGCTTCAGAGATATACTGGTAAGAGTTATCAATATTTTCTCGACCCGTTATGAGCCTCACATCGGCATGACTTATCGAGTTACTGGGGTCTGACGTTTACCACCCCTAGACGAGATATGCGACATATCAGACGAAGAGACCGGACTGTACGGTAGTGTTACTGATTGGATTCGCAGGAGTACGAGCAGGCTTGCTTGTTGATCTTCTGATCGCTCAATACCCGGTTGGCCGTTACGTTTAGCAGACCGCTTGCGACTTATGGGTGTTTGATATGATCATCACCTACTGCCGGCGTATTGACGAGTCTTTAGAGTCCTACACAGAGGTTTCCTGGCTCAAGCGAAACGGAGTAGGAGCACATATGCGATATGTGCGGGACCGAGATTGATACGATATGAGATACCGTATTCTATTCTCGCGATTTGTGACATTGGTCGGTTATATGAGATATAGCCGGGTTATCGGATCAAGTGTTGATTCGATAAGTTGTTACATATAATATTAGTCGGTTATATGTAATGTAGCCGGATTATTAAATCAAGAGTTGATTTAATAATTTAATATATAATTATATATTTGATATATTATATTACAGTAACTAATATTAAGCTCACTTATGATTTCTTTTTCTCACTTGTTTGTGCATGTGTATATATGTGATATATATTAGTGTACAAAATAATGTGTCATGCTTGATGATACATGCAACTAGTGTGTGTGTGTGTGACTTACACCATGCTTAAGATGATAATTAAGGTTTTTATTTATTTTGGTAATTACAAAATGGTTGGAAATTGTCAAGGCATGAAGCTTGTAGAAGCTTGTTCATTGCATTGACCAAGTCCACTCTTTTGTTTTGCCAAAGATATTTATTAACCCAACCTATTATCCTAACCATGGTAATATCTCTACAAGAGTTAGGCATGAGAGCTTAACTCACCCATGGTTGCAATAATTCATTTGGATTAATTCATGAGAGCTTTCTTCTTCTTCTTCCTCAAAGCTTTCTAGCTTCCATGGAGTTGATGAAAAAGTATGAGAAAATCAAATTTAAAGTGAGCCCACTTCCAACTTCATCATTCTCTACTACTTGCCATTTAGTATAGGGTGTTTGCTTCACTAATTCTATAATTAGTGAAGAGATAGCTTGGGTTAGTGTCTCCTCGACGTAGATCATCTTCGGTCTCGAAGTCTTCGAAGAAAGCATGTTCGTTTCTTCAAGGGAGTCTCTCTAGAGTCCGGAGTTCACGATCGCAGCGAAGGGACTACTACACGGAGCTATTGAATTGAAGGACCGGTCTACAAAGGTTGTATTCCTTGCTCACTTTTCATATGCGAAGATGTTTGTATAATATTCCGTCGATTTCTAGTTAACGATTCTAAGTTGGGGTTAGCTAGAACGGCATTTTTTTTAATTTAGCATGGACGATGCCTCCCGAAACCTTGCTGCCGGCGGTTTTGTGATTGGGATAAAATTTCTTAAGGAATGCTATAACGAATTCATCGCATTTGGCGATAGAATATGCAGCAGTGCTATAAAGCCATTTTTCTGCTAGGTCGCACAAGGTAAAAGGGAGAAGACGTATTCGCATAGCATCCCCTGAAAGTTGGGTTGTGCCCATCATTGCGCATACATTTTTGAATTTGTTTATGAAAACGTATGCGTCTTTGGATTCAAGCCCGTGAAATTTGGGCAACAAGTTGATGAAGTGGGGTTTAATTTCGAAATTACCCCCATTGGCCGGTGGAAGAGAAAGACAAGTAGGAAGGAGTCTACGTATGGGGTAGCATCTTTCTTGGAGAGAGATGCGCGGTGGATTCGGCGCACCTACGGGTGGTGGCAGGGTGGTATCATGAAATCCTGATGGAGATCCGTCCATTTCAGAAGATGTGGTAGGTGGAGGGGAAATAGAAGATGAAGAAGTACCAACTTCGGAGTCGATAGAAAAAACGCGGACAAGACGGGCACTAGAATCCCGTGTCCAGTCGATCATGCACTAAGCGGGTTTAGCGCACGTGGCAGCGTATGTGAGAACGATTTTAAGAAGGCTCGTTTTGAAAAAGTGTCGGACGTGAGGCTTGACTCAACAAATCACAAAAATGCACAATCAATTCCTAGAACTAGGGTCACCTAAGTCAAGTCACTAGAACGCTCATAGACTTCCAAAAAACAAGTCGCAGGATCAATCCTCTACCACCTCTTTATCTCTCTTGTAGCCAGGTAAGTGCCAGGTAAGTAGAAGGTATCCGCTATACGAATTACCTAAATAGCGGGCCTAATTAAGTAACCACTTTCCTTAGTCACACTTGCCTAGACACCATAAGAGAAATGCAGATAAGCAATAAATTACTCACGACCCTCCTTTGTCCTAATTGAGTGCGACGGTCCTTAGAGGCTTGGTCTAGATATTTTTTAAATTAATGTAGGGTGAAAGTATGCTCGTTTTGTGATTTGTGGGGTCTAGGAAGGATGATGAAATCCCCACCTAATCTGGATTTGAGTTATTGCGCCTTAATGTCTGGTTAAGATATGCACAAACAAATCGATATCAAAACACACAAAAAGATTTTTGAGTGGCGATATTTTCAAAGAATCCTGCAGGAAAAATCAGGATATTGGATCTTAGAGGAGATAGAAAGATATTAGAAAATTACCAGAGAATTTTGGCGCTTCAATTCCACCACTCCGCCGCGGTTCCGCCGCAAAATGCTTCTTTTCGCCGCAGTTCCGCCGCAAAATGCTTCTTTCTCTTGCTGAGTTTTCTTCAGAGCACCCCTATGCTCCTCTGGGATATGTTGAGATTATCTAACTCTCTGTTGGCTTGCTCTAGTTACTCCAGAATCCCTTGCAAAACTCGCACAATAATCATTAAATACACAAGATGCGGTTTTGGTTCTCGTTTATAATATGTTCGCTGGATTTTATAAGAAATCAACCCGAATAACAAGAAAAAAATTACAGCCGTTTCCCCGGCAACTGCGCCATTTGATTGATCGTTTAAAGAATGTGTTCGTAAAGTAACCGCAATCAGGATGGTGTCGCTAGTAGCTAGCCGCGATGAGTACGAGTCGTCCGCAGGGAAACGTGAACTTTTTTCTTGCTTTAGACGAGCTGATAGAAGAAGGATGATTGGTTGTAGTTACGGATATACTACAGATGTAAGATTTATGAAGAAGAGACTTGTAGGGTTCATATGACTTAGTAGTAATGGATGACTGATTAAAAATGACTCCTTTTATGTTTTAATAGTTTAAAACTAGATTGATAGTGATGAATGCAGATTAGGGTTCTTTTGGAAAAAACTAGGGTTTCCCCACTCTTAACCCTTGTCCTTGCATTGATCTCTATTCATGTCTAGCCTTTACTAAAACAAGTGTTAAACAGATCTCGAATAGTGGTCGTGACTAGCAATAAATTGGTAGCGCGCCCGATAAGGATGTTAACATTTATTTTGCTAAAGTTTATAGACTTTAAAACGTATAAAACAAGTTAAATGATTTTATCATCCATTGATCTACCCTGGCCTACAAACCCTAGCAAGTTAGAAATTACTCGCTCATGGTTTGAGATTTAGAACAAATATTGAAGAATGAAAGCATGATTAAGATGCAGAAAGAAGTGCAGAAAGTAAGTGCGGAAAGTAATTGCAAAAAGAATAATAAAAACACTAGCTTTATTAATCAACTATTGCATACAACTCTCCTTTTTGAAAGTAGATTACAAAGATCCCTAGTTTTTGCTCTCGCTCTCTCTCTCTCTTGTTGGAAGTAGATGACTATCTGATGATCACCTGGATGCGTGGATCTCTTTGGACCTCTTGATCTCTTCGGTTTGATGATCTTAGATGTGAAGCTCTCGGTCATATATATAGTCACAGAAACTAGAAACCCTAGATACTATCTGTAAATATACGTTGATACGATCCAATCACCAGAATATTTCATCAAACAACCCTAGATATTCCGCGGATCCGCCGCAAAACATGCACTTGGCCGCCCAACCGCGGCTCTTTGGTAGAATTTGGGTTTGGTATTTTTTTCTGCTCACTCTTGTTGGCATGTGGAGATCCCTTCAATATCTGGATTCTGAGAATAATGTTTTGGGTCTCTGCCGTTGCTAAATCTTACGATTTGCTTCCATATTTTGGCAAATTTAATTCCAACATCTCGGATCTCCAGACCTGAGCTAATCTGCACAATATCTCAAATCAAAGTGTTAGTAGTATTTGGTATTTTTGAGATATTATCCTAACCATTTTCTTTGATATTCTATGTTAAGAATATTGATTAGAAATATTTGATATGATATGCATATTTTAATTACTAATATTTTATATAAATATTGTATGCATGTATTTTCCCTCATTATGTTAAATATAATATAGAAACAAATGATAATAAACTTTTTACACATGAACCCTCATATGTTCTATAATTACAATAAACACCTTTTAGAACTTAATAATAGTGGGGAAAATAATCATTCAAATGTGCAATATTTTATACTAATCACGACGCCTCCCATGGCGTCCCTGGGGTGATCTCAACCATAACTGGTGGCTCTGAAGGCTCCTCCGCACCACCACCTGAGAATGGCATTGTACTCGGAACAATACAAGTTGTGGTGGTTCATGTAACAGAAAGAGGAAAGGAGTCAGGGTGTGAATGAAATGAACTAAATACGTAAAGGCGTCGCGAAACGAATCATACCAAGACCCATAGAAGCACGAAGCCTCTCCTCTTCCTCAAATATCTTGAGGGACGTCAAAAGAGCCTCTTCAGTGGAGATTCCTGTTAAGAAAAGAGAGTTAATAAAGCTTGATAAATTCAAAATATATATATATATATATATATATATATATATGTACAGAAGAATGTAAATGAAATTTACCGGATGCCGCAAGAGAAGCAAGTGATGCTTGCTCGCGGGCTAATCTCTCAAAAGCCTCGATAGCGGCTTGAAAATCAGTAGCGGCATTCTCGTCGACAGAGGCTTCGAATAGACCAACGTTGGTGCCGTATTAGGCTAAGCCTTCGCTATAAGGAGCGTGTGGCTCCTGACCAAATCCAACGTCAGCCGAGAATAAGGATTTCTTCTTCTTCTGCGAGCCAGCCCCAACACCCGACGACAAAAGTTTGCACTTAACGGGCTGCTTCGGTCGGCGAGTTCCGATCTCTGAGCCGATAAACGACTCAGGGGATACCACAGTCACAGGAGCACTTACATCCGGTCATGGATTATCCAGAAAGGCTTGCGGAATCACAGCCGTAGCACCCTCTCTTAAAGAAGGACGGACAATTGCCCGTTGCTTCAGCGGGACCGCAGGATTACTAGCCGGGACAGAATCCTTATGGTCGAGAAGCATCCGCCTTTCCTCTTTAATGACAGCACCCGTGGCATGTTGGTACCAAGCAATAAAAGCATTCGAGGCCTTCAGGATATGGCTCAGCTCACTAACCAGGAAATGAGACATCGTATTTAGTCGCATGAAGTGATGTGCTGCGTTGCGAACGCTCTCTTCTGTAACAACCGGGTCAATGAGGAATGGTTCAAGAGGAATGCCTTGGTTGTAACCGGATTGCTAGGGGAAATGGTGTGGGTTATATCTCATAAACAACAACGAGGCGTTCTGTCTGAATACGAGGAAACCCGGTGATTGATCTGTAAAGTGTGTGTAGTAACTGCATCAATAACGGTGTCGCGTGTGTAGGGTTCCTAGGCACTCTAGTGAGGTCTCACAAGGCATCGATCATGCCAATTTCAAAAAATCTAGGTGCCGAGAGACCCGACTACGGATCGTCGGCTAGAAGTTTAGGCGAAAAGTAAACTAGTTAACACTTAACTAAGAGATACGGAAATACAACCTTTGTAGATCCGGTCCTCCACCTCCACGGCTCCGAGATGAGGTCCTCTCCGCTGTCCAAATCAAATCCGGGCTCTAGCGTCGGCTTCATCGGAGAATGGACGGGCTAGGTCGTCGACGACGTGCCGAAGATGATCTACGTCGAAGCATCACTAGATCGAGCTCCACCTTCACCAAGTCTTGAAAACTTGTGAAAGAAACACACTCTACTACTTGGCAAGAGGTAGAGGATGAAGAAATAGGAAGTGGGTAGACTTTAGTTTTGGATTTCTCACTCTTTTTCATCACTTGCCATTAATGGAGCAAGCTATCTTCATGTGAAGAAATGAAGAAGAAGAAGAAGCTAATTATGATAAGTTAATTAAAAATTAGAAAAGAAATGAATACTTATCATATTAGAACCATGGTTAGGTGTAGAGAATCAATCATGGTTAAGTGCAATGGTTAGGGTTAAGCTAAAAGACAAAATGGTCATATGGTCAAAACTTCATGAAGCTTCATCAAGCTTCATGAAAGAAAGAAAGAATGATAACCATTTTGTTTTCTTTTGTCATTTCATTTTAATCCAAATAAAAAGATAAATGAATGGACAAATAAATAGAAACCTTAACCATATACTTAGCCTAGGTTTAATTCTTTACACTAACCAATGTTGCATGCATCATCAAACATGATACAATCAAGTGCACAAAAATATATCGCATATACAATGCGCACAACCGAGCGAGAAAATCCATTTAAAGTGAACCAATATTAGTTAATGCAAAGTAATATATCAAATATATAATTATACATTAAATCATTAAATCAACAATTGATTTAACGATCCGGTCATATCACATATAACCGACTAATATCCAATGTATCGATTTATCGAATCAATCCTTGATTCGATAACTAGGTTATATCGCATACAACCATTCGACACATTCATCGCGAGAATAGAATACGGTATCACATACACGCATTATTCTCGGTCCCGCACATATCTCATATGCGCTCCTATTTCGTTTCGCTTGAGCCAGGAAACCTCTGTGTAGGACTCTAAAGACTCGTCAATACGCCGGCAGCAGATGATGATCATATCAAACACCCACAAGCCGCAAGCGGTCTGCTAAACGTAACGGCCACCCGGGTATTGAGTGATCTGAAGATCGACGAGCAAGCCCGCTCACAATCCAGTGAATCCGACCAGTAACACTACCGTACAGTCCGGTCTGATCGTCTGATATGTCGCATATCTCGCCTAGGGGTGGTAAACGTCAGACCCCAATAGCTCGATAAGTCGTGTCGATATGAGGTCTATAACTGTTCGAGAAACTACTGGTAACACTTACCAGTAAATCTCAGCAACCCTGGCCAGGGATTTCCTGTTATAGCCAATCGAACACAGCGCAACATCAACCCCCTATACCGGGAGAGACGAATCCCCTCCTATCGCTCATTGCCTCCATGTGACTCGGGATTGTACCCAAAAACCACCGTTTTGCACGCCCTCTTGGACGTGGTAAGATGGAAATCAAAGCACAGTGGGAACCACACAAGACTCTATGACGATCTCGGGTCAACAGACTACTCTGTACCAGTGTCACCAGAGAACTGCCATCTGACGTGAGGTATAATACCATCTGGGAGTTCTCGGCGAGTCCGTCCAGTGTACCCAGTCTCTACTGAGCACCCGTATATCATCTCTGATGTCAAACACCAATGGATATGGGATCATCCATCGCCCATCTATATGGGTCGAGAAGGTATACGCTAGTCTACTCTGGTATATCGATGCCCCGTCTCGATACACCCTCGACTAGGGACTTTGAAGGATGTACTTATGGACTACCATGTCCCCACTAGTATGATCCGCATCATAGTCCAGGTAGTCAAGTACAGATCCTAAGGGCTTTACCAACATGTAACAGGGAGACAATCAGTGTACATGTTAAGGTAAAGAGCAACCAGATAGCATACTATCATGTCGAGCAAGAAAGTCCTCCCTATATATGTCCCAGCATCCACTACAATATACATCCTATGTATAGTAATGGCCTCTAGGGCATACATATAACTAACAATCTCCCACTTGCACTAGGGCCATCTGTAGCAGTGGTTGCAGCATCTCATACTTAACCATCCCATAAAAAAATCTCTCTTTGGGAACAGGCCTTTGTGAGTGGATCCGCTGTGTTGTCCTCAGAATCTACTCTCCTTACCTCGATCATCCTGGAGATCAACTATCTCCTTGATCAGGTGATGCGGCCTCAGAATACGCCTGGGTCACTGATGGGACGGGTGTTCCTTGGCATAAGCCACAACTCCATTGTCTCACAATGGTAGGAACGAAGTTCATCTCATGAACTATTATACACCCAGACTGCCTCTATGGTAACATCTTAAGTAGCGATGTATTCAGCCTTTATCGTCTAGTATGCCACGGTATCTAGCTTGGAACTCTTCCAACATACTGTCCCTTTACTGAGGGTAAAGACAATGCCTGTGACTGACACTCAGTCGTCATTATCACCCTGGAACCATTCCAGAGATTCTCCCCAGGATCAGTTGATACCGCCTCACTACATCTAGTGAGAATTCTAACATCCATTTAGATCTATCTCATAGATCCAAAACTTAGGATTTAGGAGGTATCATTTTGATCCTATATGGAGAATCCATGTGATAAGCGGAGATCGACCGAGCGTAGCATAGGAAACTCCTTCCCTATCAAGAGTATGTCATCCACGTACTCTACGAGGATCACCACCATACTCCCTACTACCTTTTTGTTTATACAAGGTTCATCTACCATTTTGATGATGTCAAACTCTTTGACTAATCCATCAAAACAGATGTTCCAACTCCGCGATACCTGCTTTATCCTATAAAGCATCTTGTACACGTTTCCGCTGCTCCCACTGTCTACGAAGCCCTCTGGCTGTGTACTTATAGACGCTCTCTTCCAAAACATCATTTAGAAAAGCAGTCAAGACACCCAACCACCAGATATCGTAGTCATGGTATGTAGCCGTGGCAAGTAGGATCTGGATGGACTTAAGCATAGCTACTTGAAAAGGTTTCATCATAATCCATGCCTGGTCGATGACGAAAACCCTTAACAAGTCTAGCTTTGAAAGTCTCAACTTTTCCATCTACACCAAGTAATCTTCTCAAGATATACTTGCTCCTGATGGGGATTTAACCCTTCAGATATAGCAACCAAAGTCCATACTTTGTTGGTGTATAAGGATTCCATCTCAGATCGATAAGCATCCAGCCATTCTTACAGAGTCACACTCCTGATGGCCAGCTCGAAACTAGTTGGGTCATCATCTCATGATGCAATCCTCGCTCCCACTGTCATAGAGAAACCAAAGTAACTCTCAGGTGGGTGAGGAACCCTACTAGATCGGCGGAGAGGCTGAGGTTCGTTGGAATCTACTGAATCCTTTGGTTCTACCAAATCATCTGCTGTTGTTTGTATAGCTGGAACCTTTCCAGTTCTATATAACTGACCTTGCCTCGAGTTTGTCCGGATTTTGCTTATAGACATAGGCCGGACAACCCCAAATCTTAACTAGCTTAAGACATGGGCTCTTTCCTTTCCATATCACATATGAAGTGGTAGGCAACTGATTTGATTTGAACCCTATTCAATAGGTATGCAGCTTCTCAAGCGCATAACACCCAAAAGGAAATAGGTAACTCAGTAGTACTCATCATAGAGCACACCATATCAAATAGGGTGTATCTGCTCCGCCCCGATATACCATCGTGCTATGGTGTATGCGGAGGAGTAATGCTGAGAGAGAGAATCTCATTCTCCTTTAGA
The DNA here is from genome assembly GCA_030015575.1 of Agapanthus africanus. Lineage (NCBI taxonomy): Eukaryota > Viridiplantae > Streptophyta > Magnoliopsida > Asparagales > Amaryllidaceae > Agapanthus > Agapanthus africanus. The sequence goes on along the minus strand of CM057338.1, from coordinate 184,272,096 downwards.
AAAGTCCAGGATTTCCGTGCTCAAGTATTCTCCTCCCTGATCTCATCAAAGGACATAATACTTTTACCCGTATTTTGGTTCTCTACTTCTAACTTATATTCTGTGAATATCTCAAAAGGTTCGGACTTGTGTTTCAACAGGAACATATGTCTGAATCTTGAGAGATTATCAGAGAATGTAATGAAGTATAAAGAACCAGTCTTGGTATGTGTAGACAGGGGACCTACATACATCAACATGTATCATCCCAAGAGTTCACTAACTCTTTCTCTGTTTCCAATAAACAGAGCTGTGGTCATCTTATCTTTGTGACATGACTGGCGAGTTTCACAAGATGTAAATTCAAACTAATTTAAATATGCATCTTTATGTAACTCTGCTAGTCGGGTCGCATTGATATGACCTAGTCTACAATACCTCAAGAAGGATCCGTTCATTTCTGAACTCTTTCTCTTGTGTGTGTTCTGTATACTAAGAACTGTAGTTTGATTTAGAACATCAATGCTTTTAGATAACGTGCCTGATCCGATCAACTTTTGATATAGGAAATGTTCAAAACATTATCCAACAATACAAAATTTTATCATTTCTTTACTAATAAAGAGACTGATATGATTTTGTATATCAGGTTCGGTATCTAACAACATTCGTTCAGAATCAATGTATTGGTAATACAGGGTGACAGTGACCAACAGACTTGGCTGCAACTCTTGCCCCGTTTTCTGCCTCATGAAACTTATCACCCGTTCTCAGTTCTCTACCTATCTGCAGCCCTATGTAACAGATTACATATCTGGGATCCTGATCCGGTATCATATACCCAGGACGTAAAGGATACTGAGAAACAGTTCTCTGTAATGAACACACCCGAAGATGATGCATCAGCATGCACTCTCTTCGTTTGGGCGGCACGGGAATTCTGGTAATCCTCTATTTCCTGCTCTGTCTTATAACAATTATAAGTTGGAGAGGGACCAACGTTCCCCAGCTCAGTATAACAAGCGGGTTCGGTCAATAATCCGTTTTATTATCTTGATTAAGGCGTGATATGGTCGCTACCTGGAGAGAGAGAGAAGAAAACACTCAGCGTGCGCTCTTGCAAGAATAGATTGGTTATTATTTTATCTAATCAGGATGGCTCCCACTGCTTTTTATCAAATCTTCCTTCAAACCCTAAAAGGAAAGACTAGCCGGGATTAATTACACACTACAAGTTCGCCAATCTTTCAGCCAGGCCAGTGTCGGTACTTTGAGGGAGGTCCCCCGTGCTTTCGCACGAACCTAATTAATGTAAACCTCGTTTTCCCAGAGGCGTAACCCCGTTGACACCTTTCTAGACACCTACTTGATCGGCTAATTGTAATGTATAAAACTCTCCCAGGAGTAACAATTACTCACAGCGGTTATCGGGATCCAACTATCTCATAGAAGGTATGCAATCTCATTGCAAATTTCAACACTTGAAATTCCCGATAATATTTTGCCCCTAACCTCCTATGACCTTGACAAAGGCCAACAAACCATAGGATGCTAGTCAAGTTCAACCCGTCATTTCCTGATTGAATTAAACCCACCCGCACGGCCCTTGACAAAGGCCAACAAGGTCGCACGACTACCCTAACTCAATCTGCATCATATGCATAAGCAGATAAGCACCAGTTAGCTACCGCACACTGCGCCTTGACAAAGGCCAACAAACGCAGCACGAATACTAACTACTACTTATCTGAAATGACGGAGGGCTACGACAGGTTTTTATGAAAACCTATTGCGTAATGAACTTGATATCGTTGTAGGATCGAATGAATTTTGAAATGGAGTGCTTTTGAGGCTTTTCTAGTTTTGCTAAAGGAGTCACTCCCGGTGAAGGGATCGTCGGTCCTTTCCTCGTCGAATGAGGTGCGGGATATATCATATATATCACTGTGCAAAGCAAAAACACTTAAAAGCAATCAAAAGACAAACCGAGTGTGTAGCATCTGCCAGTTATTGCTAAAGGAGTCACTCCCGGTGAAGGGATCTCGGTCCTTTCCTCATCGAATAAGGTACAGGATATATCATATATACCGCTGTGCAAAGCAAGAACTGTAGCTACCTGTTTTATTTTGAAATTCGATTCTACAACATCTTAGGTTTCTTTTATTTCATTAATCACATTAATGAAGTCCCATCATTTAAGTACCTAAACATCACAGATAAATACGACGTACACTTATGCCATCCGCATTCGCCTCGATGTCCCCTCGTGCACCGTTAGGTTAGGTGACTAACGGCAGAGCGGGGCAGGGCTAGCGCTGGTGTAAAACATAAGTAACGTCTATATAATATATCATATATACTATATACTGTATCTATCACAGAACATCACATGATCACATCACAGATATCGCAGCAGAAGAAACATATGAAATATTGGATATACTAGGACGTCCGTGTTTTCAATACGAGCCAGTATAAAACACGGATTCCACGGTCATGATGAATAGCCAAACCCACACCCCTAGACCCCTACGAGAGCGGCAAGCAACCCTACCAATTCTGGAGTTAGGAGACCCGGACTCGACTCCTCGAGTTGGTCTCCTACTAGACTCCAGAACCCGGTTACTTGTGCTCCCCTCCTTGGGTCTATCCTAGTGCGGAAAAGTAAATAATATACAGAGGGTGACATCTTCCACAACCTGGAAGTGCCCCAATAAAAGAATATTACATACAAGTTTTTACATGAATGAAAATGAAAAACACTCATCTCACATAAAAACCCCCGGCTATTCAAACACGACGATTCAATACAACATATCCAGCAACACATAACATCACATGTCATCAACGTAAGTAAATATGCGCATCCCAATTGTCGTTGACATATAGCAACGAAACCGGCGATATCACATATTACACTTACGGTCACAGAAAAGAAAGTGTAAAACTACAACAGTTGGAATCCGCAACCTGCATAGACATCGCATGCCTAATCAAATGAATTCCTTAGACATCGCATGCCTAACAATTATAAACCTCGCATTTTAGTCTCATTATCGAAAACACTTTTCAATATCAAGTCGGGCAATTCAACAAGATTCCCGAAAAACTGATCGAATGCTCGTCGCAAACTTTAGTAGGCGGCTGCACCCCCGACGCCGTCGACCAAGTGCACCAAGGCGGAACACCGCTACCGCGAGCACCCGAACGGATGCTTTCGGTGACGGGGTTCTCCTACAGTCACTTGGTCGGGGCTATGGAGTGAGGCTGTCTATCAAGTTTACCCGGCGAGTATCCGCGTACACTACGTGATTGCGACGGACTTTTGATCACATCAAAATTCCGTGGCAACCGATCAAGTGAGACTAAACTGCTACGTTTATAATATTCATTCCGTTATCTCATAACAATTTGTGAATTCCAATTATTGTATCAAATTCCGGATAAATAGAAAATGCTAAACTTTTCGATTGAACAATCGAACACCCAAGTTTTCCCGATACAGCTCAACACATGAAATAAGTCTAAAAACATTCAGTTCGTGCCTCAGTACCAACGGTCCAGCCGTAGAAGGGTCAAGCCAACGCCTCACATGTGGCACGCCGTACTGCCCCAAACCCGAAGGTTCAAAGGGCAGTTCAAGACGGTCACATAATCGAGTTAAGGTTTGTTGTCTTCTAGAGGGTCCATCGCGTTACTTGCACTACTTAGAACGTCGTTAAACTACGGAAAAATCCAACACTTGGAAATTTCCCGACAGGGGAAAAATTGGGTATTTATATCCGGTCGAACTTTTTAACATATTCTAAAATTTATCCGGAAAACCACATAGACAAAATCTGATACTCCGATCGAAACACCGAATCCCCAAAACAACCCCAGAAAATTCAATTCTGGAAAAAATATTAAAAATTCCCAGAAAATCCAACTTCAGAAAATATGAATTACTGTGCAAACTAGGGAAGCTGACGTCATCAACTTGCCGCGGAACAGCCGCAGAAGTCACTCTTCTGCCGCGGTTCCGCCGCGGTTTTTACTGTTCACCGAAAAATTTTTGCATCGTAATTCTTATTTTTCCCTGCTGAATTTTTTAGTAATTTTTAATTTGGAAAAATCCACGTTTTTGAAAAAAGGACAGAGAGCATTTTCCGGGTTGGGTTTTCGGTTCGTTCGGACTTCAAATTCCGTCTAGACTTCGCCTAAGACTCTAGCTAGTCTCTGATACCACTGTAGGGTTCCTAGGCACTCTAGTGAGGTCTCACAAGGCATCGATCATGCCAATTTCAAAAAATCTAGGTGCCGAGAGACCCGACTACGGATCGTCGGCTAGAAGTTTAGGCGAAAAGTAAACTAGTTAACACTTAACTAAGAGATACGGAAATACAACCTTTGTAGATCCGGTCCTCCACCTCCACGGCTCCGAGATGAGGTCCTCTCCGCTGTCCAAATCAAATCCGGGCTCTAGCGTCGGCTTCATCGGAGAATGGACCGGCTAGGTCGTCGACGACGTGCCGAAGATGATCTATGTCGAAGCATCACTAGATCGAGCTCCACCTTCACCAAGTCTTGAAAACTTGTGAAGGAAACACACTCTACTACTTGGCAAGAGGTAGAGGATGAAGAAATAGGAAGTGGGTAGACTTTAGTTTTGGATTTCTCACTCTTTTTCATCACTTTCCATTAATGGAGCAAGCTATCTTCATGTGAAGAAATGAAGAAGAAGAAGAAGCTAATTATGATAAGTTAATTAAAAATTAGAAAAGAAATGAATACTTATCATATTAGAATCATGGTTAGGTGTAGAGAATCAATCATGGTTAAGTGCAATGGTTAGGGTTAAGCTAAAAGACAAAATGGTCATATGGTCAAAACTTCATGAAGCTTCATCAAGCTTCATGAAAGAAAGAAAGAATGATAACCATTTTGTTTTCTTTTGTCATTTCATTTTAATCCAACTAAAAAGATAAATGAATGGACAAATAAATAGAAACCTTAACCATATACTTAACCTAGGTTTAATTCTTTACACTAACCAATGTTGCATGCATCATCAAACATGATACAATCAAGTGCACAAAAATATATCGCATATACAATGCGCACAACCGAGCGAGAAAATCCATTTAAAGTGAACCAATATTAGTTAATGCAAAGTAATATATCAAATATATAATTATACATTAAATCATTAAATCAACAATTGATTTAACGATCCGGTCATATCACATATAACCGACTAATATCCAATGTATCGATTTATCGAATCAATCCTTGATTCGATAACTAGGTTATATCGCATACAACCATTCGACACATTCATCGCGAGAATAGAATACGGTATCACATACACGCATTATTCTCGGTCCCGCACATATCTCATATGCGCTCCTATTTCGTTTCGCTTGAGCCAGGAAACCTCTGTGTAGGACTCTAAAGACTCGTCAATACGCCGGCAGCAGATGATGATCATATCAAACACCCACAAGCCGCAAGCGGTCTGCTAAACGTAACGGCCACCCGGGTATTGAGCGATCTGAAGATCGACGAGCAAGCCCGCTCACACTCCAGTGAATCCGACCAGTAACACTACCATACAGTCCGGTCTGATCGTCTGATATGTCGCATATCTCGCCTAGGGGTGGTAAACGTCAGACCCCAATAGCTCGATAAGTCGTGTCGATATGAGGTCTATAACTGTTCGAGAAACTACTGGTAACACTTACCAGTAAATCTCAGCAACCCTGGCCAGGGATTTCCTGTTATAGCCAATCGAACACAGCGCAACATCAACCCCCTATACCGGGAGAGACGAATCCCCTCCTATCGCTCATTGCCTCCATGTGACTCGGGACTGTACCCAAAAACCACCGTTTTGCACGCCCTCTTGGACGTGGTAAGATGGAAATCAAAGCACAGTGGGAACCACACAAGACTCTATGACGATCTCGGGTCAACAGACTACTCTGTACCAGTGTCACCAGAGAACTGCCATCTGACGTGAGGTATAATACCATCTGGGAGTTCTCGGCGAGTCCGTCCAGTGTACCCAGTCTCTACTGAGCACCCGTATATCATCTCTGATGTCAAACACCAATGGATATGGGATCATCCATCGCCCATCTATATGGGTCGAGAAGGTATACGCTAGTCTACTCTGGTATATCGATGCCCCGTCTCGATACACCCTCGACTAGGGACTTTGAAGGATGTACTTATGGACTACCATGTCCCCACTAGTATGATCCGCATCATAGTCCAGGTAGTCAAGTACAGATCCTAAGGGCTTTACCAACATGTAACAGGGAGACAATCAGTGTACATGTTAAGGTAAAGAGCAACCAGATAGCATACTATCATGTCGAGCAAGAAAGTCCTCCCTATATATGTCCCAGCATCCACTACAATATACATCCTATGTATAGTAATGGCCTCTAGGGCATACATATAACTAACAGCGTGTAGCTAGACCGAGATGAGTACGGGTCGTCCTCAGGGAAACGTTGAATCTTTTAATCTACTTTAGGCGTGTTGATTAGGAAAGGAGGAAGAATAAAGAATGGTGAAGAATGGTTGTAGGTTCTAGATCTATGTCAAACACGGATGTAGAATATAGATTTAGATTAACTACGGATATAGGTTTTATAGTAGAAGGGGGCTTGTAGGGTTCATTAAGATTTAGTAGTCATGGATGATTAATTAAAAATTACTCGTTTTATCCTTTAATAGATTTAAAACTAGATCGACAGTGATGCATGTAGATTAGGATTTCTGGAGGGAATAGGGTTCCCACTCTTAACCCCTATCTTGCCATGGATCTTCGTTCATGTCTAGCCTTTACCAAAACAATTGTTAATCTAATGTCTAATCATGGTTGTGACTATTAATGAATTGATAGCGCCCCTAGTAGGATGTTAACTATTCTTTTGATAAAGTTTATAAACTCTATAGGATTTAAAAAGAGTTTAAGGATCTTCATCATCCATTAACCTACCCTAATCCTATGAACCTTAACAAGCAAAGAATTACTCGCGCATGTTGGGAAGAGAAAAGATAGAGAGGGAAATCATATTGAAAAACTACAAAGAAATAAAATAAGAAAACAACTACCTTTATTAATCAACAAGATTAAGTACACTTTGTTCCTTTAGAAAATGATTTCAAAACTTAGTTTTCTTCTCGATCTCTTCTAAGGAGGTAGATGAACAGTTGATGATCAGTCTGGATGCATGAGACGTCTTGGACTTCGTGATCGCGTCGGTTTGATGATTTTTCCAAGAGGCTCTCGGTCCTTATTTATAGTCACAGAGCCAGAACCCTAGTTTCCTAATATGGTAAATAGTTGTTAGGATCCCAACCAGAAAATTCAGAGCCCTAAATCCTCAATATTGCGGCGGAACCGCAGCCATTAGGTAGGATTGGCCGCAGATCCACGGTGGGGTAAAGGAGTCTTCGCTTCAAAAATCTTTTGGCCTCTTCTGGTGACATATGTAGACTATTTTGATATCTGGAATCTGAAAATCTTCTCTAAGTCTCTGCCAGAATTGATTTCTTCGATTTACTTTAAGATTTCAGCAGATTTGATCTCGCCAACTCGGATTTCCTTGATTTCTGTCCTGATATAATTTCTGCACAATAACTCAATAAATAATATTAGTACAATTTTGTTTTTATTGAGATATTATCTTAACCATTTGACATGATATTATAGTTTTAGAAGAATTGGTCAAAGATAAGGTAAGCATATTTAAATGGAATAAATATTATATAGATATTATAAGCTTATATTTTCCTTCACAATATTAATTATAATATATAAACATATGAAAATAGTATTTTTACAGATAAACCCTCATATGTGTCATATTTATAATAAACCCCTAAACTTAACTTTGATCGTCCCGAGCAAACTGGTTATTCAAGAGAAGGAGAAAAAGAAAAAGAAAAACCTAAGCAGCACACTTTCGTAGGCGACAAGATTGCACTGAGCACGTGCAACAAGCCGTTAAACCTCTAGGTGTCCCTAGTAGGAGGAGTGTTGTCTCCTGAGGGTTTTCAGCGGATTACACCCACAAAATCCTATAATAAAAGAAAGATGGTGAAAGTTACATATAAAGATAAGAACTATAAAAGAAAAAACTTGAAAATAAGAGTTTCCAACTATACCAGCTTTTCAGTTGCTATGAGCCCTATCTTAATGGTCATGAAAAAATGTTAGAAATCACATCATCTCTCAATAAAACATCGCCTTTAGTCTTCTTCCATATCTTTCATCCAAATATTGATCATATACCACTACGTGTGTGTAAAAGACATCCCTACACTTAGAGAATTCAATTCAAGCTATCATACTCTTGTCCATCTTCCAAAGTACTTTTTAGTTGGTGAATATTTTAAATGAATTGCTCACACATTTTTCATGCGACCGTTAATACTTCTTGAGGTACTAACCGACCGATTACAAAATGTGCTTGTGTATTTAGACGTAATTTCTCGTTTCGCAACACCTAAGGCTTAGCAGTGGCTCCCAAACCAGTTGGTCTAAGGCACTAGGTGATAAAGCACCCTCACTATATTTTTTTTATGCTGCATTGGTAATTACAAAACCAGTGTTCATTTTTTTCTTCACCACTTATATTTTATTTTATTTTCCTTCATACTAAGGCTTTTAGACAAGAGCATTTCAAGGTATCCTCTACTATCCCAAGTTTCAAGAAGTGTGTAAGTGCGTATAATAGGGTATCAACGTTCAAATGTTTGGCGTCAAGAATAAGGACAATTTTTCAGACTTATTTTTATCCTCAGATTAGCAATTTCCTTCATCTTACTAACCCTTGGGACAACAGCTCATAACTACTTATTACTAATTTCGTTTAAGAAAACATCTAACTTTTTTGCTTTTCTCAAACTATATCTATCTTTCATATGTAAATTTCCACTCTCAAACTTTCACTATCAAAAAATTTCATGCATAAATATAGTAATATGCAAAGTAACGCGTGAATAAACACAAACCTTCCCCAAACCTGTTTTCAGCAGTGTCCTCACTGATGTCATCTGTTAAGCTTAAAAGAATTATAGACTTGAGAGGAAAAGTTAGAAACGGGGATAAGAAATAATGAAAGTGAAATCGTCCCCCAAACTTATTTTTGGCTCACAATTTTGTAAAAAATTTCTTTTCAAGAGCCAAAATATCCCCCCCTCCAAACTTGAGTAAAATAGTATTAAGTATTTAAAATTATTGGGGGGGTTAAAGTTATTGGTCAAAGTAAAGCCTTACAAAGACCAAAAGTCAACACCAACCATTCAAAAATTTTATCGATGAAGCACCAAGGTTGGTAGAAGAACATGTCGCCTACTGACGTGAAGAAGTGGGGAGGAGATAAGAGGTGTAATGGAAAAGGTTTACGTCTCGGTTTGTAGAGACAAAACAATGATGATGGATTACTCGCATTCTCATTCTTGATAAGAAGATGTGGCGGTTCAACTTCTTTGGGTTGGGGTTGATTCATCACAACGCCCATGTCTTCTAAGAATGCGAGTTCTTCAGCGAAGATTTCCTCGAAGCTTTCATCGATATCCCGAATAATAATTTCATCGGAAAGAATGAGATGGTACTCTGACTCCATAAAAGATTCATATTTAGCGTTAGATGTTGACCCGGACAACAACATAATAGCGGAGTCAAGCTCAGTATCGTGAAGCTCTTCAATTTCGCTGCTGTCGGAATCTATTGTTTCGACAGAACACACATGAGCATTGGGTTCGGAGGGTTCACTTCCCAACTTGTAAATGTTAAGCTCAATTGACATCTTTCCGAAGGATAGAGTCATAGAGCCGTTTCGACAATTGATTATTGCACTGGAAGTCGCAAGAAAAGGTCGACCTAAAATCACCGGAATTTGGTTTCGTGGGTTCGCTAAAGGTTGTGTATCTATAACGATAAAGTCCACAGGGAATATAAATTCCCCGACTTTGATTAACACATCCTCTAGCTCACCCCTAGGTTGGGTGATAGATCGATCGGCCATCTGAAGAGTGCAATGCGCCGGTTTTAACTCTCCGATCCCTAATTGCTCATAAACATAATACGGAAGCAAGTTAACACTAGCACCTAAATTGAGTAGAGCACGATTGATATTTTTACCCCCAATAGAAATAGAAATTGTAGGACTTCCGGGGTCCTTTCGTTTCTTGGGTAGTTGTTGTGTAAAAGCAGTGCTCACATTACTTGCAAGGAAAACTTTTTTAGGTACTTGAACTTTTCTCTTCCTAGTGCACAAGTCTTTTAGGATTTTCGCATAAGAAGGAACTTGTTGAATAGCATCTAGGAGAGGAATGCTTATATTAACTTGCTTAAAAATTTCCACAATCTTCTCCATTTGTGGACTTGGTCTGTTGCCCCTTAACCTGTTTGGATAAGGTGCTTTATCAATAAGGGTTGAGTCCAACATTGGAGAGGATTGTGGGGATGGAATGGATCCCAGAATTAGAGTAGAGATCATTTTAGATAGATTCGAGGAAGTGGGTGAGGGTTCGAGCCTTGGGGAAAACGGAGAATAGGCTCGGAAGAAGGTGGGAGACTAGACGAATTAGGGGAAGAAGTAGCAGCCGGGGTATCATTGGTATCACTAACGTCATCAACTTGTTCACCCACTCGGTTATCCAGCACTCTTCTCGATCTCAACGTAGTAACGGCACTCACATTATGATTTTGTGAGTGGCCAAGATTTGATAGGGGTTGAGATAGGAGCTTCCCTTTTTCTCTCGCACTCATCACGGTATTCAACTGTGCAATTTGGGTTTCTATCGATTTAATACTCTCGCCGTGGGAGGCGGAGTCTTTCTTTATGGTATCAATAGAAGACCTCATATCAGCCGACATTTGAATGGAATGTTTCATAAACAAATCCAAAGTTTGTGCGAGTGAGGAGGAGTCATCGGTACCGGTCGTTTGGAAAGAATTATTAGAAGGTACGGAATTGTTGACCGGATTTTGAAAATTTTGTGACTGAAAGGGGTACTGAGTCTGTTGTGGTGGTTGCTGTTGCTGTGGAGGAGGTCTTTGGTAATTGCTTTGGAACTGGTTTTGATTTTGGTTTTGGTTTTGGTTCCAAGCAAAGTTAGGATGATTCCTCCATCCCTGATTGTACGTGGAAGAATAAGAATCGTTTCTAGGTCGCTGCTGAATAGTAGCATTAGTTTGCTCGTGACCTTGAAACGGTGCATTCATAGGACATTCTTCCGTAAAATGTGATGGATCAGAACAGCAACCACACACGGTCTTGGGGAGTGTTACCTGGTTTAGGAAGACTGATAAGAATTTGTTTTCAATAGCGTCGAGTTTCTTTTGCATCGCTGCTATTTCGGCTTTAACTGCGATGGAAACATCGAGCTGATGGATACTTCCCCTACATGAAGGTGGTCTAACGCTTTCCCACTGCAAAGTGTTTTCAGCGAGATCTTCCAGATATTTCCAGGCTTCACCATCGTCTTTGGACATGAAATTGCATTGACATATGGTTTCAAGCATCTACTTTGTCGCTGGATTAATGCCCTCATATATAATTCGGCACAGATCCCATCTAGGTATTCCATGATAAGGACATTGGACAAGCAGATCCTTGAACCATTCAAAGCACTTCCAAAATGGTTCATTGGGAAGCTGGGTAAACTGGTTGATTTCGCTTCAAACATGGGCGGTCTTATGATTTGGGTAAAATTTCTTAAGGAATGCTATCACGAACTCATCCCAATTGGTAATAGAGTGTGTGGCAGTATTATAAAGCCATTTTTCTGCCAAGTCGCACAAAGTGAATGGGAGAAAACGCAAGCACATAGCATCCACGGACAGTTGTGAAGCACCCATCATTGCGCATACGTTTTCGAATTTAGTGATGAAAACGTACGTGTCTTCAGACTCAAGCCCGTGAAATTTGGGCAACAGATTGATGTAGTGGGGTTTAATTTCAAAATTATCCCCGTTGGCTGGTGGAATGGATAGACAAGTAGGAAGGGGACCACGGATAGGATAACATCTTTCTTGGAGAGAGATGCACGGTGGATTCTGCTCACCTACGGGCGGTGTGTTATAATTTGATGGGGTACCGTCCATCACGGTCGATGTGGTGGGTGGTGGGGAAAAAGAAGATGAAGAAGCACTGACTTCGGAGTCGATAGCAGGAACGCGGACAAGACGAGCACTAGAATCTCGTGTCCAGCCAAGCATGCACTAAGCGGGTTTAGCATAAGTGGCAGCGTGTGTGTTATTTAAAAATTGGTTTGTTTTTGAAAAAGTGGGACTTGAAACAAATCACACAAAAATGCACAGACAACCCTAGAACTAAGGTTGCTAGGTCAAGTTTCTAGACCGCTCCTAGACTTCCAAAGGACAAGCCGCAGGATCAATCCTCTACCGCCTCTTTACTGTGGGAGGTAGTCTCTATACGAATCACCGAAAATAGCGGGCCTAATTAAGTAACCACTTGCCTTAGACACACTTACCTAGACACCACAAAAGTAATGCGGATAAGTGATAAATTACCCACGACCTTCCTCTGTCCTATTTGAGCACGATGGTCCTTAGAGTCTTGTCTATATATTTTTTAATTAATGTAGGATTGATGCGGATGCTCGTTTTGTGATTTGCGACGCCTAGGAAGGGTGATAAAATCCCCACCTAACCTGAATTTTGGTCTTGCCCCTTAAAGTCCGTATTAAAATATGAATAAACAAACCAATTATAAAACTTTGCAAAAAGATTTTTGAGCAGCGATATTTTGCAAAGAATCCTGCAGAAAAGATATTTTATTTGATTTCAGAGGAGAGAGAAAGATATAGAAAAGATACCAGAGAATTTGAAAACCCTAAATCCCCTAATGCACCGCGGTTCCGCCGCCAATATGCTCTTTGTGCCGCGGTTCCGCTACCGACTAGGAAGATCTAATGAAGATTTTTGCTACGTGGCCTCCCTTTATCCTCTGGATCTTGATGAATGCTTCTAAATCTTTGTTTCCTCAACTCTTTGACTCCAGATCCCCTTACAAAATTCACACAATAATCGTTAAATATACAATTTGCAGTTTTGTTTATTTATGATATGGATCGAATAAGAATTCAACACGAATAGTAAGAAAAATAAATTACGCACGTTTTCCCGGCAACGGGGCCATTTGATTGATCTGTAAAGTGTGTGTAGTAGCCGTATCAATAACGGTGTCACGTGTAGCTAGACCGTGATGAGTACGGGTCGTCCTCAGGGAAACGTTGAATCTTTTAATCTACTTTAGGCGTGTTGATTAAGAAAGGAGGAAGAATAAAGAATGGTAAAGAATGGTTGTAGGTTCTAGATCTACGTCAAACATGGATCCAGAATATAGATTTAGATTAACTACGGATGTAAGTTTTATAGTAGAAGGGGGCTTGTAGGGTTCATTAAGATTTAGTAGTCATGGATGATTAATTAAAGATTACTCTTTTTATCCTTTAATAGATTTAAAACTAGATCGACAGTGATGCATGTAGATTAGGGTTTCTGGAGGGAATAAGGTTCCCACTCTTATCTTGCCATGGATCTCCGTTCATGTCTAGCCTTTACCAAAACAATTGTTATTCTAATCTCTAATCATGGTTGTGACTATCAATGAATTTATAGCGTGCCCTAGTAGGATGTTAACTATTCTTATGATAAAGTTTATAAACTTTATAGGATTTTAAAAGAGTTTAAGGATCTTCATCATCCATTAACCTACCCTAATCCTATGAACCCTAACAAGCAAAGAATTACTCGCGCATGTTGGGAAGAGAAAAGATAGAGAGGGATATCATATTGAAAAACTACAAAGAAATAAAATAAGAAAACAAATACCTTTATTAATCAACAAGATCAAGTACACTTTGTTCCTTTAGAAATTATTACAAAACTTAGTTTGCTTCTCGATCTCTTCTAAGGAGGCAGATGAACAGTTGATCATCAGCCTGGATGCATGAGCCGTCTTGGACTTCGTGATCGCGTCGGTTTGATGATTTATCCAAGAGGCTCTCGGTCCTTATTTATAGTCACAGAGCCAGAACCCTAGTTTCCTAATATGGTAACTAGTTGTTAGGATCCCAACCAGAAAATCCAGAGCCTTAAATCCTCAATATTGCGGCGGAACCGCGGCCATTAGGTGGGATTGACCGCGGATCCGCGGTGGGGTAGAGGAGTCTTCGCTTCAAAAAATTTTTGGTCTCTTCTGGTGACATATGTAGACTATTTTGATATCTGAAATCTGAAAATCTTCTCTAAGTCTCTGCCAGAATTGATTTCTTCGATTTACTTTAAGATTTCGGCAAATTTGATCTCGCCAACTCGGATTTCCTTGATTTCAGTCCTGATATAATTTCTGCATAATAACTCAATAAATAATGTTAGTAGAATTTTTTTTATTGAGATATTATCTTAACCATTTGACATGATATTATAGTTTTAGAAGAATTGGTCAAAGATAAGGTAAGCATATTTAAATGGAATAAATTTTATATAGATATTATAAGCTTACATTTTCCTTCATAATGTTAATTATAATATATAAACATATGAAAATAGTATTTTTTACAGATAAACCCTCATATGTGTCATATTTATAATAAACCCATTTTATTATATAAAAATAGTAAGGAAAATGTCATATCAAATGCACAATATTTTCGTCTGAACACCCGGCCTGATGGAATATAAATGAACGATCTCCCGGGCCATCAACGCAGAAGCTCCAACCTTGAAGACATCGTGGAGCGGCGGGATTACTTTGGAAGATTCCTTACCGATGGTCAAGACCCTGTCGACGAAGGTCATGCTATTGTTAGTTATATGTATGCCCTAGAGGCCATTACTGTACATACGATATATATTGTAGTGGATACTTGAACATATATAGGTAGGACTTTCTTGCTCGACATGATAGTATGCTATCTGGTTGCTCTTTATCTTAACATGTACTCTGACTGTCTCTATGTTACATGTTGATAAAGCCTTTAGGATGAGTACTTGAGTAACAGGACTATGATGCAGATCATACTAGTAGGGACAGTGTAGTCGGTAAGTACATCCTTCAAATGTTCCTAGTCATAGGTGTATCGAGACAGGGCATCGATATACCAGAGTAGACTAGCGTATGCGCTTCTTGACCCATATGATGGGCGATGGATGATCCCATATCCATTGGTGTTTGACATCAGAGAAGGTATACGGGTGCTCAGTGGAGACTGGGTACACTGGACGGACTCGCCGAGAACTCCCAGATGGTATTATACCTCACGTCAGATGGCAGTTCTCTGGTGACACTGGTACAGGTTAGTCTGTAGACCCGAGATCGTCATAGAGTCTTATGTGATTCCCACTGTGCTTTGATTTCCATCATACCACGTCCAAGAGGTCATGCAAAACGGTGGCTTTTGGGTACAGTCCCGAATCACATGGAGGCAATGAGCGATAGGGGGGTTTCTTCTCTCCCGGTATAGGGAGTTGATGTTGCGCTGTGTTCGATTGGCTATAACTGGAAATCCCTGGCCAGGGTTGCTGAGATTTACTAGTAAGTGTTATCAGTAGTTTCTCGAACTATTATGGACCTCATATCAACACGACTTATCAAGCTACTGGGGTCTGACGTTTACCACCCCTAGGCGAGATATGCGACATATCAGACGAAGAGACCGGACTGTACGGGAGTGTTACTGATTGGATTCGCAGGAGAATGTACAGGCTTGCTTGTTGATCTTCTGATCGCTCAATACCTGGGTGGCTGTTACGTTTAGCTGACCGCTTGCAGCTTGTGGGTGTTTGATATGATCATCACCTACTGCCGGCGTATTGACGATTCTTTAGAGTCCTACACAGAGGTTTCCTGGATCAGGCAAAACGGAGTAGGAGCACATATGTGATATTTGCAGGACCGAGAACAATACGTGTATGTGATACCGTATTAGATTCTCGCGATGTGTGATATCGGCCGGGTATATGTGATATAGCCGGGTCATCGGATCGAGTGTTGATTCGATAAACTGATACAGATTATATTAGTCGGTTATTTATGAAATAGCCGGATTATCGGATCAAGTGTTGATTCGATAATTTAATGTATAATTATATATTTGATATATTATATTACATTAACTAATATTAGCTCACTTAAAGATTCTTTTTCTCACTTGGATAATACATTGATATATATGTGATATATGTTAATTGTATTATTTTATTTTGTTACAATAAATATTGTATATGTGATATATAATATTGCAACAAGTTAGGGTTACAATTGCAACATGTTTTGTGGAGTTTAAATATGGTTAGGGTTTGGATTAGCGTTAAACTTGGATGGAGCTTTCATGAAGCTTCTTGAAGCTTTGACTTTGACTTATGATATTTTGTGTAGATATTTCTTAACCCAACACAAACCCTTTACCATAATTAATTCTATACAAGGGTTAAGTCTTCATTCTTAACCCATGGTTGCAATTCTAACCTCACACACATTTTCATTATTCATCACAAAATGATTTGCTTCTTCTTCTTCCTTCTTCTTGCTTGAAAAAAAAACTTTCTAGCTTTTTGACATGTGATGATAATGAGTGAGAAATTGAAAACAAAAGAGAGATAAATTCCTAGTCATCATCCTCATCTATTCTAGACACTTAGATTAGGGTGTTTGCTTTGCTAATACTTGATTAGTGAAGCAAGAGCTTGGGTTTGAGTTTCTTCAAGGTAGATCATCTTAGTTGTTGAAGATCGGAAGCAAGCTTGCATCTTTCTCTTCATGGAGCCTTTCTAGAGTCCGGGTACATGATGATCACGGCGAAGGGACCTCAACTCGGAGCTTATGAAGCGAAGGAACAGACTACAAAGGTTGTAATCCCAAACTCTTAGAAGTAAAGTTGTTTACTTGCTATTTGTTTTGCCTAATCTCTAGTCTAAGATCTTGGTTAGGGTTGTTCGGCAATTGAAAATTTTGATTTTGGCATGGTTGATGCCTTATAGAACCTTGTTCTAGTGCCTAATAACCCTACAGTGGTATCAGAGATATGCTAGAACTTTAGGCGATGTCTAGACGAAATTAAAAGTCCGATCGAACCCCGAAACATCAATTTTGACCTCCTCTCTGGAAATTTATAAAAACTTGGTTTTTTCCGTATTAAAAATACTCAGAAAATCATGCAGGGAATTCTAAGGATTACTATGAAGTACGAAGCCCTAACTCTATCAAGTGACCACAGAACCGCGGTCAAACCATGCGTTTGGCGGCGGTTCCGCGGCCAACTTAAGGAGTTAGGGGCTAATACTTCAGGGCTTTATTCTTGGGTACTTTTTCATGCTTCTGGGAATTTTTAATTCTACTCAATAGTTGAGTTTTCTGGAGATCTTTAGAACTCGTTGATTCGATCGGAAAGTTTAACATCATTTAGTTTTTCGGGTAATTTAGAACGTGTTAAAAAGTTCGAACGGATATCAATATCTCACTTTTTCCCCTGCCGGAAAACTTTCAAGTGTTGGATTTTTCCGCGAGTTTGAAACTTTCGGAAAATCATGCAAGCGTATCTATGGACCCTTTAGAAGAACGTAACCTTAACTCGATTATGTGACCGTCAAAACTGCCACTGAACCCTAGGGTTTGTGGTAGTTTAGCGTTGCCACATGTGAGGCGTTGGTTTGACCCTTTTACGGCTAGTTCATTGGGGCTGTGTCATGTTCTGGGATTTTTGAACTCTGCTCAAGTGTTGAGCTAATTGGGAAATCTTGGGTGTTTGATTATTTGATCGGAAAGTTTAACATTGTCTATTTATCTGGATTGTGATACAATATTTGGAATCCACAAGTAGTTATGAGATAACTAATTTGAATGTTATAAATCTAGCAGTTTAGTCTCAGATGATCGGTTGCCACGGGATTTTGATGCGATCAAAAGTCCGTTGCAATCACGTAGCATACGCGGATACTCACCGGGTAAACTTAATAGATAGCCACGCCCCATAGCCCCGACCAAGTGACTTTAGGAGAACCCCGTCGCCAAAAACATCCGTTCGGGTGGTCGCGGCAGCGGTGTTCCGCCTTAGTGCACTTCGTCGAGGGCATCGAGGGGTGCGGCCGTCTACTAAAGTTTCCGACGAGCATTCGATCAGGATATCGGGAATCTTGTTGAATTGCCCGACTAGATATTGAAAAGTGTTTTCGAGATCGAGACTAAATTGCGGGGTTTATAATTGTTAGGCATGCGATGTCTAAGGAATTCATTTGGTTAGGCATGCGATGTCTAAGGAGGTTGCGGATTCCAACTGTTGTAGTTTTACACTTTCTTTTCTGCGACCGTAAGTGTAATATGTGGTGTATCACCGGTTTCATTTCTATACATCAACGACAATCGGGATACGCATATTTACTTACGTTGGTGACATGTGATGTTATGTGTTACTGTGATATGTTATATTAGATCCTCGTGTTTTGAATAGCCGGGGTTTTATGTGAGATGAGAGTTTTTTCTTTTTCATTCATGTAAAATTCAATTGTATGTAATATTCTTTTTTGGGGCACTTCCAGGTTGAGGATGTTGTCACCATTGTATATTATTTACTTTTCCGCATTAGGATAGACCCAAGGCAGGGAGCATAAGTAACCGGGTTCTAGGGTCCAGTAGGAGACCATCTCGAGGACTCGAGACCGGGTCTCCTAACTCTAGAATTGGCAGGCTTACTTGCCGCTCTCGTAGGGGTCTAGGGATGTGGGTTTGGCTATTCATCGCGGCCGTGGAATCCGTGTTTTATACAGGCTCGTATTAAAACACGGACCTCTTAGTATATCCAATATTTCATATATGTTCCTCTGCTGCTATGTTCTATGATGAGATCAAATTACTGTCTGAGACGAATGTTTATATTATATATATGAGATATATGTCATATTGCTGATTTCGTTTCAAATGTGATGCTTGTGAAGCATAATAAAATGGGACTTCATTAATGAGATTAATGAAATAAAAGATGTTAGTTATATGTATGCCCTAGAGGCCATTACTGTACATACGATGTATATTGTAATGGATGCTTGGATATATATAGGGAGGACTTTCTTGCTTGACATGATAGTATGCTATCTGGTTGATCTTTATCTTAACATGTACTCTGATTGTCTCTATGTTACATGTTGATAAAGCCCTTAGGATATGTACTCGACTACTGGGACTATGATGAGATCATACTAGTGAGGCCACGGTAGTCGACGAGTACATCCTATAACTGTTCCTAGTTGAGGGTATATCGAGACAGGGCATCGATACACCAGAGTAGACTAGCGTATACGCATCTTGACCCATATGATGGGCGATGGATGATCCCATATCCATTGGTGTTTGACATCAAGGATGGTATACGGGTGCTCAGTGGAGACTGGGTACACTGGACGGACTCGCCGAGAACTCCCAGATGGTATTATACTTCACGTCAGATAGCAGTTCTCCGGTGACACTGGTACAGATTAGTCTGTTGACCTGAGATCGTCATAGAGTCTTGTGTGATTCCCACCGTGCTTTGATTTCCATCATACCACGTCCAAGAGGGCGTGCAAAAAGGTGGCTTTTGGGTACAGTCCCGAATCACATGGAGGCAATGAGCGATAGGAGGGGATTCGTATCTCCCGGTATAGGGAGTTGATGTTGCGCAGTGTTCAATTGGCTATAATTGGAAATCTCTGGCCAGGGTTGCTGAGATTTACTGGTAAGTGTTACCAGTAGTTTCTCGAACTGTTATAGACCTCATATCGACACGACTTATCAAGCTACTGGGGTCTGACGTTTACCACCCCTAGGCGAGATATGCAACATATCAGACGACGAGACCGGACTGTACGGTAGTGTTACTGATTGGATTCACAGGAGAATGTACATGCTTGCTTGTTGATCTTCTGATCGCTCAATACCCGGATGGCCGTTACATTTAGCAGACCGCTTGCAGCTTGTGGGTGATTGATATGATCACCACCTACTGCCGGCGTATTGACGAGTCTTTAGAGTCCTACACAGAGGTTTCCTGGCTCAAGCGAAATGGAGTAGGAGCGCATATGTGATATGTGCGGGACCGAGAATAATACCAGTATGAGATACTGTATTCTATTCTCTTGATTTGTATCATCGGTCGGTTATATGAGATATAGCCGGGTTACCGAATCAAGTGTTGATTCGATATATTGATACACTAGATATTAATCAGTTATATGCGATATGACCGGATCATTAAATCAAGTGTTGATTTAATGATTTAATGTATAATTACATATTTGATATATTACTTTACATTAACTAGTATTGGTTTACTTAAGATTGATTTTATCACTTGATGTGCACAAGTTGTATATGTGATATATTTTTGTGCACTAGATTGTATCATTTTTAATGATACATGCAAACTTGGGTGTGTGTATGACTTACACCAAGTTTAGGTTAATGGTTTAGGTTTTTATTTGTTTTGGAAAAACAAAATGGTGATTTTCTTTGTCTTTGTTTGAAGCTTCATGAAGCTTTCAAGCATCTTTGACAAAGTCTAACCATTTTGTTTTGCATGAGATTTTCATTAACCTAACCATTAACTTAAACTCTAGTTTAGTCTCTACAAAGGTTAACTCACCCATGGTTGCAATATGATAGACTTCACTTGATTATTCTTTTGTGATAATTGATAATTCATTCTTATACTTTTCTTTCTTCTTCTTCTTCTTCAAGAAGAAGAAAGCTTGCTTGAAATTTTTAAGTGAAGGTTTAGAGTGAGAAATCCAAATCCAAAGTGAACCCACTTCCTATTTCATCATCCTCTACTACTTGCCATTTAGTTTAGGGTGTTCTCTTCACAAAGTTCTTGACCTAGTGAAGATGGAGCTTGAGTTTGAGTCTCCTCGACGTAGATCATCTTCGGCCTCGAAGTCAACGACCTAGCCCGCTCATTTCTCCGAAGAAACCATCGCTGGAGTCCGGGATCCCGATGATCGCAGCGAAGGGACGTCAACACGGAGCTTTAGAAGTGAAGGACCGGATCTACAAAGGTTGTAATCCCTTTCACTTGTAGTTAAAATGTTTAACTTGCTTGTTTTCGCATAATCTCTAGTATACGATCTTGGTTAGGGTTGTTCGGCACATCTAATTTTTGAATCGGGCATGGTTGATGCCTTGTAGAACCTTGTTAGAGTGCCTAGGAACCCTACGAAAGAAACCTAAAGATGTTGTAGAAACTTGTTTAAAAAAACTGGTAGCTCTAGTTCTTACTTTGCATAGCGGTATTCCTTGTAGAATATCCAACACCTTATTCGATAAGGAAAGAGCCGAGATCCCTTCACCGGGAGTGACCTCTTTAGCGAAACTAGCAGATGCTACACACTCGGTTTGTCTTTTGATTGCTTCTATAGTTTTTGCTTTGCATAGTGGTATTTGTGAAATATCCTGCACCTTATTCGATAAGGAAAGAGCCGAGATCCCTTCACCGGGAGTGACCTCTTTAGCAAAACTAGTAAAAGCCTCAAAAACACTCCTTTTATAAAATTCACTCGATTCTACAACGATATCAAGTTCATTACGCAAAGGGTTTTCTTAAAAACCTGTTGTAGCCCTCCGTCATTTTAGATAAGTACTTCATAGTATTCGTGCTACGTTTGTTGGCTTTCGTCAAGGCATAGTGTGCGGTAGCTATTTATGCTTATCTATATAAGCATATGATGCGATTGAGTTACGGTACTCGTGCGACTTTGTTGGCTTTCATCAAGGGTCGTGCGGGTGGGTTTAATTCAATCGGGAAATGACGGGTTGAACTTGACTAGTAGCCTATGGTTTGTTGGGTTTCTTCAAGGTCATAGGATGCTAG
This sequence comes from Agapanthus africanus, assembly GCA_030015575.1. Taxonomy (NCBI): domain Eukaryota; kingdom Viridiplantae; phylum Streptophyta; class Magnoliopsida; order Asparagales; family Amaryllidaceae; genus Agapanthus; species Agapanthus africanus. The sequence continues at coordinate 184,250,247 of CM057338.1, read as the reverse complement.
GGGTAAAATATTATCGGGAATTTCAAGTGTTGAAATTTGCAATGAGATTGCATACCTCCTATGAGATAGTTGGATCCCGATACCCGCTGCGAGTAAGAGTTACTCCTGGGAGAGTTTTACACATTACAATTAGCCGATCAAGTAGGTGTCTAGAAAGGTGTCAACGGGTTTACGCCCCTGGGAAAACGAGGTTTACTTTAATTAGGTCTGTGCGAATGCACGGGGAACCTCCCTCAAAGTACCGGCACTAGCCTGGCTGAAAGATTGACGAACTTGTAGCATGTAATTAATCTCGGCTAATCTTTCCTTTTAGGGTTTGAAGGAAGATTTGACAAAAATAGTGGGAGACATCCTTATTAAACCAATCTAATCTTGCAAGAGCATACGTTGAGTGTTTTCTTCTCTCTCTCTCTCCAGGTAGCGACCATGTCACGCCTTAATCAAGATAATAATACGGATGTATTGACCGAACCCGCTTGTTATACTGCGCTAGGGAACATTGGTCCCGCTCCAACTTATAAATGTTATAAGACCGAGCAAGCAATTGGGGATTACCAGAATTCCCATGCCGCCCAAATGAAGAAAGTGCATGCTGATGCATCATCTTCGGGTGTGTTCATTACAGAGAACTGTTTCTCAGTATCCTTTACATCCTGGGTATGAGATACCGGATCAGGATCCCACATATGTAATATGATTAAATGGGCTACTGAAAGGTAGAGAACTGAGAACGGGTGATAAGTTTCAAGAGTTAGAAACGGTGCAATTGTTGCAAGACAAGTCTGTTGGCAGTTATCACCCTGTATTACCAGAATACATTGATTCTGAACGAATGTTATTAGATACCGAACCTGATATACAACATATATCAGTCTCTTTATTAAGTAAAGAAGGATATAATTTTGTATTGTTGGATAATGTTTTAAACATTTCCTATATCAAGAGTTGATCGGTTCAGGTACGTTATCTAAAAGCATATACGTTCTAAATCAAACCACAGTTCTTAATGTACAGAACACACACAAGAGGAAGAGTTCAGAAATGAACGAATCCTTCTTGAGGCATTCTAGACTAGGTCATATCAATGCAGCCCGACTAGCTAAGTTACATTTAGATGCATATTTAAATTAGTTTGAATTTACATCTTGTGAAACCTGCCAGTCATGTCACAAAGATAAGATGACCATAGCTCTATTTATTGGAAACAGAGAAAGAGTTAGTGAACTCTTGGGATTGATACATGATGATATATGTAAGGTCCCCTGTCTACACATGCCAGGGCCGGTTCTTTATACTTCATTACATTCACTGATTATCTCTCAAGGTTCGGACATATGTTCCTGTTGAAACACAAGTCTGAACCTTTTGAGAAATTCAATGAATATGAGTTAGAAGTAGAGAACCAAAACGGGTATAAGTATTATGTCCTTTGATGTGATCAGGGAGGAGAATACTTGAGCATGGGATGCCTGGACTATTCTAAAGGAGAATAAGATTCTCTCTCAGCATTACTCCTCCGTATACACCATAGCACGTCGGTGTGTCGGGGCGGAGCAATCTCACCCTATTAGATATGGTGCGCTCTATGATGAGTACTGCTGAGTTTCCTATTTCCTTTTGGGAGTTATGCACTTGAGTAGCTGCATACCTATTGAATAGGGTTCCAATCAAATCAAATGCCTACCACTCCATATGTGATATGGTATGGGAAGAGCCCATCTCTTAAGGATGTTAAGATTTGGGGTTGTCCAGCCTATGTCTAAAAGCAAAATCCGGACAAGCTCGAGGCAAGGTCAGTTCTGTGGAAGTCTGTTGGATATCCCAAGCATTAGCAAGGGAATATCTTCTACCACATCGAGGAACAAAAGATGTTTTGTTTCTGAGCATGCCACCTTTGTGAAAGGGAATTTCTTGTGAAGAAATTAGTGGTCATGAGGTAGAACTGGAAAGAGTTCCAGCTATAAAAACTGCAGCTGATGATTTGGTAAACCCGAAGGATTCAATAGTTTCTAACGAACCTCAGCCTCTCCGCCGATCTAGTAGGGCTACTCATCCACCTGAGAGATACTTCGGTTTCTCTATGACAGTGGGAGCGAGGATTGCATCATGAGATGATGACCCAACTAGTTTCGAGCAGGCCATCAGAAGTGGGACTCTATAAGAATGGCTGGATGCTTAGCGATCTGACATGGAATCCTTATACACCAACAAAGTATGGACTTTGGTTGCTTTATCTGAAGGGTTAAATCCCCATCAGAAGCAAGTATATCTTGAGAAGATTACTTGATGTACATGGAAAAGTTGAGACTTTCAAAGCTATGCTTAAGTCCATCCAGATCCTACTTGCCATTGCTACATACCACAACTACGATATCTGGCGGTTGGGTGTCATGACTGCTTTTCTAAATAATGATTTAGAAGAGAGCGTCTATAAGTACACAGCCAAAGGGCTTCGTAGACAGTGGGAGCAGCAGAAGCATGTGCAAGTTGATTTATGAGATAAATCAGGCATCGCGGAGTAGGAACGTCTGTTTTAATGTGATAGTCAAAGAGTTTGATTTCATCAAAATGGTAGATGAACCTAGTATACACAAAAAGGAAGTAGGGAGTATGGTGATGATCCTCATATAGTACGTGGATGACATACTCTTGATAGGGAAGGAGTTTCCTATGCTACGCTCGGTCAATCTCCTCTTATCACAAGGATTCTCTATATAGGATCAAGGTGATACCTCCTAGATCCTAGGTTTTATATCTATGAGATAGATCTAATTGGATGTTAGGATTCTCACTAGTTGTAGTGAGATGGTATCAATCGATCCTGGGGAGAATCACTGTAATGGTTCCAGGGTAGTAAGGTCGACTGAATGTCAGTCACAGGCATTGTCTTTATCTTCAGTGGAGGGACGGTATGTTGGAAGAGTTCCAAGCTAGATACCATGACATACTAGACGATTAAAGCCAAGATAAATCACTACCAAGGATGCTACCAAAGAAATAGTCTGGATGTACACTAGTTCATGAGATGAACTTCGTTCCTACCATTGTGTGACAATGGAGTTTTGGCTTTTGCCAAGGAACCCCCATCCCATCTATGATCCAGACATATTCTTAGGCAGTATCACCTGATCATGGAGATGGTTGATCTCCAGGGAGGTTGAGGTTAGGAGAGTAGACACAGAGGACAACAGCGCGGATCCACTCACAAAGGCCTATTTCCCAGTACAGACTTTTATGGGATGGTTGAGTATGAGATACTTCAACCACAACTGATTGTTGGGTATGCAATACCACAATAGATGGCCCTAGTGCAAGTGGGGAATTGTTAGTTATATGTATGCCCTAGAGGCCATTACTATACATACGATGTATATTGTAGTGGATGCTTGGACATATATAGGTAGGATTTTCTTGCTCGACATGATAGTATGCTATCTGGTTGCTCTTTATCTTAACATGTACTCTGACTGTCTCTATGTTACATGTTGATAAAGCCCTTAGGATGAGTACTTGACTACCAGGACTATGATGCAGATCATACTAGTGGGGATAGTTTAATCGCTAAGTACATCCTTCAAATATTCCTAGTCGTAGGTGTATCGAGACAGGGCATCGATATACCAGAGTAGACTAACGTATGCGCTTCTTGGCCCATATGATGGACGATGGATGATCCCATATACATTGGTGTTTGACATCAGAGAAGGTATACGGGTGCTCAGTGGAGACTGGGTACACTGGACGGACTCGCTGAGAACTCCCAGATGGTATTATACCTCACGTCAGATGGCAGTTCTCTGGTGACACTGGTACAGGTTAGTCTGTAGACCCGAGATCGTCATAGAGTCTTGTGTGATTCCCACTGTGCTTTGATTTCCATCATACCACGTCCAAGAGGGCGTGCAAAACGGTGGCTTTTGGGTACAGTCCCGAATCACATGGAGGCAATAAGCGATGGGAGGGGTTTCGTCTCTCCCGGTATAGGGAGTTAATGTTGCGCTGTGTTCGATTGGCTATAACTGGAAATACCTGGCCAGGGTTGCTGAGATTTACTGGTAAGTGTTATCAGTAGTTTCTTAAACTGTTATGGACCTCATATCGACACGACTTATCAAGCTACTGGGGTCTGACGTTTACCACCCCTAGGCGAGATATGCGACATATCAGACGAAGAGACCGGACTGTACGGGAGTGTTACTGATTGGATTCGCAGGAGAATGTACAGGCTTGCTTGTTGATCTTCTGATCGCTCAATACCTGGGTGGCCGTTACGTTTAGCTAACCGCATGCAGCTTGTGGGTGTTTGATATGATCATCACCTACTGCCGGCGTATTGACGATTCTTTAGAGTCCTACACAGAGGTTTCCTGGCTCAGGCAAAATGGAGTAGGAGCACATATGTGATATGTGCGGGACCGAGAACAATACGTGTATGTGATACCGTATTAGATTCTTGCGATGTGTGATATCGGCCGGGTATATGTGATATAGCCGGGTCATCGGATCGAGTGTTGATTCGATGAACTGATACAGATTATATTAGTCGGTTATTTGTGAAATAGCCGGATTATCGGATCAAGTGTTGATTCGATAATTTAATGTATAATTATATATTTTATATATTATATTACATTAACTAATATTAGCTCACTTAAAGATTGTTTTTCTCACTTGGATAATACATTGATATATATGTGATATATGTTAATTGTATTATTTTATTTTGTTACAATAAATATTGTATATGTGATATATAATATTGTAACAAGTTAGGGTTACAATTGAAACATGTTTTGTGGAGTTTAAATATGGTTAGGGTTTGGACTAGGGTTAAACTTGGATGGAGCTTTCATGAAGCTTCTTGAAGCTTTGACTTTGACTTATGATATTTTGTGTAGATATTTCTTAACCCAACACAAACCCTTTACCATAGTTAATTCTCTATATGGGTTAAGTCTTCATTCTTAACCCATGGTTGCAATTCTAACCTCACACACATTTTCATTATTCATCACAAAAGGATTTGCTTCTTCTTCTTCCTTCTTCTTGCTTGAAAAAAAAACTTTCTAGCTTTTTGACATGTGATGATAATGAGTGAGAAATTGAAAACAAAAGAGAGCTAAATTCCTACTTCATCATCTTCATCTATTCTAGACACTTAGATTAGGGTGTTTTCTTTGCTAATACTTGATTAGTGAAGTAACAGCTTGGGTTTGAGTTTCTTCAAGGTAGATCATCTTAGTTGTTGAAGATCGGAAGCAAGCTTGCATCTTTCTCTTCATGGAGCCTTTCTAGAGTCCGGGTACATGATGATCGCGGCGAAGGGATCTCAACTCGGAGCTTATGAAGCGAAGGAACGGACTACAAAGGTTGTAATCCCAAACTCTTAGAAGTAAAGTTGTTTACTTGCTATTTGTTTTGCCTAATCTCTAGTCTAAGATCTTGGTTAGGGTTGTTCGGCAATTGAAAATTTTGATTTTGGCATGGTTGATGCCTTGTAGAACCTTGTTCTAGTGCCTAATAACCCTACAGCTATTCCCAACCATGTGTGGGAGAAGAAGCAATCGCCGAGCCTCTCGCTGGGTTGGGTCTGGAGAATAAGCATCGACCAACTGCATGACCCGAGGAAAGTTATGTCCTTCATAAAATCTGGGTCGTTTATGCACACCAAAAGCACCCGGCACATGCATCTCGACCCACGAGGTGAAGTAGTGCAATGAGAGATTTACAGGCTTCAAACGCGGCTGAGTGGTGTCGGCCGCTATACTCATACCATGATATAGATGAGCTAGTCCTGCGACCCCGATAGCCATGCGTGTCCTCGCGGCGATGCGATGAGCCGTATAAAAAATAGATGGTCTCATATAGTGAGGGTGCATTGGAAGCGCAAACTAACTCAGCTACAAGCCGATGAACCCCATGAAAAACGTCTCCTCATCAATGTCTGTAGCGGCAATTTCTGCGAAAGGGACGACTGGAGTATTCGGAATAAAGAATTACTTTAAATCTGCCTCCGCAGTCAGTAATTTGTCCAAACCAAATTCGAACGGATCATCGAGCTTGGCAAACTTCACAGCTTTCTTCGAAAGAGCCTCCGAACGAAGAAAGCGGGCAACAAAGTCCGTAAAGTTAACTCCATGCCCCCCGGACTATAAGAATAAGCTCTCATATATGTTCAACACTTTGATCAAGCTCGGAAACTTGTGTCAAACAGCATTTTCTGGGGTAAGTGTTGGAGATAGTGCCCTCAGAGTCAATTATTGGATCACAGGCACGTGATTGCAATGATTGAGGGAGGACCTATCCCGGTAGGACAGTCTTACTCAAGATGATAGTATGCTATCTGGTTTACCTTTATCATCGTGTACTGCTTTAGGTGACCTTACATGTCGCTATTGCACGTTGATAGAGCCCCTAGGATTTATGCTTGACAGCCAGCAGTATGAGGGCGATCATATACGTGAGAGCTGGCAGTCTATAAGCACATCCTTAAAAGGTCCCTAGTCGTGGGAGTTTCGAGACAGGGCATCGATACTCCAGAGTAGACTAGTGTATACAGTCGAGACCCCGACGAGGGGCGGTGGCCGGTCTCACAAGCCACTGGTGTCAGTTGGATCACCTAAGATGTATACAGGTGCTCATTGGGTTATGAGTACACCGGACAGGACTCGCCGGGAACATGCTAGTTGGTCTTATACCTGACGTCAGATAGCAGTTCCCTGGTGACATGTGTACAGGTTAGTTCATCGACCTGAGGATCGTCATTTGTCTCGTGTGAGTTCCCACTGTACTTTGATTACTACCCTACCACGCTCAAAGGAGACGTGCAAACAGGTTTTAGTTGGGTACAGTCCCGAGCCACATGGAGGCAGTGAGCGGATCTTCAGGGGTTCGTCTCTCCCGGTATTGGGGATGAGGTCGCGCTGTGTCTAGGAGAGCCATTACACGAAGTCCTTGGCCAAGGCAGGAGATTTACTGGTAGGTATTCCAATAGTATCTCAGGGTGTTCTGGGCTACACTCCGACACGACTTGTACCGCTTTTGGGGGTCTGACTTTTACCAACCCCCTAGGCCCGCCATGCAATGCTCATAGACGAACGGACCGAACTGTACGGATATTGTCACTGACAGGCTCAGTAGGGTGTCAGGATGAGTTCGCTCATCGACGTCCCTTTTAGTCAATAGCTGGTGGCCCGTCACGTATTGGCTTATACCTCTGACGTGCTAGTGGTTAAATCCACAGCCATAGTATTGACGAGTCTTTAGAGTCCACCACACTTACAGTTACTCAAGCTTTCGGGCGAAACGCTGTAGAGGCCGTATGGAGATATGGCAGGGTTCGATCAGATACGTGCGGTATTGCACGGATCGTGATCGGACGGTTTTTACTAGCCGGCTTTGGCTTAAGCCGAATCTTAGTATTAAATAGTGTAGTTTTTGTCTCTTTGCATTTGTGTTCAGTGGGAATACAAATGCGGGCATGTATTTGCAGTAGCGGGGTTTTCCTGTAATTTATTACGGGATCGGTTTTCTGGGGTTGCCAGTTTGCATTCCGTTCCGGCCGGTCTTTCTTTGTTCCTTCACGGCCGGACTTTTCGTTGGAGGGGGTTAATTGCAAGTTTGCAATTAACTTAGTTGTAGAGGGTTTTCTTGCATATGTGTGGATTATGATTTGACCATCATCATGAGATTCTCTTTGCATCATTCTTTTGCATTTATGTGACAAGAATGAGATTGGAAATGGTTGTGACAATTATCCTTTTAGATTTTAATTCTTTTTCCCCACTTGATTTGGCTTCTTTTTCCTACACCCACTAAAATGGGGGGCCGGCCACTGTTAATGTGAGTGAGAGGTGGGGTTTAATTATTTTGTGTGAATAATTCCTTTCATGTTAATTTGGTGGAACCCCCCTCCCCCCCCCCCCCACTTTTGAGTGTGCTGTTTGTTTTTGTTTGAAGTGGGATTAATTTCTTAAAAGGATAATTGTCACTTTGGGGGTTGGGGGCTGATGGTTTTTTTTAGAGAGAGAGAGCTTGCTTCATTCATTTTTCCAGGGAGCTCATTTTGGTTTCAGGCCGAGCTCATTTCATGATGTGCTCATTTGTTTCTCTTAGCAAGCATCCATGAATATTTTTTGTGCAAAATTCCTCCAATATGGCAACCTCTTAAACCCCAAAGAGACAAGGCTACTACACTATTCTACAGCATCCCTTGGACGCGTCGGCTAGCCAACTTCGCGCTCGAGTTGCCTCGGTCAAGAGGTGGGAGCCCGTAAAAGATGCAGACGATGTGGTGCCCTTCCGGCAAGGAGGCGACGACCGGAGTTTCCGCGGAAGATCGGGACGGCGACGAGAAGACCGGAGGACTCGGATCAGTCGGTATATCTCTCTTCCCTTCTTGCAGTTAGCTTAGACTAGTTAATGGTTCGATCCGGGTGTTTAGTGCGCGGTAGTGCCGGTTTGCTAAGTTCGCAAAATTAAAGTTTATCACCGCTTCCGCATTCCGGCGTCGGATTGACGGCCGGGGGGCCGCCGTGCACTTACAGTGGTATCAGAGCCTCGCCATTAACTTAGTCTAGCTTGGTTTAATGTGTTTGCATTTCCGATCGACCAAAATTCCAAAAATCGTATTTTCCTCACATCAGTTTTCTGTTGAAATTTTTTGAAGCCCAAAAATTTTTCAGGTTGTCTCAGAATGATGTGCAGGGATTTCTAAGAACACTGGAAAAATTCGATGACACGATCCCTCCGTACGACCGCGGAACCGCGGCCATAACCCCTCTTTGGCCGCGGTTCCGCCGCAAGAATGTGGGTTCATGTCATCATTTCTTTGCAGTGGGCTTGTGGGCTGTAAATAGGGGTTTTGGAATATTAAACTTGGGCCCAGAATTTCTGTGAGTGCTACAGTATTGCTTGGGGGCCCACTTATTAATTTTTTGATCGATCGGATATTTTAAACACATTTTTCACAGTATTTACATTATATCTGCGACCGTGAAGGTCACTTGATCGGTAAATCCAGTCTAACTGCTATAGCCCGGTTAGACGGATTTGCGAACGTGATTTTCACGTTGATGTTCTGTGTTTTTGCTGTGATGTTGCGGATCGGTCGTGGGGGATAACCTGGATGCAATGCTAGTACAGTGCTGTTGTATTATGTACATTTGATATTGCGGGGCGAGCGTCCGACATGTGGACTGCCGTCACTTCCTGTTTGTATTATTATTTTGGGGCATGACCAGGTTGCGGTCGATGTACCCGTTGTATGTATATTTTACTTTCTGTACTAGCATTGCCCCGTGGTGGGGTGCACGGATAGCCGGGTTCTGGAGGGCAACAAGCCCGCATCTCATAGCATTGGGACGGAGGGGGCTTCACTCTAGAATTGGCGGGCTATTCGCCGCACTCGTAAGGGGTACAGGTTGACCCAGGAGGGGAGCCCAAGTTACCGGATTCCGTGAAGTGCTGGGTGGTCCATTCACGGCGCTGAAGGGGGCTGCCTCGCTTCAGGTTTTGGCGGGTAACTTGCCGCGCCCGTAGGGGTCTAGGATTTCATTGCACATGCTATCCACACGACCAGGGGAACGTCGGGTTTCAGCGGCTCTGTGAAACCCGGGGATCCCGGATATCTGTATTTTTCTGTGATGCTGTACATTTCTGTGATATTGCATTTTATCGCGCCTTGAGCGAATATAATATATTGGTATATATATATTATTAGATGTTGTATATGTTTTTCATCCGCGCTAGTCCAGTCCCCGCTCTGCCGTTAGTTAGCTAACCTAACGGGTGATGACGGGACCCAGTGGCGAATGCGGATGGCATATACGTACGTCAGTATATTTTCGTTCTTTGTGGTGTGATCAATTGATGGGACTGCGTTGATTCGGATCAATGCAAGATAAACAAACCTAATCTGATGTTGTTGGAACACTTTTTCAAAAAGCTGTTATTGCAAGGGCGTTCTCTTTTGTTTTGCATCGTGGTATTCAATTGGAATATCCTGCTCCTCAGTCGACGAGGCAAGGGCCGAGATCCCTTCACCGGGAGTGACCCCTTGGACAAAAGTTTGCGTCAGGGCAGTAACTTCACTATAGCCGATTACTTTTGCTTTGCATCGTGGTATTCAGTTGGAATATCCTGCACCTCATTCTACGGGGAAAGAGCCGAGATCCCTTCACCGGGAGTGACCTCTTTAGCAAAGGTTTTCGTAACTATATTTTCAAAAGCTATCAGTTCCTTCAACGATATCAAGTTCATTACGTTAAAGGTTTTCGCCAGAAACCATTCGTAGCCCTCCGTCGTTTCAGCCGGGTAGCAAGTAGTATTCATGCTATGTTTGTTGGCCTTCGTCAAGGCATAGTGTATGGTAGCTGCTTGTTGCTTTTCTGCAGCATAGATAGATGCGTTGGTTTGGGACAGTCGTATAGCCTTGTTGGCCTTCGTCAAGGGCTTGTGCGGGTGGGTTCAAATCAACCTGGAGAATGACGGGCAGAACTTGACATGTGACTTATGATTTGTTGGCCTTCGTCAAGGTCATAAGAGCATGGGGTAAAAATCCACATCGGGAGTTTCAAAAGAACTGAAACTTGCCAGATATGCGCATACCTTCTGGAATGTGATACCGTGAGCGGATTCCGTCACGTTATCATGCGATGAGAGTTGGATCCCGATTCCCACTGATGAGTTGGTTTACTCCTCGGGTATTCCCGACTAATTCTTCTTTTAGGTTTGGAGGAGAATTTGAGGTACAGTGGGAGGTTTCCATATTAGAAAAAGCGATAACCATTCTGATCTAGGATAGAGTGCACGCTGAGTGTTTCTTTTCTCTCTCTCTTTGGCAGCGACCATTGACCCGACCCTAGACTATGACTCAGTGACCATGTTGACCGAACCTACTTAACAATGGCTTTTGGATTGTCAGAGTTGCAAACCTCATTTCCACTCCTATTTTTACCCTTTTCTCCAGGACACCCCGTATCACTACGACCGTCCACTTCCATTGGACAAAACCATCGTATGGTTATATACGAACTCGAAGGACTTCGAGGATGGTTTCTGGTTCTGGAGAAAACGGATAGGATTATTCAGTTGTCTTTTCTTTTCCCCTTCTCTCAGGTTCCGAGTACTCCTTGGTTTAGGAGTAGTACACCTATTACGCAAATTGGATAGTCTTCTTCTAAACCATAGGCTGGTGCCGACCGGTAGGGAATGAAGAAAACCAGTTAGCCTAAACGGTGTACAGAAGGTATTAAGTTCAGACAAAACAAGGGACTAGTAAGAGGGCAAAGTAAATTGCGACCGATATTCACGACCAAACCAAGTATTTCTTCGCCAATCCTAAATCACCTTTGTATTTCTTCAGGACACTCCGTATCACTACGAAGATCCCAGTTTATTGGATAATCCATCGTATGGTTATATACGAACTCGAAAGGAACTTGTTCCAGTTCGGGGATGGATCCTGGTTCAGGAGAAATAGGAATAAAGTACATTCAGGTGTCTTTTATCTTCACCTTCTCTCGCGTTGCGAGTGTTCCTAGGATTAGGACAGTACACCCTTTGTGCTTATTGGATAGTCTTCTTCCAAACCATAGGCTGGTGCCGAACGGTAGGGAAGGAAGAAAACCATTTGGCCTAAAGGGGTGTACAGAAGGTAATGACTAAAGACAAATAAAGGGATTTGGAGAGGTGGAAAAGAATTATACGGTTATAGTTGTGAATCTGGATAATGGAAGAGGCATTACTAGGAATACCAGGATACCCCATCGAAACATTTCAATGTTTCAGTTTCACTGTGTACTGTTAAAAGAAAACTGATTTCCCAATTAGACACTTGCTCCAGGTTATGTATTTACCAGGTTGGATTCTCATATCTGTATGGTTTTACAGATGGTGAGTGGGAGTAAGTTATTGGGAATTAGGTGATCATCCTCATTGTATCGGGATTCGTTGTAATTGGTGATATTTGAGGAAGTCACCTGGGTTGTTTGCTGGTCGGCAAATATTTGGTTTTGAATATCCGTTGTTATGCACCAATTTCAATTTGATATATCTGTACGTCTATTTTTATAGAGTGAGATATACCTTTTTGAAATTATGTCTATGACATTTACCTAAACCAGTGGATGGTTAGGTAAGGAGCATTGAACAGCGGTGTAATTCTTCTTAACCAAAAGTACAGTTTTCAACCTACGACACACAGTGAATTGAGTCACTAGACTCAGGGGACTTATACAGAGTATTGTATATTGTCCAGTGTCCATGAGGACAGAGGGGTTGGTCCTCATACTGTATTCTGTTTACTTATGACTTCTCTAGTTCTTAGACAAGTGTTTCATAGAAACACAGGGTCGAAGTTTGGAGAAGTTTTAGGTATAAGAATAAAGTAGAGAACCAGGTGTTGCAAGTATCGGGATTCTTCAAAGTGATCGAAGATGTAGATACTTGTAAATGGTATTCAGTTGATAGTAATGGTTAAGAGAACTTGCTTCTCTTTCAGGTTACTCATAATTGGAAGTGCTCCTAAGTTAAGTAACGCTGATCGTCCTCCTTCCATTTACTTGACATGCACTGGAGACAGCTGCATGATTTGAATCTGGTTCAATTAAATCAGTGCCTCTGATTCTATATTGGATATAGTACAGTTCATATCTTAACATTGTTAAGATACGGGGAGTTGTCCAGCTTATGCTTAAAACCAGACTCTGGATAACTCAAGGCACGTTTCTGTAATGGCTGTTTGTGGGTTGACCCGGGCTATGCAGAGGGTTGATATTCTACCATCTGGAAGATCAATAGTGATATTGTTCTTAACTCGCCACAGTTTTATTAAAAATGGATTTTTTTTTTCGGAAAACAGTAGTGGGAGTATGGTAGAACTGGAAGTGATTCCAGAACCACAAACGATTACTGAAGATTTGATAAGGAACCTAAAGATTCAATCCGCATTGACATTCCATTGGCCACTCCGCAGATAAGGTGGGTAACTTCAGGCACCCGAGAGGTACTACGGTAGCCTCAAGGACGGTGACAGGGAAGTTCTTGTTTACCCACACTTGCCATTGCTGTTGTTCCAGACTGTGAGACCCGGCAGGAGGATGAGTATAGCGTCGTTCTGAACTCGCTTTAGAAGTGTACGTCCATATGACTCTTCCAGAGGGTTGTCGTAGTCAGTGGGAGCAGCGGAAGCATTGGTGGACATCAGGCTTATGTCTATTTATAGACTAAAGCAGATGTAGCGGAGATAGATCATCTATTTCTGATGTGACAGTCATAGGTTTGACTTCATCAGAATAGGGGATGGATCTGTTGAGAAGGTAGTAGGGTGTGATATCCTGGTATTTGGATGACATACACAGAGTAGGAAAGGAAACTCCTATACTACGATCGGTTATACTTTGGTCGTCACACAGTGGTTTCTCCACACAGGAATTGGATCTTATATCGTACATTCTGGATACTGGATCTATGGTTTTAGATCTAGATTTGGGTGGTTTCCCAATCTGGGTACTTAGACAGCATTCTAAGAGTATTTAGAATGGACGACTCCTGGCACGGTAGTATACCTGCAGGTGATGGAGTCACCCTCTCTAAAGGTGTCTTACAGACTAAAGAGGAGAGGGATGTTCATGATTGGCAGATCACTTGCTTAGGCAATTGAGTCAATCATGAGATGTCAAGTACCACACCAGATGTTGTTCTTGCAGTAGATGCAATAAGTTGATATTGATCCAATCCTGGAGAAATAGTCGGAGGCAGTTATAGAACATAAGTGTATGTTCTAGGAATTTGATAACGGCAGCCTCCTTTAGGAGACGGTTATCATTCCAGGCTTCCAAGATGACATGGATAGCAGAGTGGCTGTCAGAGTTATAGTTTTCCCTCTGACGAGAGGCAGTATTTTGGATAGTTGGTCCAGGCAGATACTGAGGGAAGGCATGGCGCAGGATACTGATTAAGTTCAGTTGACGATACAGTCTAAGAAGTTTGGATTTGGAGTTCATTTATGAGCTGAGTCCTATCAGACATCCAGACATTCTAAGACAGGTATTGCTCATTTCGGGAGATGGCTTTCTCCGCGAACTTGAGATATAGAGAGACACAGAAAGAAACATCAAAGCGAATCCACTCACTAAGGCTATTCCTTGAACGCAATAGTTTCGCAAACGAGCTTTGTGAGACTGACTATTAAAGGAGTTGGGTGTTCGGTATCACACGGGCTGTGAGTATGCGACATCGCAATAATTAGCCTTGAGTGCAAGTGGGAGATTGTTGGAGATAGTGCCCTCAGAGTCAATTATTGGATCACAGGCACGTGATTGCAATGATTGAGGGAGGACCTATCCCGGTAGGACAGTCTTACTCAAGATGATAGTATGCTATCTGGTTTACCTTTATCATCATGTACTGCTTTAGGTGACCTTACATGTCGCTATTGCACGTTGATAGAGCCCCTAGGATTTATGCTTGACAGCCAGCAGTATGAGGGCGATCATATACGTGAGAGCTGGCAGTCTATAAGCACATCCTTAAAAGGTCCCTAGTCGTGGGAGTTTCGAGACAGGGCATCGATACTCCAGAGTAGACTAGTGTATACAGTCGAGACCCCGACGAGGGGCGGTGGCCGGTCTCACAAGCCACTGGTGTCAGTTGGATCACCTAAGATGTATACAGGTGCTCATTGGGTTATGAGTACACCGGACAGGACTCGCCGGGAACATGCTAGTTGGTCTTATACCTGACGTCAGATAGCAGTTCCCTGGTGACATGTGTACAGGTTAGTTCATCGACCTGAGGATCGTCATTTGTCTCGTGTGAGTTCCCACTGTACTTTGATTACTACCCTACCACGCTCAAAGGAGACGTGCAAACAGGTTTTAGTTGGGTACAGTCCCGAGTCACATGGAGGCAGTGAGCGGATCTTCAGGGGTTCGTCTCTCCCGGTATTGGGGGTGAGGTCACGCTGTGTCTAGGAGAGCCATTACACGAAGTCCTTGGCCAAGGCAGGAGATTTACTGGTGGGTATTCCAATAGTATCTCAGGGTGTTCTGGGCTACACTCCGACACGACTTGTACCGCTTTTGGGGGTCTGACTTTTACCAACCCCCTAGGCCCGCCATGCAATGCTCATAGACGAACGGACCGAACTGTACGGATATTGTCACTGACAGGCTCAGTAGGGTGTCAGGATGAGTTCGCTCATCGACGTCCCTTTTAGTCAATAGCTGGTGGCCCGTCACGTATTGGCTTATACCTCTGACGTGCTAGTGGTTAAATCCACAGCCATAGTATTGACGAGTCTTTAGAGTCCACCACACTTACAGTTACTCAAGCTTTCGGGCGAAACGCTGTAGATGCCGTATGGAGATATGGCAGGGTTCGATCAGATACGTGCGGTATTGCACGGATCGTGATCGGACGGTTTTTACTAGCCGGCTTTGGCTTAAGCCGAATCTTAGTATTAAATAGTGTAGTTTTTGTCTCTTTGCATTTGTGTTCAGTGGGAATACAAATGCGGGCATGTATTTGCAGTAGCGGGGTTTTCCTGTAATTTATTACGGGATCGGTTTTCTGGGGTTGCCAGTTTGCATTCCGTTCCGGCCGGTCTTTCTTTGTTCCTTCACGGCCGGACTTTTCGTTGGAGGGGGTTAATTGCAAGTTTGCAATTAACTTAGTTGTGGAGGGTTTTCTTGCATATGTGTGGATTATGATTTGACCATCATCATGAGATTCTCTTTGCATCATTCTTTTGCATTTATGTGACAAGAATGAGATTGGAAATGGTTGTGACAATTATCCTTTTAGATTTTAATTCTTTTTCCCCACTTGATTTGGCTTCTTTTTCCTACACCCACTAAAATGGGGGGCCGGCCACTGTTAATGTGAGTGAGAGGTGGGGTTTAATTATTTTGTGTGAATAATTCCTTTCATGTTAATTTGGTGGAACCCCCCTCCCCCCCCCCTTTTGAGTGTGCTGTTTGTTTTTGTTTGAAGTGGGATTAATTTCTTAAAAGGATAATTGTCACTTTGGGGGTTGGGGGCTGATGGTTTTTTTTAGAGAGAGAGAGCTTGCTTCATTCATTTTTCTAGGGAGCTCATTTTGGTTTCAGGCCGAGCTCATTTCATGATGTGCTCATTTGTTTCTCTTAGCAAGCATCCATGAATATTTTTTGTGCAAAATTCCTCCAATATGGAAACCTCTTAAACCCCAAAGAGACAAGGCTACTACACTATTCTACAGCATCCCTTGGACGCGTCGGCTAGCCAACTTCGCGCTCGAGTTGCCTCGGTCAAGAGGTGGGAGCCCGTAAAAGATGCAGACGATGTGGTGCCCTTCCGGCAAGGAGGCGACGACCGGAGTTTCCGCGGAAGATCGGGACGGCGACGAGAAGACCGGAGGACTCGGATCAGTCGGTATATCTCTCTTCCCTTCTTGCAGTTAGCTTAGACTAGTTAATGGTTCGATCCGGGTGTGCGCGGTAGTGCCGGTTTGCTAAGTTCGCAAAATTAAAGTTTATCACCGCTTCCGCATTCCGGCGTCGGATTGACGGCCGAGGGGCCGCCGTGCACTTACAGTAAGACCCATAACAACTGATTTAGTAGCGAAGATGTACTCGTCAGGAGGAAGTAACTCCTCATAATGCTCTCCTCTGACGGGTAACCCGGATATCTCCGTGAATTCCTCCAGTGAGATTGATACCTCCCGATCCAATAAAAGAAATATGTGGGTTGGGATATTCCATTGCTCCAGGAAGGATTTAACCCACCACACATAAGGAGTGTGGTAATAAAAAAGGGACGCGTAGATCGTTGGATATAATCCGGTCTTTAGCAGCAATGACTTCTTGGCTTACAAAATATAACAGGCCCACTGCAGATAACCAGCCGGATGACGGGGGGTCACTCCTATCGTATAGATCTGGCCCCAAGGACGCGCTTCTCCTTATAATATGCGACGCCCCAGAATGTCTAGGGCCATCGACGGTTGCACTGGTATCGATGCCATGGAAGGTTGGAGACGACCTTCTGAGGTCCAGTTGACCTCTTCCACCGCATAAGCGACCTACGGAGGGTCGGTGTAATGGATTGACGGGATCGGCTATGACGGCACCGCACAAGTGAAGCTGCGCCGACCCCGGATAATGTAACTGTATCACGATCCCTACAAATGAAGAGACTTTTACTCTGGGCCGTAATCTTGAATTAGCGCAAAGACCTCCCGATCCGTAAGCGCATCAGCAAAAGCGCTTTTCGAACGGACATAAGGAAAGAAAGGATCAAAGGCCATAGTACCTGAAAGAAAGAAAAACGTAGAGAGTCAGTTATCAGCATAATATAATTAACTACAACTAAGGGCTTTAGCATCTGTACTCCACTGTGGCATATTAAAGTCACTGCAATAAAAAGGGGAGAACAATGGGCCCCACAAAATCAGGGTGGCGCCTCATCAATGATGAGACATGCACACATTGTGAGAATCCAAAAGGATTCTCATTAAATGAGAAATCTCATTAAGCAGTGGGGTCCAAAACTCCCAATATTCTTGAAGAACGTGTTCTACAACAGATCCAAATCCGTACAAAAAATCTACAACAAAAACCCTAAAAGGAAAAGAGGTAAGAGAAATAAAATTCCTAAAAATTTTCAAAATTCCTCAGAGCTAAGCTCTGTCATATAAACTGGAATCAAATTCCTCCGATGATGGGATTAAATCCCAGAAATCCCCATGGAAAATATACTGGAATTGAATTCTAGAGAACCCTCAAAGATCAGAGTTAATAATAGGGTAAAACCCTAAGATCTCTAAGACCCACGGTCTACCTAAATAAAGTTTTTTCTTAGATCTTTAAGAGATCATTTCAGGAAAAAAAAGCCAAGCTCTGTTAATGGGTTAAAAATCCAAAACAAAAAAGAATCTCTTTCAAAAGTTAAAAAAATTGGTCATAATCCTTACCAATTTTTTTAAACAGAGTTAAACTCTACGAGTTTCTTTGGGCAGAGATCTAAGCTCTGAGAAGAGAATTGAATTCTCAAGAAAGAAAAAGGAAGATGATGAAACAGCAGTCACCAAAGGCCCTATTTAAAAGATGTGAAGGGACGGTTCAACTCTCTAGAAGATCCAACGGTGGAAAAAGTGACACCGTTCCACCCACGTGTGAGCCATGTGGGAACAACGATGAGGGCATTTGTTCCACCAAAATTCAAACAATATAAAGAGAGCTAAGCTCTATTAAATTTTGTTGAGGCAGCACCTCACGTGCCCATACGAGGGTGCCAGCGGCAGCGCCAATCTCTTCGGATTAAATCCTATGGTAGCGCCGCACGTGCTCCTCACGCTGGCGCCAATGTGCAAAACATAGACGCACTTTCTGAGTAAGAATTAAATTCATATATGGCTTCGCACGTGCTCATCAAGCGGGCGCCAATGTGCAAAGCATAGGAATATCCATCATAAGAATTAAATTCTTAAGTGGCGCCCACGTGCACTACACGTGAGCGTCGGCGTCTAAGTATAATTAAATTCTACGTGTCCCTAACAAAAAGTTAGGATACTCTCTGTTAAACAGAGCCATTGGATCAAAGATCCAACGGAGATAATAAATCATCAAAATATAGAATCAAATTCTATTAGGAGAAAATATCTTCCAAATCTTTTTAAATAAGAAAGATACTCTCGGTTGGATCAATGATCCAATAATAGAATAAAATTCTATATATCTTTCTAAACAAAACAACAGATTGCTATCTGTAAAACAGAGAACTCTTGGATTAAAAATCCAATGGTGATTAAAAATCACCACTTGACAGAATAAATTCTGTATATGGGAAAATATTTCCCCAATCTTGGATCAAAAATCCAATGGTGTGTAAAATTCCCAAATCAATTTTGAGACCAATTAAATCAATTGGAATCTCTCAATGAGAGATTTTCTCAAGACCAATTAACAATCTGCCTCCACTATATAAAGGACCCGAAACCTCAAGTCTTAGAGAGAATGAACCCCCTATAAACTTCTGCAAAAAGACAGTGAGCTCTCAAAAAAGAACAGAGAATTCATATCTTAAAGAAGATCTTTCTTCTCAAAACCCTAGGTAAAGAAAAGAGATTATAATATCTCCTTTACATATCATATCAAATCTAAGTTCTTTCTCTGGATCTGAGATCCACAAGACAAGTCTCCCATAAGTAGAGAATTTAATTCTCATCAGGAAGATTTTGTTCTTAAGAATCAAACATTCAGGGAAGAACAAATTTAAAAAGAAAGAAGATGGAGTCCATAATACTCAAGGAACTCGGTTCCTTCAAATCAAGAACTTAGATTTTTTTAAAGTTCAACCCGAGATCCTAAAAAAATAGTGATTTTGGTGAGCGTTAATGGTCAAAATACCATTGACAGAGGTTTAACCTCTCTGAAAACATCAACAGAGATTAAATCCCTGCAAAAAAAGACTAGCGCCTCACGTGCTTCCCACGTGGACGCCCTTTTAACAGCGCCTAGCGCCTCATGTGAAAAATACGTGAGCGCCCAAAACAGAAGGCCAATGCCTCACGTGAAACACATGTGGGCGCTGAATAAAAGTGCTTAGCACTCTATATACAGCTAAAAAGGCTGAGTGCTTAGCACTGATTGGGAAGCGCCCAGCGCTTCACGTGCTCCTTACGTGGGCGCCATATAAAAAGTGCTTAGCACTCCATATACAGCCAAAACGGCTGAGTGCTCAGCACTAATTGGGCAGTGCCCAGCGCCACACGTGCACCTCACGTGGACGCCATAAGAAGTGCTTAGCACTTCACATTTAGTCAAAAGGACTAAAACTGTTCAACATTTATTGGGTAGCGCCCATGACTGAATGCTTCACATGACATATATGTAAGCATCAGAGCTCAAATAAGTGCTTAGCACTTTTACATAAAAAGAAAAGGGCTGAACAAACAGAGCCCAAATAAGTGCTTAGCACTTTTTATGCAGACTAAGCCTAAATTGGCTAAGTCTCTGAAGTCTTCTTGCAGCTGAGCCCAAATGCTCTTTTGCTGGATCATAAGTAAAAATGATCTTAAAACAATTGTTAAGTTGATTTTAGTCTCAAATAAGACTAAGGTATCCTTAGCAAAACAAACTGAGCCCAAACGCTCATATATATATATATATATATATATATATATATATATATATATATATATATATTTAAGTTGACCTTAATCTCAAACTAGATTAACGGTCCTTAAATAAAACAAAATATTTTTGAACCAAAGGAATATACAACCTAAGTTCAAAACCCCGTCAAGCAAATCCTTGACCCAAGCCCAAATCTAAAATATACGGATTTGGACTAATTCGCGCCCTACGGGCGACGACATAAACTAGTCTCCGTATACAATCCACGGGAAACCAAAACAAACAAAAACACACACGACACGAAGTGAACTGCTGGAGAAGGAGAAAGTGGTTATCGCAACACGGTAACATAATTGATTGCAGGGGCTTGCGCCTGCAGGGAAGAGCGTCCCCACAATAAAAAAAATCATAAAATGAGGGGGAATCTGATAAAGTCTGCTACCACGGTCGCGTCTGTCCAAACCTCCGATATATGGTGTCATAAATCAACTTGGTATCTTCGGAGAGGTGGACGGATAAATCCAAATAGCATCTGCCCTCAGATTAAGGCTAGACGATCTATCCCAGTTCTTCTCTGTCTACGGCGGTGAACAGGGCCTTCATAGTTCGGCTCGAACTTCCCCCGTTTTGTACAATTTAGGATCATTGGTCTTTTGACGACTGAAACGAGTTCACCTTGATGAAATGTTCTTGGCCTAGTCATTCTTTTGTATGACCGTGTCATCTTAGCCTTACAAGCCTCCAAGTTTTGCTATGGTATAAAGCGAGTTTCGTCGAGGGCATCGAGCTCCTCAAGCCGAAGATGAGCATTTTCATCGTCTGTCAGCTCATATCGAACCGCTACTCATAGAGAAGGGAGTTCTATTTCCAGGGGAAGTACTGCTTCCGTACCGAACACCAACGCGTATGGTGTTGTATTCGTGGCCATCTTGAACGTTGTTCAGTACGCCCAGAGAGCTTCGTGCAGCTTTTCGTGCCAGTCTTTTTTGTTTCTGAAAACCGTTTTCTTTACAATCTTTATCAAGATCTTGTTGAAAGCTTCAGCTAGACCGTTGGCCCGAGAATTATAGATTGAAGAGTTTCTCCAATCTATTGTATGTTGTTATGCGAAGCAGATGATTTTATGACTTCTATAAGCTGGCCCATTATCCGAGATTATCCATTGCGGAGTGCTGAACCGGTAAATGACATGGGTTTCGAAGAAATGGAGGATATTCTCCATCTTCACGTCCCCTAGTGGTACTGCTTCTGCCCACTTGGAGAAGTAGTCGGTCATTTCCAGTATGAACCGATGTCCTTTGGACGATACCGGTTCAATAGGGCCAATTATATCGGTTCCCCACATTTCGAACGGCCAGTTAGCTACTGTTGGGTGTAGCGGATTTGGATGTTGTGGATGAAGTCCCCGTGAATTTGGCACGAGTGACACCGCTTTGCATATTCGAGGCAGTCCTGGATCATCGTGGGTGTTCAGTCGAAACTATCGCACTTTTGATATGATATTTTCCTTACTTTTCTTAAATATCTAAATGTGTTTATTATAAATATGACACATATGAGAGTTTATCTATAAAAATACTATTTTCATATGTTTATATATTATAATTAACATTATGAAGAAAAATACATGCATATAAAGGAAAATATATGCATATAATATTTATATAATATTTTGATAATTTGAATATGCATATCATATCAAATATCCTTAATCAATATTCTTAAAATATAATATCATATTAAATTGGTTAGGATGATATCTCAAAAATACCAAATATTACTAACATTATTCTTTGAGATATGGTGCAAGCTTTGGCTCAGGTCAGGAGATCGAGATGTTGGGATGTCGGAAATCAAAAATCTGCCGAAATATTAAAGAAAATCGAAGAATTAATACTGGAAGAGACTCAGGAAATATTTTCAAGTTTCAGACATCAACTAAATCTCCACGTGTTACAAGAATAAAACCTCAGAAATTTGCACCCAAGATCTCACCAACAAACTACGGATCCGCGGCCAAACCATGCAATATGCAGCGGATCCGCGGCCGATTCACCGAATCAGGAGTTAGGATTTTCAGGTTGGATTTGCTACAACTAATCCTAATTCTGGGGATCTTTGGTTTCTGGTTTTGGGGCTATATAAAGGACCGAGGGCTAAACTTAGAAATCATCAATATTTTACACAAGCCAATCACCGTCAAAGAACAAGTGATCCAAGACAGGTCCAAGATTCGACGTGATAAAGCGACGTAAGATTCGACGGAACATCTACATCCGACAAGGCAGAGATCGAGAGCAATTTTTTCTTCCTCTTGTAATCTAAACTTGAAGTTTGTACTTGTGAAGTTGATTAATAAAGGTAGATCTTTAGTTTAATTAATTAGTAGTTTAATTTTGAGTTACATTATGAATTCCATCTCTATCCATTCTTCTATCTCCATCATGCGTGAGTAATTGTCCGCTTGATAGGGTTCGTAGGATTATGGCAGAACAATGGATGGGAAAATGTTTTAACTTCTTTTAAGCCTTATGAAGTTTATAAATTTTAGCTAAATAAATGTTAACATCCTTATCGGGCGCGCTACCAATTCATTGCTAGTCTCGACCGCAATTTGATATCAGATTAACAATTGTTTTGTTAAGGGCTAGAAATGAATAGAGATCCATGTCAAGATAGGGGTTAAGAGTGGGAACCCTATTCCCTCCAAAAACCCTAATCTATATGCATCACTTTCGATCTAGTTTTAAATCTATTAAAGAATAAAAGGAGTAATCTTTAATTAATCATCCATGACTACTAAATCTTAATGAACCCTACAAGCCCCCTTCTAATATAAAACCTACATCCGCAGTTAATCTAGATCTATATCCTACATCCGTGATTGACGTAGATCTAGAATCTACAACCATTCTTCACTATTCATTATTCTTTCTCCTTTCCTAATCAATACGCCTAAAGTAAGATTAAAATATTCAACGTTTTCCCGAGGACGACCCGTACACATCTCGGTCTAGCTACACGCGACACCGTTATTGATTGCGGTTACAAACACTTTTTCACACCAATCAAATGGCGCCGTTGCTGGGGATACGTGCGTAATTTTTTATTCTTACTATTTGTGTTGAATTCTTATTCGATCTATATCATAAAAATAAAACAAAACCGCATCTTGCATATTTAACGATTAGTGTACGATTTTTGCGAGGGAATCTGGAGTCACTTTAGCGAGGAGATAAAAATTCAGAGACATTCATCAAGACCCAGAGGAGCAAAGGAAGCCACAGTGAAAAAAATTAAACACGGAACCCCCTAAAGCGCGGCGGAACCGTGACTATTGTGTACAAATGGCGGCGGAACCGCGGCAGTCTTGGGGAGTTAAGCCCTCAAACTTTTCTGGTAACTTTCCTACACTTTCTCTCTCCTCTGAAAAATCCAATAATATATTTTCTGCAGGATTCTTTGCAAAATATCGCCGCTCAAAAATCATTTTGTGTGTTTTGTTTTGCGAGTTGTTTTTGCATATTTTAATACGGACTTTAAGGGGCAAGACCACAATCCAGATTAGGTGGGGATTTTATCACCCTTCCTAGGCCCCACAAATCACAAAACGAGCATCCGCATAACCCTATATTAATTAAAAAATATCTAGATTAAGACCTTAAGGACCGTCGCACTCAAATAGGACAGAGGAAGGTCATGGGTAATCTATCGCTTATCCGCATTTCTTTTGTGGTGTCTAAGCAAGTGTGTCTAAGGCAAGTGGTTATTTAATTAGGCCCGCTATTTTCGGTGATTCGTATAGCGGATACCTCTCATTTACCTGGCACTTACCTGGCCACAAGAGTAATAAAGATGTGGTAAAGGATTGATCCTGCGGATTGTCCTTTGGAAGTCTTGGAGCAGTCTAGTGACTTGACCTAGGTGACCTTAGTTCTAGGGTTGATTGTGTATTTTTGTGTGATTTGTCTCACGTCCGACACTTTTTATAAAAAAACAAACCATTTTTAAATCATGTACACGCTGTCACTTGCGCTAAACCCGTTTAGTGTATGCTCGGCTGGACGCGGGATTCTAGTGCCCGTCTGGTCCTCGTTTCTGCTATCGATTCCGAAGTCGGTACTTCTTCATCTCCTTTTTCCCCTCCACCCACCACATCGACCGAGATGGACGGTTCTCCATCAAATTTTACTACCACCATCCTGCTACCACCCGTCAGTGCGCAGAATCCACCGCGCAACTCTCTCCAAGAAAGATGTTACCCCATGCGCAGACCCCTTCCTACCTGTCTATCTATTCCACCAGCCAATGGGGATAATTATGAAATTAAACCCCATTTCATCAAACTGTTGCCCAAATTTCATGGGCTTGAATCCGAAGACGCATACATTTTTATAAACAAATTCGAAAACGTATGCGCAATGATGGGTACGTCACAACTGTATGTGGATGCTATGCGCTTACGTCTTCTCCCTTTTACTTTGTGCGATCTAGTAGAAAAATGGGTTTACAACACTGCCTCACATTCTATTGCCAAATGGGATGAATTCGTTGTAGCATTCCTTAAGAAATTTTATCCCAATCATAAGACCGCCCACGTTCGAAGCGAGATTAACCAGTTTATCCAACATCCCAATGTACCATTTTGGAAATGCTTTGAACGGTTTAAAGATCTTCTTTTACAATGCCCTCATCACGGAATCAATAGATGGGACCTTTGTCGCATTATATATAAGGTGTTGATCTAACAACAAAACAGATGCTTGAAACCATGTGTCAATGTCATTTCCTGTCTAAAGATGGTGGTGAAGCTTGGCAATTTCTGGAAAATCTTGCTGAACAAACCCTACAGTGGGAAAGCGTTAGACCTGCATCGTCTAAGGGAGGTATCCATCAGCTCGATATTTCCATCGCAGTGAAAGCCGAAATGGCCGCGATACAAAAGAAACTCGATGCTATAGAAAACAAAGTCTCTTCAGCCCCCCTAAACCAATTTACGCTCCCCAAAACCGTGTGTGGTTGCTGTTCCAACCCATCACATCTAACGGAAGAATCTCCTTTGAATCCACCGTTTCAAGGTCAAGAAAAATTAATGCTACTTTCCAGCAACGAGCTCGAAATGATCCTTATTCTTCCACATATGATCAGGGATGGAGGAATCATCCTAATTTTGTTTGGAACCAAAACCAAAACCAAAAATCAAAACCAGTTCCAAAGCAATTATCAAAGACCTCCTCCACTGCAGCAGCAACCACACCCACAGAGTCAGCACCCCTTTCATTCGCAACCTTTTCAAAATCTGGCCAACAATTCTACACCTTATAATAATTCTTTCCAAACGGCCGGTAACGAAAACTCATCTGCACTCGAACGAAGCGTGGATATGTTTATTAAACATTTCATGCAATCGACAGATGAAATAAAGTCTTCTATCAGATCATTTAAACAGACCACCACCCCTCATGGTGAAAGTATAAAATCGCTAGAGGCACAACTTGCACAAATAAATCTGCGATAAGTGCGAGAGAAAAAGGGAAACTTCCATCTCAACCTATACCTAATCCCAGCCACTCACAAAATTATAACGTGAGTTTTGTTACCACGTTGAGATCAGAAAGAGTACTGGATAACCAAGTGGGTGAACACGTTGATGACGTTGATGATATTAATGATACCTCGGTTTCTACTTCTTCTCCTATTTCGTCTAGTTCACCACCTTCTTTCGAGCCTATTCTCCGTTTTCCCCAAGGCTCGAACACTCAGCCCACTTTCTCGAGTCAACCTAAAACAATCCCAACTCTAATTCTGGGATCCATTCCATCCCCACAATCCTCTCCAATGTTGGATCCAACCCTTATTGATAAAGCACCTTTTCCAAACAGGTTAAGGGGCAACAGACCAAGTCTACAAATGGAGAAGATTGTGGAAAGTTTTAAGCAAGTTAACATAAACATTCCTCTCCTAGATGCTATTCAATAAGTTCCGTCTCATGCAAAAATTCTAAAGGACTTGTGCACTAGGAAGAGAAAAACTCAAGTGCCTAAAAAAGTTTTCTTAGCGAGTAATGTAAGCACTGCTTTTACCCAACAAATACCCAAGAAACGAAAGAACCCCGGAAGTCCTACTATATCTATTTCTATTGGGGGTAAAGATATCGATCGTGCTCTACTCGATTTAGGCGCTAGTGTTAATTTGCTTTCGTATTCTGTGTATGAGCAATTAGGGATCGGAGAGTTAAAACCGGCGCACTGCACTCTTCAGATTGTCGATCGATCTATCACCCAACCTAGGGGTGAGCTAGAGGATGTGTTAATCAAAGTCGGGGAATTTATATTCCCTGTGGACTTTATCATTATAGATACACAGCCTGTAGCGAACCCACGAAACCAAATTCCGGTGATTTTAGGTCGACATTTTCTTGCAACTTCCAACACAATAATCAATTGTCGAAATGGCTCTATGACCCTATCCTTCTGGAAGATGTCAATTGAGCTTAATATTTACAAGTTGGGAAGTGAACCCTCCGAACCCTATGCTCAAGTATTATCTGTCGAAGCGATAAATTTCGACAGCAGCGAATTTGAACAGCTTCACGATTTTGATCTTGACTCCGCTAGTACGTTGTTGTTTGATCCTGCTATTTGTTATATACATACGGACACTTCTATCGAGCTGTCCGGGTCAACATCTAATGCTGAATATGAACCTTTTATGGAGTCCGAGTATCATCCCGTTCTTTCCAATGAGATTATTATTCGGGATATCGATGAAAGCTTTGAAGAAATTTTCGTTGAAGAACTCACATTCTAAGAAAACATGGGTGTTGTGATGAATCAACCTCAACACAAAGAAGTTGAACCACCACCCCTTCTTCTTATCAATAACAAGAATGCGAGTAATCCACCATCACTGTTTCGTCTCTATAAACTGAGACGTAAACACGTTCTATTCCACCCCTTATCCCATCCCCATTTCTTCACGTCGATAGGTGGCATGTTCTTCTACCAACCAGTGTGTTATATCGATAAAATATTTGAATGGTTAGTGTTGACTTTTGGACTTTGTAAAGATTTGCATAGACCAATAACATTAACCCCCCTCATAATTTTAAATGTTTAATAGGATTTTACTCAAGTTTGGGGGGGATATATTTTGGCTCTTGAAAGAAAAAATTTACAAAATTGTGAGCCAAAAATAAGTTTGGGGGAGGATTTCACTTTCATTATTTCTTGTCCCCGTTACTTTTCTTCCCACGTCTACAGTTTTTTTTAAGCTTGACAAATGACATCAGTGAGGACACTGCTGCAAACAGGTTTGGGGGAGGTTTGTGCTTATTCACGCATTATTTTGCATCATACTATATATAAGCAGGAAAAAAAATTGATAATGAAAGTATGAAAGTGAAAATTTACATATGAAAGATAGGAATAGTTTGAGAAAAGCAAGAAAGTTAGATATTTTCTTAAACGAAACTAGTAATAAGTAGTTATGAGCCGTTGTCCCAAGGGTTAGTAAGATGAAGGAAATTACTAATCTGAGGATAAAAATAAGTCTGAAAAATAGTCCATATTCTTAAGTCCAAACATTTGAACATTGATACCCTACTTTACGCACTTACACAAATCTTGAAATTTGGGATAGTAGAGGATACCTTGAAATGCTCTTGTCTAAAAGTCTTAGTATGAAGGAAAATAAAATATAAGTGGTGTAGAAAAAAATGAACACTGGTTTTGTAATTGTTTAAGGCAGCATAAAAAAATATAGCGAGGGTGTTTTATCGCCTAGTGCCTTAGACCAACTGGTTTGGGAGCCACTGTTAAAGCCTTACGTGTTGCAAGACGAGGAATTACGTCTTAATACGCGAGCACATTTTGTAATCGGTTGGTTAGTATCTCAAGAAGTATTAACGGTAGCATGAAGAATGTGTGAGCAATTCCATCTAAAATATTCACCAACTAAAAAGTACTACGAAAGATGGACAAGAGTATGATAGCTTGAATTGAATTCTCTAAGTGTAGAGATGTCTTTTACACACACGTAGGGGTATATGATCAATGTTTGGAGGAAAGATAGGGAGGAAAACTAAAGATGATATTTTATTGAATGATGATGTGATTTCTAACATCTTTTCACGACCATCAAGATAGGGCTCATGACAACCGAAAAACGGGTGTAGTTGGATACTCTTATTTTCAAGTTCTTTCTTTTATAGTTCTTAGTTTTGTATGTAACTTTTACTATCTTTCTTTTATTATAGGATTTTGTGGGTGTAATCCGCTGAAAACCCTCAGGAGACAACACTCCTCCTACTATGGACACCTAGAGGTTTAACGGCTTGTTACACGTGCTCAGTGCAATCATGTTGCCTACGAAAGTGTGCTACTTAGGTTTTTCTTTTTCTTTCTCCCTCTCTTGAATAAATAAGTTTGCTCAGGACGATCAAAGTTAAGTTTGGGGGTATTTGTTCAGTCGAAAATATCGTACTTTTGATATGACATTTTCCTTACTTTTCTTAAATATCTAAAGGTGTTTATTATAAATATGACACATATGAGGGTT
Organism: Agapanthus africanus; assembly: GCA_030015575.1. NCBI lineage: Eukaryota > Viridiplantae > Streptophyta > Magnoliopsida > Asparagales > Amaryllidaceae > Agapanthus > Agapanthus africanus. Next base: position 184,221,568 of record CM057338.1, on the reverse strand, counting down.
TATCTGTAAAAATACTATTTTCATATGTTTATATATTATAATTAACATTATAAAGGAAAAAATATATGAATATGATATTTATATAATATTTTGATAATTTAAATATGCATATCATATCAAATATCCTTAATCAATATTCTTAAAATATAATATCATATCAAATTGGTTAGGATAATATCTCAAAAATACTAAATATTACTAACATTATTCTTTGAGATATGGTGCAAGTTTTGGCTCAGGTCAGGAGATCGAGATGTTGAGATGTCGGAAATAAAAAATCTGCCGAAATATTAAAGAAAATCGAAGAATCAATACTGGAAGAGACTCAGGAAATATTTTCAAGTTCCGGACATCAACTAAATCTCACAAGAATAATGCCCCAGAAATTTGCACCGAAGATCTCACCAATAAACAGCGGATCCGCGGCCAAGCCATGTAATATGCGGCAGATCCACGACCGATTCACCGAATCAGGAGTTAGGATTTTCAGGTTGGATTTGCTATAACTAACCCTAATTCTGAGGATCTTTAGTTTCTGGTTTTGGGGCTATATAAAAGACCGAGGGCTAAACTTAGAAATCATCAATGTTTTACACAAGCTAATCACCGTAAAAGAACAAGTGATCCAAGACAGGTCCAAGGTTCGACGTGATAAAGCGACGTGAGATTCGACGGAACATCTACATCCGACAAGGCAGAGATCGAGAGTAATTTTTTCTTCCTCTTGTAATCTAAACTTGAAGTTTGCACTTGTGAAGTTGATTAATAAAGGTAGATCTTTAGTTTAATTAATTAGTAGTTTAATTATTTAGTTACATTATGAATTCCATCTCTATCCGTTCTTCTATCTCCATCATGCGCGAGTAATTCTCCGCTTGATATGTTTCGTAGGATTAGGGTAGAACAATGGATGAGAAATTATTTTAACTTCTTTTAAGCCTTATGATGTTTATAAATTTTTGCAAAATAAATGTTAATATCCTTATCGGGCGCGCTACCAATTTATTGCTAGTCTCGACCGCGATTTGAGATCAGATTAACAATTGTTTTGTTAAGGGCTAGACATGAATAAAAATCAATGAAAGGACAAGGGTCAATAGTGTGGAAACCCTAGTTTCTTCCAAGAACCCTAATCCTCATTCATCACTATCTATCTAGTATTAAATCTATCAATAGATAAAAAGAGTAATCTTTATTAGTCATCCATGACTACTAAATCCGAACAAACCCTACAAGCATTCTTCTTATAAAATCTATATCCGTATTCAAACTAGATCTGTATTCTATATCTGTATTTTGACGTAGATCTAGAAACTATTTCCACTATTCTTTATTTCTCTATTCTTCCTCTTTTTCAACACGTCTAAAGTAAGATTGAAAGATTCCACATATTCCTGAGGACGGCCCGTACTCATCTCGGTCTAGCTACACGCGACACCGTTATTGATTGCGGTTATTCTACAAACACTTATTTAAATACAGATCAATCAGTGGGCCAATAGTAACCCATTCTTTTTATCTTTAGCTTCATCTTTGGCCCGGCTTGATGAGAACCGCAGAGTCCGTCGTAAGTTTCTTGGACGACTTTTTTTGCTTCCTCCGGCCCCAGGCATATTAGCCACAGACAGTCAAACGGTCTCTTTTATAGAGTATCATTGACGAAGGCGAAAGACAAAGCTCATTTCATGAGCTAATGTCTAGACGACGCATTTTTGGACGTTCGTTGGGATTTGAAATAGTCTATGAAGACTTCCCTTCAACCTCACCCTTTTCTTCGCCCTCTATTTGAAGGGCTACTTGTTCGGTCATTTCTTTTCTTTCGGATGGCTCTATTAAGTCTTCCAAAGATATACATGTTGGCGCGAGAACCCTGCGGCTTTGCATAATGATCCTTACGTCATCGAGGTCTTCATCAGCCAGTTCCTTAGCCAATTTGGCCGATGCATCTGCCTTGCTGTTTTCTGCACGCAGTATACTCTCCAGGATGTAGGAGGGGATTTGTGTCAACAGTTGCTGCACTCTTTCGCCATACTTTATCAGCTCTGACTTGCATGTCTGATAGTCGCCATTTATCTGGATAACGATCAGCTGGAAATCTCCATATATAAGGAGGTCTTTGATTCCCATGTCGATGGTGATCTCAAGACTTACTATCAAAGCTTCATATTCAGCTTCGTTATTAGTCTTTGGCTCTGTTAAGGAGAGGGCATAACGTAATGTCCCTCCTTACGGAGTCACGAAGATAAGGCCCGTCCCAGCTTTGATTATGAAAGTGTTTTGCTTTCGCTTCTTAATAGAAGATACTCCATCGAAGTAGAGTTCCCATTGGGAATCATTTTCTTCTTCGGTTGTATTGAACACATGTTCGTCTGGCAACTCGCAATTTAAGAGAGAGTCAGCCGGTATCGGATGCTCCGCCAGAAAGTCGGCAATATCCTGTCCTTTCACTATTTTGAGGGGACGATATATTATCGAGAACTCCATCAGGAGGAGGGCCATTTGGCAAGCCTTCCTGATAGTATGGCCCTCGACATTAGATACTTGAAAGGATCCACCTTTGATATGAGATAGACCTCATGTGCCAAGGCGTAATGTCTGAGCTTCATTATTGCGAAGATCAGTGCCAAGCAATACTTTTCGATGGGGGGTAGTTGTTTTCTGTCGCCAGAAGAACTCGACTCAAATAGTACAGAGATCTTTCCTTTCCCTAATCGTTCTCTTGTGCTCATAGCGCGTCTAGAGAACCCTCAAAGGCCGCTGTATATAGGATAAGGGGTTTTCCGTTAACCGGAGTAGTCAATACCGGTGGATTTTGCACGTATTGCTTGATTTCGTCCAGTGCGTTTTGGCATTTTTTATCCCAGACGAATGGGGCGTTGGGTTACGGCAGCGCCCCGGCCATCAATCCGTGACCAAATATGGAACAAAAATTTATAAAACTTGGCGTTACCACAACCAATTACCCGGATCTACGCATAAGCCCTAGATAACAAAACATGCAAAGGAGTTAGAATGGTTATACCGAATAGATCCGTTTCCTTCAGTCTTCAACCATCATCTCAAGCTCCTAGGGGCTTCATTGATCAAGCTTGATCTCCGGTCTCCCTCTATCGAAGATGATCCACCCGAGAGTCTATGCAACGAGCTCCAACCTCATATCCGAGGCAATTAGGGCATCTAGATCGCTACTCTAGATACCGTAGATAAAGTAGAGAGTGATGAAGGATTAATTTGTCTCAAGACATCTAAGGATTCTCAACTCATGAGAGGGTTTGGGTGGAGCTAGAGGAAGAAGAAGATGCCATGAGAATGAGGTGTTGAGAACAACTCTAGAGAGAGAAAAAGAAATGAATAATGGGTTGTGTTTTTGTTTGTTATGTGAGTGTGATAAGAAATAATGGAGTCATCACATAAATGTCCATGTCTCCAAAATATCTTAATCAACAAAAAATATCTCAAGTCAACATAATCTCACAACAAACAAAAACCCTAAGCATGCTAGAATAGTAACCATGGGTCACTAATTAGCCATGCCACAAAAATGTAATAAACACCTCATCCTACACCTCAATAACCTTTTAATCCAAAAAGGTCTAAACCATGATGAGGTGTAATCTTCTAAAAGTAATCTTGTAAGAAATTACAAGAACACCCCTCATCCGTATATACATACCCGCATCCGTATTCCGAAGAATACGAATACAAAGAGACGAAAATAATCCAACAATATAATACTAGGATCCGACTTAAACTAAAACCCACTAGTATTATCCGTCCGAACATCATCCATGTACAAGTACACGTATGAGATCGAACCCTACCGTAAAACTATACGGCCTCTACATCGTTTCGCCCGAAGCAGGGAAACCCTCTGTATGGGACTCTAAAAACTCGTCAATACGCTGGCAGTGGGTTTAACCACAAGCACGTCAGCGGCACTTGTTGTACGTAACGGCTACCCAGGTATTGAGCGAAAGGGAGGCCGACAAGCAAACTCATCCTAAAACCCCTACTGAGCCTGACAGTGACAATATTCGTACAGTCCGGTCCGTTCGTTTATGAGTATCGCATATCGAGTCTAGGGTTGGATAAAATCAGACCCCTGATAACACGACATTTAGTGTCGGTATGAAGTCCATCACCGCCTGAGAAACTATCAATCCTAGATCAGTAATTCCCGACTACCTTGGCCAAGGATTTCTGGTGATGGCCACCCGTGCACAACCGCGACATCAACCCCTAATACCGGGAGAGACGAATCCCCGGACGATCCGCTCACTACCTCCATGTGGCTCGGGACTATACCCAACTAAAACCTGTTTGCACAACTCCTTTAAGCCGTGGTAGGGTAGTAATCAAAGCACAGTGGAAACTCAGACGAGACAAATGACGATCTCAGGTCGATAGATTAACCTATACACATGTCACCAGGGAACTGCTATCTGACAATAGGTATAATACCAACTAGCATGTTCCCGGCGAGTCCGTCCGGTATACTCATAACCCAATGAGCACCTGTATACATCTTAGGTGAACAAACTAACACCAATGGCTTGTGAGATCGACCACCGCCCCTCGTTGGAGTCTCGATCAGTATACACTAGTCTACTCTGGAGTATCGATGCCCACGTTCCCCTCCGAATGACGGCGCGACGCGGACGTCTTGCCTGAGATTCGGGGCAGATGCTAATTGGTGCTATCCGTCTATCTCTCCGAAGATGCCAAGTTGATTTATGGCACCGTGTATCGAAGGTTTAAACGGATGCGTCCGATGTACCAGACTTCGTCAGATTCCGCCTCGCTTGAGGGGTTTTTGATTGTGGGGACGCTCTTCCCTGCAGGCGCAAGCCCCTGCAGTTAATTACGCTACCGCACCGTGGTAACCACTTTCTCCTTCTCCAGATGGTCACTTCGTGTCATGTGTGTTTGTTTTGTGTTTAGTTGCCCGTGGATTGTATACGGAGATTGAGTTATGTCGTCGCCCGTAGGGCGTGGACTAGTCCAAATCCGTATTATCTTAGATTTGGGTTTGGGGGTTTGGGTTTAAGGATACGTTAGCCTCATTGGAGACTAAGATTAACTTAAACGTTTGTTAAGGATACGTCAGTCTAGTTTTTAGACTAAGATCAACTTAACGGGATCGTTTAGATCCAACAAAAGAGCAATTAAGGAAGCCCTGTCACTTAGTTTAGTGACATTGCGGTCAATAGATAGTTTAAGGACATTGCGGTCCAATGTTAGTTTTAAGACATTGCGGTCAAGGTTAAGGACGTCGTAGTCCGTGGGTTTAAGGACTCCACAGTCCGATATTAGTTTTAAGACATCACGGTCAAGGTTAAGAACGTCATAGTCCGTTGTTAGTTTTAAGACATTCCAGTCAAGGTTAAGGACGTCATAGTCCATGGATTTAAGGACTCCACAGTCCGATGTTAGTTTTACGACATCTCGGTCAAGGTTAAGGATGTCATAGTCCATGAGTTTAGGGACCCCACAATCCGTATCAATGTATGGTCATCGGGACCCGCTACCTCTTTGAAGACGTTGAGGAATTACAACGCCAAGTATCAAAGGAGTGAAGAGATGTACCCTTGAACCAAGGTAGATTAAATAGTCTTTGGCCCAATTTGGGACCAAGACCAATTAATTATGTTATGAACCCATTAGCCCAGTTAAGTTTGAATTGAGGACTTATGGCCAGCTCGGGCTAAGTCCAATCATGTTTAGAATATTGGCTTTCTGTTGGTCCATTGAAGGAGAGGCTTTGCCTCTAGAAACTTAGTCAATTGGGCTAAAGTTAGTGTTAAACACTAAAGACCAACAGTGTTGAACACTGGGAGTGAGATTGACAAGTTAGCGTTTAACACTAAGAGATAGTTAGTGTTAAACACTAGCAACAGGGCTTTCAAATTAGTGTTTATACACTAAAGCAAATCAATGTTAAACACTGACAATGGAGATTTCAAATTAGTGTTTAACACTAAGGCAGATCAGTGTTAAACACTGGAAACAGGGTCTTCCAAGTTGGTGTTCAACACTAAGAAAGTCAGTGTTAAACACTGTAAATAGAGTTTTCTAAATTAGTGTTTAAACACTAAGAAAATCAGTGTTGAACACTGGATATAGAGGTTTCAACTTTAGTGTTAAACACTAAGGCAAGAGGGGTCACGTGGTAGCACGTGAGAGCGCCCTCAATTCATTTTATTCTGCCAAAAGTATTGAATACTTTGGAGCATCACGTGCTGTCACGTGATGGGCATTTAAATGTTTGTCTGTTAGAGCTTCTGCCAAGGGGTCACGTGGGGCACGTGAGGCGTTGCCTCTAAGCCCTTCTCTGTGGAACTTTTCAGGGGTCACGTGGTAGCACGTGGCCCTGCTTCTTTGCATGTTTGTTTATCCTTTTTAAGAATTAAATTCCCTAATAATAACTTTAGAGGAATTAAATTCTCACTTTCTTCTGAAGAATTATATTCTTAGATAGAGTTATACTCTAGTTTCTATTCTGTAAGGACTAAATTCCTCATAGATGTGAAGAACTAAATTCTATCATAGGGTTCAACCCTAATAATAACTTTAGTGGAATTAAATTCCCGCTTTCTTTTAAGAATTACTCTTAGATAGGGTTAAACCCTGATTTATATTCCGTAAGAATTGAATTCCCATATATGTGAGGAATTAGGTTCTGTCATAAGGTGAAACCCGAATTTCTTCTTTCTTAAGGGAATTAAATTTCTGTTAGTTTGACAGAATTAAGTTCTAGGGTTAAACCCTGGTTCTGTTCATTTTGAAGGAATTAAATTCCTTCAACATAGGGTTAAACCATAATTTTATTTCAAAGGAATTAAATTCCTATAATTCTATGAGAATTAAATTCTCAAACTTCCATTCCCTCTCTATGCTTTGGATCTGCATGGCAGGATCTCAACCCAATGAGAATTAAATTCTCAATTCATGGGGAGATGTGCACTTTGCAGATCCTCTACTAAAGAGAGAACTAAGTTCTTCTTTTTTTAATATAAGAGTTAAACTCTTTTTGAGAATTAAATTCTCATTTTGAAGCCTCTCCTTTCTTACCTAAGGTTTTCTTTTGCAGAGGATCAAATTCTTCCAAAATCTCAAGGCTCTATTTCTCTCTCTCTGTATGTCTTCTCTCCTCTCCCTCCTTTTTTTCTGTATATCTCTTGGCTCCTATTTATAGGAGAATGAGCAGAATCAATTAGTTTTAGTGAATCTTTCATCAAGAGATTTGATTTGTATTCATTAGAGATTTGATTTGCATTCATCATCCACTTGGACCTTTGGATTATTAGGTAAATTTTATTCACCATTGGATTTTAAATCCAAAGATATTGCTTTGTTATTTCGATTAGATTTTAAGGGGAAATCTTTCCAAGTTCAAGATTTTTCCATAAATAGGTGATATTTAATCACCTTTAGATCTTTAATCCGATCGGTTCCAAATATGTTAGTTATATGTATGCCCTAGAGGCCATTACTATACATAGGATGTATATTGTAATGGATGCTTGGACATATATAGGGAGGACTTTCTTGCTCGACATGATAGTATGCTATCTGGTTGCTCTTTACCTTAACGTGTACACTGATTGTCTCTTTGTTACATGTTGGTAAAGCCTTTAGGATGTGTACTTGACTACCTGGACTATGATGCGGATCATACTAGTGGGGACATGGTAGTCTATAAGTACATCCTTCAAGGTCCCAAATCGTAGGTGTATCGAGACGGGGCATCGATATACCAGAGTAGACTAGTGTATACCTTCTCGACCCATACAGATGGGCGATGGATGATCCCATATCTATTGGTGTTTGACATCAGAGATGATATACGGGTGCTCAGTGGAGACTGGGTACACTGGACAGACTCGCCGAGAACTCCCAGATGGTATTATACCTTACGTCAGATGGCAGTTCTCTGGTGACACTGGTACAGGTTAGTCTGTAGACCCGAGATCGTCATAGAGTCTTGTGTGATTCCCACTGTGCTTTGATTTCCACCTTACCACGTCTAAGAGGGCGTACAAAACGGTGGTTTTTGGGTACAGTCCCGAATCACATGGAGGCAATGAGCGATAGGAGGGGATTCGTCTCTCCCGGTATAGAGAGTTGATGTTGCGCTGTGTTCGATTGGCTTTAACTGGAAATCCCTGGCCAGGGTTGCTGAGATTTACTGGTAAGTGTTACCAATAGTTTCTCGAACAGTTATAGACCTAATATCGACACGACTTATCGAGCTACTGGGTCTGACGTTTACCACCCCTAGGCGAGATATGCGACATATCAAACGACGAGACCGGACTGTACGGTAAGTGTTACTGGTTGGATTCACAGGAGTGTGAGCAGGCTTGCTCGTTGATCTTCTGATCGCTCAATACCCGGGTGGTCGTTACGTTTAGCAGACCGCTTGTGGCTTGTGGGTGTTTGATATGATCATCACCTACTGCCGGCGTATTGACGAGTCTTTAGAGTCCTACACAGAGGTTTCCTGGCTCAAGCGAAACGAAATAGGAGCGCATATGAGATATGTGCGGGACCGAGAATGATACCAGTATGTGATATTGAATTCTATTCTCGCGATTAGTATTATCGGACGGTTATATGAGATATAGCCGGGTTACCGAATCAAATGTTGATTCGATATATAGATACACTTGATATTAGTCGGTTATGTGCTATATGACCGGATCATTAAATCAAGTGTTGATTTAATGATTTAATGTATAATTATATATTTGATATATTACTTTACATTAACTAGTATTGGTTCACTTAAGATTGATTTTCTCACTTGATGTGCACAAGTTGTATATGTGATATATTTTTTTTGTGCACTAGTTTGTATCATGATTGATGATACATGCAAACTTGGGTGTGTATGCTTTAAACCATGTTTAGTTAATGGTTAGGGTTTTAAATTCTTTATTTATTTTATGAAAACAAAATGGTGGCTTTCTTATTTATTTGCTAGAAGCTTCAAGCATCTTTGAAAAAGGTCAAAACCATTTTGTTTTTATTCTTAAACCTAACCATTAGCTAAACCCTAGTTTATTCTCTACATGAGTTTACTAACCCATAGTTGCAATATGATAAGCATCACTTGATTTTCTTTTAGAAAATAATTCATTTTATTCCATTCTTTTCTTCTTCTTCTTCATGAAGAAAAGAAAACCTTTCTTGAAAAATTTCATGTGTTGAAATCAAGTGAGAAATCCAAATCCAAAGTGAACCCACTTCCTAGTGAAGATGGAGCTTGAGTTAGATTCGCCTCGACGTAGATCATCTTCAGCATCGAAGTCAACGACCTAGCCCGCCCATTTCTCCGATGAAACTGACGCTAGAGTCCGGGATTCCGATGATCGCAGCGGAGGGACGTCAACACGGAGCTAGAGAAGTGGAGGACCAGATCTACAAATGTTGTAGTCCCTTTCACTTAGCAATAAAGTTTTTTACTTGCATGTTTCGCCTTACCTCTAGTTAACAATCTAGCATTAGGGTTTCTCGGTACATGGAAAATTTGATTTTGCCATGGTTGATCAGTTGTAGAACTTCATGAGTGTGCCTAGGAACCCTACAGTGGTATCAGAGCCTAGCTAGAGCTTTAGGCGATGAGTAGACGAAGTTAGAAGTCCGATCGAACCCGTAAACCCCGATTTTACCCCCTCTCTATACATTTTCAAAAATGTTGATTTTTTCTGAATTAAAAATGCTCAGAAAATTAAGCAGGAAAAACTAAGAATTACTGTGAAGTACGGACCTCTAACTCAAAAATCTGACCGCGGAACCGCGGCCAAAATAAGGGTTTGGCGGCGGTTCCGCGGCCAAAATTGTGAGTTAGTCCCTGGAAATTCACATATTTATTCTTAGGTCCTTTCTTGTCATTTTTTTCTGGGAATTTTTTAATTCCACTCAAGTGTTGAGTTTTCTAGGGTATTATTGGGGACTCGTTGATTCGATCGGATTATTTAACTTTGTTTATTTTGTTTTTCCGGGTAATTTTAGAACATATTAAAAGGTTCGACTGGATATAAATACCCATTTTTTCCCTGCCGGGAAATTTCCAAGTGTTGGATTTTTCCGTGGTTTAAGAACATTCTAAGTAGTGCAAGTAACGTGATGGACCCTCTAGAAGACAACAAACCTTAACTCGATTATGTGACCGTCTTGAACTGCCCTTTGAACCTTAGGGTTTGGGGGAGTACGGCGTGCCACATGTGAGGCGCTGGCTTGACCCTTCTACGACTGGACCGTTGGTACTGTGGCATGAAGTGGATGTTTTTAAACTTGTTTCATGTGTTGAGCTTTTCGGGAAAACTTGGGTGTTTGATTGTTCGATCGGAAAGTTTAACATTTTCTATTTATCTGGAATGTGATACAATATTTGGAATCCACAAGTAGTTATGAGATAACTGATTTGAATGTTATAAATCTAGCAGTCTAGTCTCACTTGATCGATTGCCACGGAATTTTGATGTGATCAAAAGTCCGTCGCAATCACGTAGCGTACGCGGATACTCGCCGGGTAAACTTAATAGACAGCCACACACCATAGCCCCGACCAAGTGACTGTAGGAGAACCCCATCGCCGAAAGCATCCGTACGGGTGCTCACGGCAGCGGTGTTCCGCCTTGGTGCACTTCGTCGACGGCATCGGGGGTGCGGCCGTCTACTAAAGTTTGCGACGAGCATTCGATCAGAATGTCGGGAATCCTGTTGAATTGCCCAACTTGATATTGAAAAGAGTTTTCGATAATGAGACTAAAATGCGGGATTTATAATTGTTAGGCATGCGATGTCTAAAGAATTCATTTGATTAGGCATGCGATGTCTAAAGAGTATGTGGATTCCAACTGTTGTAGATTTACACTTTCTTTTCTGTGACCGTAAGCGTAATATGTGATATCGCCGGTTTCGTTGCTATATGTCAACGACAATTGGGATGGGCATATTTACTTACGTTGATGACATGTGATGTTATGTGTTGCTGGATATGTTATATTGGATCGTCGTGTTTGAATAGCCGGGTGTTTTTTATGTGAGATGAGTGTTTTTCATTTTCATTCATGTAAAAACTTGTATGTAATATTCTTTTATTGGGACACTTCCAGGTTGCGGAAGATGTCACCGTTGATGTATATTATTTACTTTTCCGCATTAGGATAGACCCAAGGAGGGGAGCACAAGTAACCGGGTTCTAGGGTCCAGTGGGAGACCATCTCGAGGAGTCGAGTCCGGGCCTCCTAACCCTAGAATTGGTAGGGTTGCTTGCCGCTCTCGTAGGGGTCTAGGGGTGTGGGATTGGCTATTCATCACGACCGTAGAATCCGTGTTTTATTCAAGCTCAAAATAAAACACGGACGTCCTAGTATATCCAATATTTCATATGATATTTTCTGCTGCGTTATCTGTGATGTGATCATGTGATATGTTCAGATAGATATTATATATAGTATATATGATATATTATATAGACGTTGCTTATGTTTTACACCCGTGCTAGCCCTGTCTCGCTCTAGCGTTAGTTACTTAACCTAACGGTGCAGACGAGACATCGAGGCGAATGCGGATGGCATAAGCATACGTTATATTTATCTGTGATGTTTAGGTGGACTTAAATGATGGGACCTTCATTAATGAGATTAATGAAAGAAAATAAACCTAAAAGATGTTGTGGAATCGAATTTCTCAAAAACAGGTAGCTACAGTTCTTGCTTTGCATCGCGGTGTTCCTTGTAGAACATCCTGCACCTTATTCGATGAGGAAAGGGCCGAGATCCCTTCACCAGGAGTGACCCCTTTAGCAATAACTAGCAGATGCTACACACTCGGTTTGTCTTTTGATTGCTTCTATAGTTTCTGCTTTGCACAGTGATATATATGATACATCCCGCACCTCATTCGACGAGGAAAGGGCCGACGATCCCTTCACCGGGAGTGACCCCTTTAGCAAAACTAGAAAAGCCTCAAAAACACTCCATTTTAAAATCATTTGATTCTACAACGATATCAAGTTCATTACGCAATAGGTTTTCAGAAAAACCTGTCGTAGTCCTCCGTCATTTCAGATAAGTCCTGCTTAGTATTCGTGCTGTGTTTGTTGACCTTGTCAAGGCGCAGTGTGCGGTAGCTGACCAGTATTTATCTGCTTATGCATATGATGCAGATTGGGTTAGGGTAGTCGTATGGCCTTGTTGACCTTGTCAAGGGTCGTGCGGGTGGGTTTAATTCAATTAAGAAATGACGGGTTGAACTTGACTTACGGTCTATGGTTTGTTGACCTTGTCAAGGTCATAGATCGTTTGGGGCAAAATATTATCGGGAATTTCAAGTGTTGAAATTTGCAATGAGATTGCATACCTTTTATGAGATAGTTGGATCCCGATACCCGCTGTGAGTAAGAGTTACTCCTGAGAGAGTTTTACACATTACAATTAGCCGATCAAGTAAGTGTCTAGAAAGGTGTTAACGAGGTCACGCCTCTGGGAAAACGAGGTTTACTTTAATTAGGTCCGTGCGAAAGCACGGGGCACCTCCCTCAAAGTACCGACACTGGCCTGGCTGAAAGATTGGCGAACTTGTAGCGTGTAATTAATCCCGGCTAGTCTTTCCTTTTAGGGTTTGAAGGAAGATTTGATTAAAACAGTGGGAGCCATCCTGATTAGATAAAATAATAACCAATCTATTCTTGCAAGAGCGCACGCTGAGTGTTTTCTTCTCGCTCTCTCCAGGTAGCGACCATTTCACGCCTTAATCAAGATAATAATACGGATTATTGACCGAACCCGCTTGTTATACTGAGCTGGGGAACGTTGGTCCCGCTCCAACTTATAATTGTTATAAGACAGAGCAGGAAATTGGGGATTACCAGAATTCCCGTGCCGCCCAAACGAAGAAAGTTCATACTGATGCATCATCTTCGGGTGTGTTCATTACAGAGAACTGTTTCTCAGTATCCTTTACGTCCTGGGTATATGATACCGGATCAGGATCCCGCATATGTAATCTGTTACATGGGCTACAAATAGGTAAAGAACTGAGAACGGATGATAAGTTTCATGAGACAGAAAACGGTGCAAGTGTTGCAGCCAAGTCTGTTGGTCACTGTCACCTTGTATTACTAGAATACATTGATTCTGAACAAATGTTATTAGATACCGAACCTGATATACAACATCATATCAGTCTATTTATTAGTAAAGAAAGGATATAATTTTGTATTGTTGGATAATGTTTTGAACATTCCCTATATCAAAAGTTGATCGGTTCAGGTACGTTATCTAAAAGTATTGATGTTCTAAATCAAACTACAGTTCTTAGCATACAGAACACACACAAGAGGAAGAGTTCAGAAATGAACGGATCCTTCTTGAGGCATTGTAGACTAAGTCATATCAATGCGACCCGGCTAGCTGAAGTTACATATAGATGCATATTTAAATTAGTTTGAATTTACATTTTGTGAAACTTGCCGGTCAGGTCACAAAGATAAGATGACCATAGCTCTGTTTATTGGAAACAGAGAAAGAGTTAGTAAACTTTTGGGATTGATACATGCTGATGTATGAAGGTCCCTGTCTACACATGCCATGACCGGTTCTTTGTACTTCATTACATTCTCTGATGATCTCTCAAGATTCAGACATATGTTCCTGTTGAAACACAAGTCCGAAACTTTTGAGATATTCACATAATATAAGTTAGAAGTAGAGAACCAAAATACGGGTATAAGTATTAAGTCCTTTGATGTGGTCAGGGAGGAGAAAACTTTAGCACGGAAATCCTGGACTATTCTAAAGGAGAATGAGATTCTCTCTCAGTATTACTCCTCCGTATAAACCATAGCACGATGGTATATCGGGACGGAGCAATAGCACCCTATGTGATATGGTGTGCTCTATGATGAGTACTACTGAGTTTCATATTTCCTTTTGGGAGTTATGCACTTGAGAAGTTGCATACCTATTGAATAAGGTTCAAATCAAATCAGTTGCCTACCACTTAATATGTGATATGGAAAGGGAAGAGCCCATTTCTTAAGTTAGTTAAGATTTGGGGTTGTCCGGCCTATGTCTAAAAGCAAAATCCGGACAAGCTCGAGGCAAGGTCTGTTATGTAGAACTGGAAAGGTTCCAGCTATACAAACTACAGCAGATGATTTGGTACAACCAAAGGATTCAGTAGATTCCAACGAACCTCGGCCTCTCCGCCGATCTAGTAGGGTTCCTCACCCACCTGAGAGATACTTCAGTTTCTCTATGACAGTGGGAGCGAGGATTGCATCATGAGATGATGACCCAACTAGTTTCGAGCTGGCCATCAGGAGTGGGACTCTGTAAGAATGGCTGGATGCTTAGCGATCTGAGATGGAATCCTTATACACTAACAAAGTATGGACTTTGGTTGCTTTATCTGAAGGGTTAAATCCCTATCAGGAGCAAGTATATCTTGAGAAGATTACTTGGTGTACATGGAAAAGTTGAGACTTTCAAAGCTAGACTTCTTAAAAGTTTGCATCATAGACCAATTATGGCTAATGATGAAACCTTTTCTAGGACCTATGCTTAAGATCCATCCAGATCCTACTTGCCATGGCTACATACCATGACTACGATATCTGGTGGTTGGGTGTCATGACAGCTTTTCTAAAATGATGTTTTAGAAGAGAACGTCTATAAGTACACAGCCAGAGGGCTTCGTAGACAGTGGGAGCAGCGGAAACGTGTACAAGTTGCTTTATAGGATAAAGCAGGCATCGCGGAGTTGGAACGTCTGTTTTGATGTGGTAGTCAAAGAGTTTGACTTCATCAAAATGGTAGATAAACCTTGTATATACAAAAAGGTAGTAGGGAGTATGGTGGTGATCCTCGTAGAGTACGTGGATGACATACTCTTGATAGGGAAGGAGTTTTCTATGCTACGCTCCGTCAATCTCCGCTTATCACAAGGATTCTCCATATAGGATCAAAGTGATACCTCCTAAATCCTGGGTTTTGGATCTATGAGATAGATCTAATTGGATGTTAGGATACTCACTAGTTGTAGTGAGAAGGTATCAATCGATCCTGGGGAGAATCACTGGAAAGGTTCCAGAGTGATAAGGACGACTGAATGTCAGTCACAGGCATTGTCTTTACCCTCTGTAAAGGGACGGTACGTTGGAAGAGTTCCAAGCTAGATACCGAGACATACTAGACGATAAAGGCTGAATACATCGCTACTTAAGATGCTACCAAAGAGGCTGTCTGGGTGTATAGTGGTTCATGAGATGAACTAGGTTCCTACCATTGTGTGACAATGGAAGTGTGGCTTTGGCTCAGGAACCCTGGTCCCATCAATGACCCAGACATATTCTGAGGCAGCATCACCTGATCATGGAGATGGTTGGTCTCCAAGGAGATCGGGGTTAGGAGAGTAGAGTCAGAGGACAACACGGCGGATCCACTCACAAAGGCCTTTTCCCAGAGAGAGACTTTTATGGGATGGTTGAGTATGAGATACTACAACTACTGCTATCAAATGGCCCTAGTGCAAATGCGAGATTGTTAGTTATATGTATGCCCTAGAGGCCATTACTATACATAGGATGTATATTGTAGTGGATGCTTGGACATATATAGGGAGGACTTTCTTGCTCGACATGATAGTATGCTATCTGGTTGCTCTTTACCTTAACGTGTACACTGATTGTCTCTCTGTTACATGTTGGTAAAGCCCTTAGGATGTGTACTTGACTACCTGGACTATGATGTGGATCATACTGGTGGGGACATGGTAGTCCATAAGTACATCCTTCAAGGTCCCTAGTCGTAGGTGTATCGAGACGGGGCATCGATATACCAGAGTAGACTAGCGTATACCTTCTCGACCCATACAGATGGACGATGGATGATCCCATATCCATTGGTGATTGACATCAGAGATGATATACGGGTGCTCAGTGGAGACTGGGTACACTGGATGGACTCGCCGAGAACTCCCATATGGTATTATACTTTACGTCAGATGGCAGTTCTCTGGTGACACTGGTACAGGTTAGTCTGTAGACCCGAGATCGTCATAGAGTCTTATGTGATTCCCACTGTGCTTTGATTTCCACCGTACCATGTCCAAGAGGGCATGCAAAATGGTGGTTTTTGGGTACAGTCCCGAATCACATGGAGGCAATGAGCGATAGGAGGGGATTCGTCTCTCCCGGTATAGGGAGTTGATGTTGCGCTGTGTTCGATTGGCTTTAACCGGAAATCCCTGGCCAGGGTTGCTGAGATTTACTGGTAAGTGTTACCAGTAGTTTCTCGAACAGTTATAGACCTAATATCGACACGACTTATCGAGCTACTGGGGTCTGACGTTTACCACCCCTAGGCGAGATATGCGACATATCAGACGACGAGACCGGACTGTATGGTAAGTGTTACTGGTTGGATTCACAGGAATATGAGCGGGCTTGCTCGTTGATCTTCTGATCGCTCAATACCTGGGTGGCCGTTACGTTTAGCAGACCGCTTGCGGCTTGTGGGTGTTTGATATGATCATCACCTACTGCCGGTGTATTGACGAGTCTTTAGAGTCCTACACAGAGGTTTCCTGGCTCAAGCGAAACGAAATAGGAGCGCATATGAGATATGTGCGGGACCAAGAATGATACCAGTATGTGATACTGAATTCTATTCCTGCGATTAGTATCATCGGACGGTTATATGAGATATAGCCGGGTTACCGAATCAAATGTTGATTCGATATATAGATACACTTGATATTAGTCGGTTATATGCTATATGACTGGATCATTAAATCAAGTGTTGATTTAATGTATAATTATATATTTGATATATTACTTTACATTAACTAGTATTGGTTCACTTAAGATTGATTTTCTCACTTGATGTGCACAAGTTGTATATGTGATATATTTTTTTTGTGCACTAGTTTGTATCATGATTGATGATACATGCAAACTTGGGTGTGTATGCTTTAAACCATGTTTAGTTAATGGTTAGGGTTTTAAATTCTTTATTTATTTTATGAAAATAAAATGGTGGCTTTCTTATTTATTTGCTAGAAGCTTCAAGCATCTTTGAAAAAGGTCAAAACCATTTTGTTTTTATTCTTAAACCTAACCGTTACCTAAACCCTAGTTTATTCTCTACATGAGTTTACTAACCCATGGTTGCAATATGATAAGCATCACTTGATTTTCTTTTGGAAAATAATTCATTTTATTCCATTCTTTTCTTCTTCTTCTTAATGAAGAAAAGAAAACCTTTCTTGAAAAATTTCAAGTGTTGAAATCAAGTGAGAAATCCAAATCCAAAGTGAACCCACTTCCTATTTCTTCATCCTCTACCACTTGCCATGTTGTATAGGGTGTTTTCTTCACAAGGTTCATGACCTAGTGAAGATGGAGCTTGAGTTAGAGTCGCCTCGACGTAGATCATCTTCGGCATCGAAGTCAACGACCTAGCCCGCCCATTTCTCCGATGAAACCGACGCTAGAGTCCGGGATTCCGATGATCGCAGCGGAGGGACGTCAACACGGAGCTAGAGAAGTGGAGGACCGGATCTATAAAGGTTGTAGTCCCTTTCACTTAGCAATAAAGTTGTTTACTTGCATGTTTCGCCTTACCTCTAGTTAACGATCTAGCATTAGGGTTTCTCGGCACATGGAAAATTTGATTTTGCCATGGTTGATCAGTTGTAGAACCTCATGAGTGTGCCTAGGAACCCTACAAAATAATCATTCTCCTTTGGAAAGATTTGAATGCCTTTCAGAATTTAATTCTGTAAATAGAAAGGCTTTGAAAGCCGGTCACGTGTGACCACGTGACCCTTGGTCACATGTAAGCACGTGACCCCTTGGAACGAGCTTTCTTCTCCTTTCTGCGCTCTGTTTTCTAGCCGTTGTTCAACCGTCACGTGCTAACACGTGACCCCTGGTCACGTGTGAGCACGTGACCCTTTCTGGAGTCTTTTCTTTGATTTAATCAGGGAGCTGAATCTGCCTTTGCCGCTGCTTTTAAATGTCGCGTGCCAACACGTGACTGCTGGTCACGTGCTAGCACGTGATGCCTCCTCCGTAAACTTTCCTGATTTTTAAATCAGGAAACAAATGCCCCCACAGCGGTTTTCTCACGTGTCTGCACGTGAGTGCAACGCTGTCACTTTTTGTGACCGTTGGATTTCTCTAGGGATTTGGGGAGATGAAGCGTCTCCATCACATCTTATAACTGCCTATGTCCTTTCAGAAGAGCCTCCACTTTGCTCATCTTCCTCCTTACGAATTTTTTGAGAATTTAATTCTCTTCTTCCAGAGCTTAGTTCTCTGCCTTGAGACATTTTCAGAGTTTAACTCTGTTCAAAAAGACTCTTTTCTTCTGGTAATGCTCTTGAACGAACAATGAACTTTCATATTCCTCTGGATTTTAAATCCAAAGCAAGGGTTTTTACCCTTTTTAACAGGAACCCATTCTTTCTTAAAGCTTTTCAACCAAAATATGAAACCATTTAACCTTCAACAGTAGATCTTCTAGGGCCCATATGATCTTTAGGGAAATGATGGTGATAATCCATGGAGTTTAACTCCGTTCACAGAAATGTTTCTGGGAATTTAATTCCCTTTTCTCAATAAGGAATTTGATTCCTATGAATAACTCAGTTTCTTCGCATGGAGGCTTCTTAGGGTCTCTTTGCCTTAGGTTGTCCTTCTGTGATTAATGGAACAGAAGCTTCACAACAATTCTCATGACCTTTATTTCAGGTATCATGGATGCCCATATGTATGGTCTTAGCGAAATCGTTTCCTATGGGAATATTCGTGCACTGGGCCACAGTCAGAACCAAGAGTTCACCAATGCTCAGTGCGCCGAGATCATGAGCCGCTTCGACGAGTACAATCATCGGCTACTCCCCCGTCGCTCTTCTCTTCTGAGACTGATCGTGCTGGCGATCTGGGAGGCACTCCCTCTCTTTTGCACCGGCGTACCGCTCGGGGACTTGGACACTGCTGAGGATAAGGTACATTCGGTGTACCTGATGAGCTTAATCTCAAAGAGGAGGCGAGATCACCTCATTGATCTCTTGCACCAGGCCTTTCAGCAGTCAGCCATACTTGCCGCCTATCGGAGGGTGGAGGACATTCGTGAGGACCCCGACGCTTGCGACCGCGAGAGGAAGCATACCAGGATGGTTCGAAGTGCTTGGAAGATCTTGGACAAAGTTACATTCGAGTTTCTCAATCCATGCCCTGCGTCTGAGGTCTTACCGTTATAAACGTGTTCTCTTTATTTTGTATGAACTTCTTAAAGCATGAATGATAAGTTTTATTATGTCTTTGCATGCCTTTCTGTGGGATTTTATCATTTTGCTATTGTTGTTGTTGGTGCTTTTAACGTGCAGGGTGCTATTCCATTTTTAGTGCACGTCAAGTTTGGGGCTCACGTGCTCCACACGTGGGGTCCTTTTGATGAGACTGTTCAAAAAACTTTCCAATGCCATATTTTTAGTGCACAATATCAGATGCAGAAAAGGAGCCTTGGAAATAGTTCCATCTCCTTGATTTCCAATGTCTTTCTTTTTTTGGGCCTCGGAAATAGCTTTAACATGCAAGATTTTCCGCGCGCAGCACTTAATGCACCTCTTTATATCTGAGGCCATGGCCTTCTTTTCTCTTGACAGAGAGATTTATTCTCATTTTGGTGTGATTTGTCTTGAGAAACAACTGAGCGCCATGGCCTGCAATCACCCTCACGCTCGTCGACAGCCATGGGAAGTTCCTATCAAGGAGATGATCCCCCGCTTTGCCGCCCGATTGGTGGATCCACTCCTTACCGATGACGAATGCGACTCGGCGATGTATGAACTCTCGATCCGTAGGGGGGTCCCCCCTCCCGATGGGGTCCCTCTGGCTCCGGATGATTCTCGCGGCCGTGCTTGCCGACATCCCTCCTCACCCGGCGGAAATGACCCTGGAGATGCTTGACGTGGCTGAAGAAAAGCTCGAGGGTTTTCACGAAGCGTGCCTGATTACTCAGGCTTTGAAGGATTGCTCAATTCACCTGCTGAGCCAAATAAGGGCCCGGTGAGCTATTATGTCTGCTTTCGCAGACGAACATGGCGCCAATCGATGGGGAGCGACTCCTCGCGAGAACCGTCGCTTTGATGTGCTGGAGAAAGCAGAGAGAGATGGAGAATTTTGTTCTTTGCTTTGTTAACCCTTGTGCTACTGATCCCGTGTTTGGTGATCTTTTCCCGCTAGCGTAGTATATTTAATTTAGTCTTTTTTTTTGTATGCTTTATGCTGAACTTCCATATAGGCTTGGTACTCGTATGTATGTTTTCGCTTGCATAAATAAACTTTGTGTTCTTCTTATGAGAACTTTCTTTAATTATTAACACTATCATCATGTCGCATGCACATTAAAGCTTCGAATATTATTTCTTTTCTGGATGTTCATATAATTGCGAACACATGCTCGATAGGATGAACGTCGGAAATTTTCTCGTTGCTTTTCATACCAGGTGAAGTGAGCGCGTTTTAGATCGATTATTGCTGTCGACTGGAAGCCCATTTATACGGTCTTGAGCGTGTATGTCCCGTTTCCAAGGTTGCGGTCGCGAAAGTGAGCTTAAGTGGCCTGATAGGGCGACACGTGGCGAACACATTGTTGTGCGAGAAAAAGGCTCGGCCGTAAATTCTCGAAAAGGGAGCTGGCTTCTAAGGCGCTAAGCGAGCTTCAAGCTAATCCTACCGCCAAGGCCCACAAAATATATGAACTCTGGCGGGTGCCTCAGGAGTCTGTCAAAGAGGTGGTGGCTTTCAATAAAGCTGCCACGTTCACTCGCGAAAGGGTCGAAGCTCATAAGGCCACCGAGAAAGAGCTTGAAGGTCGGCTTGCTCTGTATCAGGCCCAGCAGGCTCAGGCGGAGGCTCGTCTTCTGGCGATCCTGAATCATGAAGCCGTGACTCAGCAAAAGAAGGATGAGCTAGTAAAATTGCTATATCGCCCGCCGGCTTGAAGACTTGTATCTTTTCCTTTCTTTCTTTCTTTTTTTTGTACATACTCCTGGATGAGAGTATATTCTTTTTGCCTTTTTATGAATTGTACTTTGTATCCATTTTGGTTTATGAATAAAAGATACATTTTTTCTTCTCGATGATGTGTCTCTTTTATTGACGGTGCTCTGCGGACAATTTTATCTTGGTCTCTTTGCAGGGCAGCGATGGCTTAGGATTCAGGGTTAAGATCTGCCTCCTAAGACTTTTGAGCTTTATGAGCCGTAAGGGTCTCATAAAGAGTTTTTCTCCCTGCAGGTTGAGAGGATCGCGTAGGTGTGCGTTCTTCTTAAGAATTATGAGAATTCTTAAGCGGGTTTTCCCTTGAGAGTCGTAAGGATCTCACAAGAGAGTTTTCTTCCTTACAGGTCGTGAGGACCTGCAAGTGCTGGGTGTGGTCACCCTTATCCGTGTTTCATGGGGTCAGGGGTTGCTTAAGGTATCGTAGTTTAAAGACGTTGCGGTCAAGGTTAAGGACCTCATAGTCCGTGGATTTAAGGACTCCACAGTCCGATGTTAGTTTTAAGACATCCCGGTCAAGGTTAAGGACCTCATAGTCCGTGGATTTAAGGACTCCACAGTCCGATGTTAGTTTTAAGACATCACGGTCAAGGTTAAGGACCTCATAGTCCGTGGATTTAAGGACTCCACAGTCCGATGTTAGTTTCAAGACATCACGATCAAGGTTAAGGACATCATAGTCCTTAGATTTAAGGACTCCACAGTCCGATGTTAGTTTTAAGACATCACGGTCAAGGTTAAGGACATCATAGTCCGTGGATTTAAGGACTCCACGGTCCGATGTGTGGTTGTAGGGACCCGTCACCTCTTTGAAGACGTTGAGGAATTACAACGCCAAGTATCAAAGGAGTGAAGAGATGTACCCTTAAACCAAGGTAGAATCAGTACAGAATCAGGGTGGTTGATCGCTAGTTTTAAGACATTACGGTCGAGGTTAAGGACATCATAGTCCGTGGATTTTAAGGACTCCACAGTCCGGTGTTTGCTCTGGACGCTTCACACGGGTTCACTGCCGTGCTTGGCGAGGACCAGGCTCCGCTCTGGACGTTTTCCGCGGGGTCAAAGAGTGACGTTATTCGCGTTCCACGTAACCAGGAATTTTGCACTAGATGCTTCACACGGGTTCACTACCGTGTTCGTCGAGGACTAGGCTCCGCTCTGGATGCTTCACACGGGTTCACTGCCGTGCTCTGCGAGGACCAGGATCCGCTCTGGACGTTTTCCACGGGGTCAAAGAGTGACGTTATCCGCGTTCCACGTAACCAGGAATTTTGCACTAGATGCTTCACACGGGTTCACTGCCGTGTTCGGCGAGGACTAGGCTCCGCTCTGGATGCTTCACACGGGTTCACTGCCGTGCTCTGCGAGGACCAGGATCCTCTTTGGACGTTTTCCATGGGGTCAAAGAGTGACGTTATCCATGTTCTACGTAACCAGGAATTTTGCACTAGATGCTTCACACGGGTTCACTGCCGTGTTCGGCGAAGACTAGGCTCCGCTCTG
Organism: Agapanthus africanus; assembly: GCA_030015575.1. Lineage (NCBI taxonomy): Eukaryota > Viridiplantae > Streptophyta > Magnoliopsida > Asparagales > Amaryllidaceae > Agapanthus > Agapanthus africanus. The sequence continues at coordinate 184,198,980 of CM057338.1, read as the reverse complement.
GATGCTTCACACGGGTTCACTGCCGTGCTCTGCGAGGACCAGGATCCGCTCTGGACGTTTTCCACGGGGTCAAAGAGTGACGTTATCCATGTTCCACGTAACCAGGAATTTTGCACTAGATGCTTCACACGGGTTCACTGCCGTGTTCGGCGAGGACTAGGCTCCGCTCTGGATGCTTCACACGGGTTCACTGTCGTGCTTGGCGAGGACCAGGCTCCGCTCTGGGCGTTTTCCACGGGGTCAAAGAGTGACGTTATCCGCGTTCCACGTAACCAGAAATTTTGCTGATTGTATCCGCATTCCACGGAATTGGGATTTGACTTTTCGGTGATCAGGATATCGCCGAGCCATGGAACTGGGAGTTGCCGCTGTTCCGTTTCGCTTGAAGTTGTGTTCGTCGTTACGAGACGAGTGTTGGAATGATCTCTAAGTCATTTACGGCCCGTCGAGATTTGGCTTCCTCTTATGATGAGACCTGGGGGAGGGGTATGGACACTTTTTTGTTTACGCCCTTGGATTGTATACAGGGTGTGATGTAACATCACCTGTAGGGCATAAATTAAAAAAAAATTATTTTATTTCTTTTTCCGCGATGCTCTATCATTTCAGCTTTTATATCGCGAAGGTCGCGATTGCCCTATCATTTCGACTATTTTTCGCGGTGCCCAATCATTTCGGCTATTTATTTCATTTTTACTCGCTGCTTTTTTATTGCGAGTTGCCCCATCATTTCGGCTATTTTTCATGCATACATTTTTACTTGCTGCTTTTTATTGCAAGTTGCCCCATCATTTCGGCTATTTCGTACGCACGTGCGGCCTACTGGTTTTTTGCCATAAATCTGAAATTAGACACCGATATCGGCATCAGCACCGCTACAACTGAGATATGGCCAGGAGCGAATCATCATCTGCCTCTGTCGATGTTGAACAAAGATGGCTTAGCAAACAGGGTTAGGGTCCTGTCGACTAAGGCTTTTGACTTCATGAGCCGTAAGGGTCTCACAATGGTATTTCTCCCTACAAGTCGTGAGGATCTTGTAGGTGTATTTTCTCCCTAGGAATTGTGAGGATTCCTAAGTGTATGTTCCTCTGTAAGTCGTAAGGATCCTACAAGAAGGCTTTCTCCTTATAAGTCGAAAGGACTTATAAGGGTTGTTCACCATAGGGACATACCCCTAGTCACAGATGGGACTTTGCTGGGGAAATGTTTATTCGTGCCCGTGGATTGTATACAAGGGTCAGCATGAGCCGCTTGTAGGGCATTGTCGGAGGTTATGGGGGATTTTGCTTAAGCACAGGTTTAGGTCTCTGTAACTTAAGACTTTCAAATCTTATGAGCCGTGAGGGTCCCATAAGAGAGTTCTCCCTGCGAGTCGGGAGGATCTCGCAAGTGTATTTTCTCCTTAGGAATCGTGGGGATCCCTAAGTGTGTTGCTCCCTTGTGCGTCGTAAGGATCTCACGCGTATGGTTTCTCCTTACAAGGTCGTGAGGACCCTGCAAGTGTCCTTTAATGAGGTTGCGCCCTTCCGGGTTTTCACAAACACTCGCCGGTAGTCCTGCTGTTTTTACTCACGGAGCCCTTTCGGGTTTTCATCCGTGCCCATTTTTCTTATGGACATACCGTTAATATTATATATTTTTTTCTTCTCTTTTTTTTTTACGAGGTCGCGCCCTTTCGGGTTTTCACGAACACTCACCGGTAGCCCTGCTGTTTTTACTCACGGAGCCCTTTCGGGTTTTCATCCGTGCCCTTTTTGCTTATGGACATACCGTTTTTATTTTTTTTTTATTATTTTTTTTATTTATTTATTGTTGTTTTTTTTTTATTCATCTTGTCAGCCTAAGAATGCTGCGGTAGTAGTTTAAGGACGTTTCGGTCCGTCGTTAGTTTAAGGACATTTCGGTCCGTCGTGGAGAGGGTCGGCTACTACTTATAGAGATTGAGCTTAGGAAGATAGCGAGCGGACATAGTCGTCGTCATCATCTATCATTGACCTAGGCTATGGCTCATTAAGCGTTGTATTTCTTTAGGAAGCGACCGTTTATTGGCCTGAAAGGCCTTTCACCGTGCATGTCCATGAGTAGATAGGCTCCACCCTGGTAGACCTTGTCTATGATGTACGGGCCTTCGTAGTTCGGCTCGAATTTTCCCTGCTTGGCGCGATTGGGGATCATAGGCCTTTTGACCACTAGCACGAGTTCGCCTTGGCGGAATGTCCTCGGCCTGGTCAATCTTTCATACGAACCCGTCATTTTTGCTTTGTAAGCCTCCAGGTTTTGTTGTGCTATGAGCCCTGTTTCATCAAGGGCATCAAGCTCTTCTAGCCGAAGGTGATCATTTTCTTCGCTCGTCAACTCGCAGTGGACTGCCACTCGTAGAGAGGGTAGCTCTATCTCGAGGGGGAGTACCGCTTCCGTACCGAATACCAATGTGTATGGCGTCGTGCTCGTTGCCGTCATGAACATAGTTCGATACGCCCAAAGAGCTTCTTGCAGTCTCTCATGCCAGTCTTTCTTGTTTCGGGACACCGTCTTTTTTATGATCTTTGTCAAGGTCTTGTTGAAGGCCTCAGCTAGACCGTTAGCTCGTGGATTATAAACCGAAGAATATCTCCAGTCTATATTGTGTTATTGCGCGAAGCGACTGACCTTGTGGCTTCTGTAAGCTGGCCCGTTATCGGAAATGATTCGTCGCGGAGTTCCAAACCGATAAATGACGTGCGTCCTGAAAAAGTGGAGGATATTCTCCGCCTTCACTTCCCTCAGTGGTACTGCCTCCGCCTATTTGGAGAAGTAATCAGTCTTCGCCAGGATGAAACGATGTCCTCTAGACGATGCTGGTTCGACGGGGCCAACTATGTCAGTCCCCCACATTTCGAACGGCCAGCTAGCTACCGTTGGATGTAGTGGATTTGGATGTTGGTGGATGAAATCCCCATGGATTTGGCATGAGTGACATTGCTTCGCATATTCGAGGCAGTCCTGGATCATCGTGGGCTAGTAGTAACCCATCCGTTTAATCTTTAGCTTCATCTTCGGGCCTGCCTGGTGAGAACCACAAAGTCCTTCATGAACTTCCTGGACGACTCTTTCTGCTTCGTCAGGTCCCAGACATCTCAACCATAGAGAATCAAACGACCTCTTATACAGAGTGTCGTTGACGAAGGCGAAAGACGGGGCTCGTTTCATGAGTTGATGTCTTGAGGACGCGTCTTCGGGCGTTCGACGGTATTTGAAGTAGTCTATAAAGACTTCTCTCCAATCCTCGGCCTTTTCCCGGTCTTTTATTTGCAGGGTCATTTGCTCAGTCGCTTCCTTCTCTTCGGGTGATTCCGGAGATATTTCTGCTGGGGCGAGCACCCGACGGCTTTGTACCACAATTCTTACGTTATCGAGGTTCTCATCAGCCAGTTCCTTAGCGAGCTTGGCCAACGCGTCTGCTTTGCTGTTTTCCGCGCGCGGTATGCTTTCCAAAGTATAGGAGGGAATTTGGGTCAACAGCTGTTGCACCTTTTCGCCATACTTCACCAACTCTGGTTTGCACGTCTGGTAGTCGCCGTTTACTTGACTAACGACCAGCTGGGAGTCTCCGTATATGAGGAGGTTTCAATTCCCATGTCGATGGCGATCTCGAGGCCTGCTATCAAAGCTTCATACTCGGCTTTATTGTTTGTCCTCGGCTCTGTTAAGGAGAAAGCAAAGCGCATTATCCCCCCTTGTGGAGTCACGAAGATAAGGCCTATCCCTGATTTGATTATAGGGGTACTCTGTTTGCGCTTCTTTATGGAGGACGCTCCATCGAAATAAAGTTCCCATCGGGTATCACCACCGTCGATCGCGTCAAACGCATGTTCGTCTGGCAAATCGCAATTCAGAGGGGAACCGGCGGGTACGGGATGCTCAGCAAGGAAGTCGGCGATGGCTTGGCCTTTCACTGCTTTAAGAGGCTTATAGGTTATTGAAAACTCCATCAAGAGCAGGGCCCATTTAGCGAGTCTCCCTGTCAATATGGCCTTCGACATTAAATATTTAAGGGGGTCCACCTTCGAGATAAGACGGACTTCATGTGCCAATGCATAGTGCCGGAGTTTTGTTATCGCAAAGATTAACGCCAGGCAATGTTATTCGATAGGGGAGTAATTGCTTTCTGCCCCCAGAAGAACTCGGCTTAAATAGTAGAGCACTCGCTCCTTCCCTTGGTCATTTTCTTGCGCCCATAATGCGTCTAAGGAACCCTCAAGGGCTGTTGTATAAAGAATAAGGGGCTTTCCCTTGACTGGAGCAGCTAACACCGGCGGGCTCTGCAGGTACTGCTTGATCTCGCCTAGCGCGCTCTGGCATTTTTGGTCCCAGATGATCGGGGTTCCCTTCTTCATCAGGTGGCTGTAAGGACGGTACTTGCCTGACAGGTTGGCGATAAAACGCCGGATGTACGCGAGCTTCCCTTGAAGAGACCGCAGCTGTTTGAGAGTCCTTGGCGGTGGCATTTCCATGATCGCCTTGATCTTTGACGGATCTATCTCGATGCCTCGGTGTCGGATGATGAATCCCAGGAATTTACCCGAGGAAACTCCGAATGCGCATTTGAGGGGATTCATCTTCAAATTATATTGCCGAAGGCGTTGAAATACGGTCTTCAGATGCTCTAAGTGCTCTTCGTATGACATGCTCTTCACTACGAGGTCGTCGATATAGCACTCGACGATTTCATGTATGAGGTCATCGAAGATCTTCATCATGGCCCTTTGATAGGTAGCACCGGCGTTCTTTAAACCGAAGGGCATAACTTTGTAGCAGAATATACCTAAAGGAGTCCGGAAAGCGGTGTGCTTCTGGTCTTCGGGATGCATCTTTATCTGATTATACCCTGATGAGCCGTCCATAAAGGAGAAAACCTCATGAGTGGACGTATTGTCTATCATCAGTTCGGTGACCGGCACTGGGAAATCGTCCTTCGGGCAGGCTTTATTAAGATCTCGGAAGTCCACACATATGAGTACTGTCCCATTTTTCTTCATCACCAGGACGATGTTGGCGACCCAGTCAGGATACTGTACCTTCTGGATAAACCCAGAATCGATCAGCTTCTTGACCTCGGCGTTGATGCTCATCTCAAGCTCGAGCCGCATCCTTCTCGGTGCCTGCTTGATTGGCTTGATATCTGGGGATATTGCTAATTTATGCACAGCAATCTCTGGATCTAATCCTGGTATCTCGGAATAATTCCACGCGAAGCAATCTTTATACTGTAGAAGCACGTCCTTTAACGCAGCCACCATTTCTTCAGATAGCAGCTCGCTGACGAATGTAGGTCGCGGATCGTCCGCCGACCCTAACTCAATCTTCTTGAGGTTATCTGCAGTAGTATGTATGCCATCTTCCAGCTCTTTCGGTGTTGGTGGAAATTCTGAGATTACCTCGTTGTCATTGTTTTCGAAGCACCAAGGGAGGTCATCCATATTCTCGGGCTCTCCTTTTGATATTGTTACCATATGACAGGTACGAGCTCGCTTCCAAGACCCATGTGGATCTGGTTCTGCTCTTGCGGTTTTGGGTTCGTGCTTTTGTGGCGGCGTTATCCTCCAGCTGCTGGATAAAGCAAACCTGCCTTGCTGGTACTGGTCTTCGACCCAGTTCTTGAAGGTAAAGCAGTCTTCGAGGGGGTGTCCTATGGCTCGGTGATAAGAGCAATAGCCCGGATGAGAAACTTCGTTAACTTGCTCAGGGTGCTTGGACTCCGGAAGTGTGATCATTTGATGTTTTATAGCGAGATCGAGTATCTTCTTCGTTTTGTCTTGAGGGAAAGAATACACTCGATCCATCTTCTTCATGAGGGACGAGTCCGGACCGCGCAATACCCGATCACCTGACTCTTTAATCCTGCGTCGTTGTTGTCGACTTCTTTTTTTGCTTCCTGAGTTACTTCTGCCTCTGCATCGAGCCTTTTACACAACAGGTTGACAGGGAGGAGCATTTTCGTCTTTTGCAGCCTGTTGAAGAAGACGTTGCGTCCTGGCTTTCTCGTAGATGGCCATTTCGCGATTGTGGTCGTCCCGAGCTTTTTGACCCGCTTTCCTGATAAGCTTATCCATTCTTTCTTCAAATGATGGACTCGGCATTTTGATTGCGAGATCTCGTTTCGACACGGGGTCGGCGCTTTCTGATGGGGCGTCCTCTTCTTCATCGAAGTTATATATGGCGTAGCTACTGTGGACTCGTTCGCGTTTCCCGGATCTCACGTATCCAAGCCCAAGCGTTTCCATTCTCCCGTTGGGCAATTTGCGCTGAGTCCCAGGGACATCCCAAATCCTGTTATAGAATCGAGCTTGTCGAATAGTCTGTTTTAAGGGTACCCCTTGGTGCTTCAATAGCCTTTTCAATCCATTTGTATAATATCTGGGTAAACGGATGGGTTGAAGCTTGTCAAGTGTAGAATCTGCGCCATGCCAGATCTCTTTCTCCACTCTTGTTTCCGAGGATCGATAGAATAGGATCGCCTTTTCACCCTTTCGCCTGGAAGGGACGTAAAACGTCTGCAGGTCCTGCACATTGTAAGCTTCAAGTGCGTCGAGGTCTTTGTAGTGTTCCCGCGGCACCATGGTGATTTGCAAACTCTGATCATTGCCAAGGGATGCTTGTATTGACGGCCGACTGGAGAACACGGCATTAACTTCATCTTCCGAGTCACTTCCGAAGATCAATATGGGGGTGGACGGTCCCGGGTTGTTGCGTCGAGATGGACCAGCATAAACTATCTCTTCTTCTTCTTCGGTATCGCTTCCAAAAACAGGGATGGTAGCGGCGGCTTTGTTCTCCAGCTTGCGACACCTTTCTGTATCTTCGAAGTCTGGCAAAAAGTACTTTGCATCTTCGTACTTGCAGACTTCGTTCACGGAGAATGGGTTCAGCTCACCTGTTACGGTATACTCAAAACCATCCTTAAAGTACTTCATACACTGATGCTGTGTAGAAGGGATGATGTTGTACTCGTGTAGCCAAGGACGACCGGGCAAGGCGTTGTAGCAGGTCTTGGCGTCAATGACATGAAACTTGATGTCCGCGACGAGTAGTCCAAAGCGTAATGTTAATATCACGGATCCGAGAGTCCGTGATGACTGGGAGTCGAAATCGGAGATGGTAATTTTGTCACGAGCGAGGTGCTGCACGCTCATGCAGATTTTCTTCAACACCCGAACATTAAGGAGATTGACGGAGGATCCATTATCAACCAGGATTTTGCCTATCTTGATATCATGGCAATATCCGGAGACGTATAAGGGACGGTTGTGGTCGCACGTTCCGAGGAGAAGGTCTTCGTCACCGAAAGTGATGTCGGCCGTGTGCACTTCTTCCAGTTCATCCTTCATCCTTTCTTCGGCGAGGAAGGCTTGGAATTGCTCGGGTTCTTGTAACGCCTTGATTAATGAATCTCTCGCTTCCTTTGATAATAGGAGGGCGTCGAGAATGCTGAGCTGAGAAGGTAGCTTCCTTAGGTGTGCTAAGATGTTGTAGTCCACCTTACCCTTCTTAGGAGGATCTTTGGCAGCCAACTCTTTCACGATTTGGTCAACTAAGGTGATATTCTCAGTGACCTTCTCCTTTCCCTTATCTTTTCTATTCGCAGGTCCAAGATTCTTTTCCGGGAGTGTGCGATTGCGCAGCTGAATGTTCTCGCAGGCCTCCGATTCTTCCTCTTTCCCTAAGACGGACTCTTTAAAGAGAGGTCCTAGAGCCATTTCCTCATCAGAGTCGCTCCCAAAGGTGAGGACTTGTGATCCTCCGGCGTTGACCGTGTAACAGTTGCCGGTAGTTCCTTCGTGCCTATCGGTTGTACTTCTTTGCTCCCGACGAGTTCTGCGTTTCATATGCTTAAAATGTTGCCGGTGAGCAACATATCCCTGCCACCACATCTTAAAAGCGTCGCACTCCTCAGTGGGGTGCGAAATCTTCCGATGATATGCGCAATAATTAGGGTGCCTCTCCGCCCCGTCGAACGTGTTCCCTTCCGAGGGTGGTAGCTTCATTCCCATTGACATGGCTTTGGCAAACCTTTTCCTCGTCTTGAATACGTTTTTATTCGCATCGGATGTCTTTTGATCTGGCGGAAGTGCTTCGACTCTTTCGTTTAGTCGATTGCGTTTGGCTCCTTCCGATGCGGCCATCTCACGCTCCTGATCGGCTTTACTTTTCAAACGAATCTCGTCTAAAAAGGCGTCGATCATTTCATCTGTTGGCCAACAAGCTCTGGCTCGGGCTGTGCCCCCAGTTTCTCAGTGCCAGGAGTTTTCTCATCGTCCGTAAGCGAGTGGGAAATCACATGACAACTCGCCACATATCCCTCGGATTCATCCGACGAGCTTTCTCCATCATTTTCCTCCTGAAAGACGTGGTTGAGGAACTCTTGCAGTGTGACTGGAGTCCGCGCCTTTTGATTGTACTCTTCCAGCTCAATCTGTTTCTGCAAATCCGTGCGCTTGTCTCCAGGCTTCACGTGCTTCTTGGATTTCTTCTTCTTTTTCTTCAAAGATTTTGACGGTTGGGTGTGAGTACTTGGGCTATCACCACCAATCTTTGTAGTTGGGCGCGGCTTCAACATCCCTTCGATGATTTGAGGTTCGAGCGGGTTCTTCCATTCGACCGCCGGGCACGCATGAAGATCCCTCAGCATTCTTTTGGTTTTAGTTGATAGCACGACCTCCCATGGAGCTTCTTCAATAAAGGAATAAGTTACCCCCGGTGTATCCGCTTTCTTAGGAGTATGCGGCTGTGGCGGGTTCACTTTCCACTTTTCGGACAGCGCAAACTTTTCCTGGAGGTATTGGTCCTCAATCCATCCTTTGAAGATGAAGCAATTCTCAATCGGATGGCTTACCGTTTGATGGTAAGGGCAATAATTGGGGTTATTCACCTCAGTGGGTTGTGGCGGTCGCCTCGTATTTGGCAAGTTTATAAGTCTGTTGCGTACCGCCAGCTCAAATAACCGTTTCGTCTTGTCCCGCGGGAACGAGTAGGGACGCTTCATCTTCTCATTATAATACCGCCGTCTTTCTTCCTGCTGATCAGCCAGCTTCGAGGCACTGGGTTGCTGCTGAGCGTTCGCGACGAAGGTTGCCTTCCCTTTACCCTTGTCACTCCGAGGCTCCGGCTTCGGGGGAGACGGTCTGTGACTCATCTTGTCCATCTGGGCCAACTTTTCGATTAAAGCCTGGAACGTGGTTGGCTTAAAGAACATCATGAACTGGGAAATAGTTGCATGAGGGTCTAGGGTTCCCACGAACATGCCCACCGCGGGCGCTTCCTCAATGCGTTGCTCGCATTTTGACCACAAATTTCGCCAGCGTATAGCATACTGGACCCACGTTTCGCCTGGTTTCACCCTGGCATTAATCAATGCCGTTATCGGAGTGCGTTCGCTGGCGCTTGCGAATCGCTGAGTGAATAGCGACTCCATTTCAGCGAACGTCTTGATAGAATCGTTCGGGAGTTCCGAATACCATTCGAACGATGTTTCTGATAAGCTGCCCACGAACTGGCGAAACAACAGTTTATCATCACCGCCGGTGTTACCGCAAAGAGCCCTGAACTGGGCAACATGTTGGTGGGGATTGCCAGTCCCCTTATACACATGGAATTTCGGTATTGTATAGCCCGGCGGCTATTTGATTTGGTCGTACAAGCTTGGATACGGTCGCCCCGTTTTTACGACTTGACCAGCTGCCTCAGTCGCATGATGAACCCGGATTTGCTGGGCTATATAGTCATCCAAGTCAGCCTTGGAGATTGTCTCCTCCTTGGCCGTTGAGAGAGCTGGTGGTGGATTCGACGTTTCTCCTCTATCATCTTCGAGGATGGTCGGGGGATCTTCAGTGGGAGGATCTTGTTGAATCATCATCCTTCGAAGGAACTCAGCGTCGGTTTCCTGTTCTTGCTGCTGATCCGAGGACGCCTCGGGGCTTTCTTTCGGCCCAGTAAGCGCGGCCATTGCGATCATCATTTCCTGAAGCTTTTGTTGTTGCTCCTGAGCTTTGGTCACCGACCGTGTAAGCGGTCTATGACCTGTAAATGCACGGCTATCTTCCTTCCCTGACGCCATGTATACCGTATGGACCATCATGCCCCCAGACTTAAGGCGTCTGGGCTCAGCACCTTTAGCTTTCGTTGCAGGCCCGGGGATCTTCTCCGGCCTCCTCTTTTTATGAGCAGTGGAAGTTGAGGGGGCCGTTGAGGTGGGGACCCCGACAGCTTTTCATGGCTTAGCAGGATGGCTGACTTCCTATTGGATCTTCAGCTTCTTGTGCTAGCGGAAGAAATTTGGATCGATCATCGAGTCATGGGTCTGCCGCCAGACTTTATAGATTTAGGAGGACAGCCGTTGAGGAGATTGGAGCTGTTCTGGCTTTACTTCCACAGCCTTTTTCAGCGGAGGGGGAGACCTCTTTAGCGCCGCGGTAGGAGAATTCCTACGCACCTTGTTTAGCATTTCAAAGCTGTTCCCAGTTGGAACAGCAGCATTAACTTCTGTCGTCGAGGCTGGAGGAGTTAGCCCAGAAGGGGAGTTGCCTCCGGCCTTCCTCATTCGGTGCCAGTAACAACGTCGAGCGTGTCGTGCTGATGGAATTGGCTTGGTGATGGCGATAGCCTCGTCTTGCCCCCTGTGTAGGTGAGGGGTCACTGCTGGTGTCAGCCTGTTAAAGACCGATGTCCTTTGGATAGCAGGAGCGGGAGCTGGAACAGTCAATCTTGTAAAGACCGACTTTTTGGAAGGAGAGGCCGCCTTGACGACTTCAGGAGCAGGATTAGTTGTTTTCTCAGGAGCAACCTTCTCCTGGATTGCAGGCTCCATTGCGGGCCCACAGGAGCTCTGGCCCAGTCTGGAGAAGACCGAGGCGCTGGTGTTGGGCGATCGGTTGAGAGGGGTCGCGGTAGGTGTAAGCCGATCAAAGACCGACTTTTTGGGAGCTTCCGGTGTCAGCACAGGAGCGGTGAAGCTCATTGGCGGGAGAATGGTCCCAAAAAACAACCTTGTGGTGGCTTGAGTGACCTGTTCCACGGGCATTGTGAACAGCGAAGCAGCTTGGGGCCCGTAGGCTATGCCCCCAGTTGAGGCAGGACGTGGGTTGCAGTTGCATGTGGAACACTTTGAGCAGGTGAACGCCATTGATCCTTTGCTTTCTGCACCAAGCAAAACGCCAAATCTTAGTACCTCGAAACCCAAGGGCAACCATTAGCAAACCGCGATCGGTTCGCAAACACGACACACGAAATGTGGAGTGGAAAGAGGAAAAGGTCCCACCGAGCGTGCCAGAATCTGTTCCCCTCCGAATGATGGCGCGACGCAGACGTCTTGCCTGAGATTCGGGGCAGATGCTAATTGGTGCTATCCGTCTATCTCTCCGAAGATGCCAAGTTGATTTATGGCACCGTGTATCGAAGGTTTAAACGGATGCGTCCGATGTAGCAGACTTCGTCAGATTCCCCCTCGCTTGAGGGGTTTTTGATTGTGGGGACGCTCTTCCCTGCAGGCGCAAGTCCCTGCAGTTAATTACGCTACCGCACCGCGGTAACCACTTTCTCCTTCTCCAGATGGTCACTTCGTGTCGTGTGTGTTTGTTTCGTGTTTAGTTGCCCGTGGATTGTATACGGAGACTGAGTTATGTCGTCGCCCGTAGGGCGTGGACTAGTCCAAATCCGTATTATCTTAGATTTGGGTTTGGGGGTTTGGGTTTAAGGATACGTTAGCCTCATTGGAGACTAAGATCAACTTAAACGTTTGTTAAGGATACGTCAGTCTAGTTTTTAGACTAAGATAAACTTAACGGGATCGTTTAGATCCAATAAAAGAGCAATTAAGGGAGCCCTGTCGCTTAGTTTAGTGACATTGCGGTCAATAGGTAGTTTAAGGACATTGCGGTCCAATGTTAGTTTTAAGACATTACGGTCAAGGTTAAGGACATCGTAGTCTGTGTGTTTAAGGACTCCACAGTCCGATGTTAGTTTTAAGACATCACGGTCAAGGTTAAGGACGTCATAGTCCGTTGTTAGTTTTAAGACATTCCGGTCAAGGTTAAGGACGTCATAGTCCATGGATTTAAGGACTCCACAGTCCAATGTTAGTTTTAAGACATCTCGGTCAAGGTTAAGGACGTCATAGTCTATGAGTTTAGGGACCCCACAGTCCGTATCAATGTATGGTCATCGGGACCCGCCACCTCTTTGAAGACGTTGAGGAATTACAACGCCAAGTATCAAAGGAGTGAAGAGATGTACCCTTGAACCAAGGTAGATTAAATAGTCTTTGGCCCAATTTGGGACCAAGACCAATTAATTATGTTATGAGCCCATTAGCCCAGTTAAGTTTGAATTGAGGACTTATGGCCAGCTCGGGCTAAGTCCAATCATATTTAGAATATTGGCTTTCTGTTGGTCCATTGAAGGAGAGGCTTTGCCTTTAGAAACTTAGCCAATTGGGCTAAAGTTAGTGTTAAACACTAAAGACCAACAATGTTGAACACTGGGAGTGAGATTGACAAGTTAGCGTTTAACACTAAGAAATAGTTAGTGTTAAACACTAGCAACAGGGCTTTCAAATTAGTGTTTATACACTAAAGCAAATCAGTGTTAAACACTGGCAATGGAGATTTCAAATTAGTGTTAAACACTGGAAACAGGGTCTTCCAAGTTGGTGTTCAACACTAAGAAAGTCAGTGTTAAACACTGTAAATAGAGTTTTCCAAATTAGTGTTTAAACACTAAGAAAATCAGTGTTGAACACTGGATATAGAGGTTTCAACTTTAATGTTAAACACTAAGGCAAGAGGGGTCACGTGGTAGCACGTGAGAGCGCCCTCAATTCATTTTATTCTGCCAAAAGTATTGAATACTTTGGAGCATCACGTGCTGTCACGTGATGGGCATTTAAATGTTTGTCTGTTAGAGCTTCTGCCAAGGGGTCACGTGGGGCACGTGAGGCGTTGCCTCTAAGCCCTTCTCTGTGGAACTTTTCAGGGGTCACGTGGTAGTACGTGGCCCTGCTTCTTTGCATGTTTGTTTATCCTTTTTAAGAATTAAATTCCCTAATAATAACTTTAGAGGAATTAAATTCTCACTTTCTTCTGAAGAATTATATTCTTAGATAGAGTTATACTCTAGTTTATTTTCTGTAAGGACTAAATTCCTCATAGATGTGAAGAACTAAATTCTATCATAGGGTTCAACCCTAATAATAACTTTAGTGGAATTAAATTCCCGCTTTCTTTTAAGAATTACTCTTAGATAGGGTTAAACCCTGATTTATATTCCGTAAGAATTGAATTCCCATATATGTGAGGAATTAGGTTCTGTCATAGGGTGAAACCCTAATTTCTTCTTTCTTAAGAGAATTAAATTCCTGTTAGTTCGACAGAATTAAGTTCTAGGGTTAAACCCTGGTTCTGTTCATTTTGAAGGAATTAAATTCCTTCAACATAGGGTTAAACCCTAATTCTATTTCAAAGGAATTAAATTCCTATAATTCTATGAGAATTAAATTCTCAAACTTCCATTCCCTCTCTATGCTTTGGATCTGCATGGCAGGATCTCAACCCAATGAGAATTAAATTCTCAATTCATGGGGAGATGTGCACTTTGCAGATCCTCTACTAAAGAGAGAACTAAGTTCTTCTTTTTTTAATATAAGAGTTAAACTCTTTTTGAGAATTAAATTCTCATTTTGAAGCCTCTCCTTTCTTACCTAAGGTTTTCTTTTGCAGAGGATCAAATTCTTCCAAAATCTCAAGGCTCTATTTCTCTCTCTCTCTGTATGTCTTCTCTCCTCTCCCTCCATTTTTTCTGTATATCTCTTGGCTCCTATTTATAGGAGAAGGAGCAGAATCAATTAGTTTTAGTGAATCTTTCATTAAGAGATTTGATTTGTATTCATTAGAGATTTGATTTGCATTCATCATTCACTTGGACCTTTGGATTATTAGGTGAATTTTATTCACCATTGGATTTTAAATCCAAAGATATTGCTTTGTTATTTCGGTTAGATTTTAAGGGGAAATCTTTCCAAGTTCAAGATTTTTCCATAAATAGGTGATATTTAATCACCTTTAGATCTTTAATTCGATCGGTTCCAAATAATCATTCTCCTTTGGAAAGATTTGAATGCCTTTCAGAATTTAATTCTGTTAAATAGAAAGGCTTTGAAAGCCGGTCACGTGGGACATTTAAGGATGTGCTTATAGACCACCCAGCTCCCACGTATATGACGCCATCATACTGCTAGTAGTAAAGCAAGAATCCTATGGGCTCTATCAACATGTAATAGTGATCTGTAATGCCACCTAATGCTGTACATGATGATAAAGACAAACCAGATAGCATACTATCATCTCGAGTAAGACTGTTCTACCGGTATATGTCCTCCCTCAATCACCATAATCACCTGCTTGCGACTATGATAATTTCCTTGAGGGCACTATAGCCAACAATCTCCCACTTGCACTTAACGCTAATTATTACGATGTCGCATACTCACAGCCCGTGTGATACCGAATACCCAACTCCTCTACTAATCAGTTTCACAAAGCTCATTTGTGAAACTATTGCGTTCAAGAAATAGCCTCAGTGAGTGGATCCGCACCAGTGTTTCTTTCTGTATCTCTCTATATCTCAACTTCGCGGAGAGAGCTATCTCCCGAAATAAGCAACACCTGTCTTAGAATATGTCTGGATATCTGATAGGACCCAGTTCACAAATGAACTCTAAATCCAGCAAACTTCTTAGATTGTATTCTCCACTGAATTTAATCAGTATCCTGCACCATGCCTTCCTCAGTATCCGCTTGGACTACCTGTCCAAACTACTGCCCCTCAAAAGAGGGAAAACTAAAACTCTGACAGTCGCTCTGTCATCCAGGTCACCATGGAAGCCTGGAATGATAGCCGTCTCCCGAAGAAGTCTGTTGTTACCATATCCCATGAACATCCACTTATGTTCATAAACTGCTTCCCAACGTTTCTCCAGGATTGGATCAATATAAACTTATTGCAGCTCATGCAAAAACAACATCTGGTGTGGTACTTGACATCTCTTGATTGACTCAATTGCCTAAGCAAGTGATATGCCAATCATGCACATCTCTCTCCCCTTCAGTCTGTAAGACACCTTTAGAGAGGGTGACTCCATCACCTGCAGCTACACCACCATGCCAGGAGTCGTCCATTTTAAAACACCTTTAGAATAGTGTCAAAGTACCCAGATTGGGAAACTACCCAAATCTATATCTAAAACCATAGATCTAGTTACCAAAATACCTGATATATTATCCATATCCAATGTAGAGAAACCACTGTGTGACAACCATAGTATAACCGATCGTAGTATAGAAATTTCACTTCTTATAAATTGCATGTCATCCAAATACCAGGACATCACACCCTACTACCTTCTTAACAGATCCATCTCATATTCTGATGAAGTCAAAGCCTATGACTATCACATCAAAAATAGATGATCTATCTCCGCTATATTTTCTTTAGTCTATAAATAGACACAAGCTACTTGCCCTCTATGCTTCCACTGCTCCCATTGACTACAACAGCCCTCTGGCAGAGTCATATACACGTGCACTTCTAAAGCTAGTTTAGAACGACGGTATACCCATTCTCCTGCCATGTTTCATAGTCTAGAACAGCAGCAATGGCAAGTCTGGGTAAACAAGAACCTCCCTGTCACCGTTTCTGAGAAGACCGAAGTACCTCTCGGGTGCCTGAGGTTACCCCCCATATCTGCAGAGTGGCTAATGGAATGTCAAAACCAATTGAACCTTTAGATTCTATTAAATTTTCAATAATCGTTTGTGGTTCTGGAATCACTTCCAGTTCTACCATACTCCTACTAATGTTTTCTGAAAAGAATCCATTTTATTAAAACTGTGGCGAGTCAAGAACAATATATATATTGATCTTCCAGATGGTAGAAAGTTAACCCTCGTCATAGCCCGGGATAACCCACAAACAGCCATTACTGAAACGTGCCTTGAGTTTGTCCAGAGTCTGGTTTTAAGCATAAGCCGGACAACTCCATATACCTTAACATCATTAAGATATGAGCTATTCTATATATAATATAGAAACAGATGCACTAATTTAATTGGAACCAGATTCAAATCATGCAGCTGTCTTCAGCAGTGCATGCCAACCAAGTGGAAGGAGGCCAATCAGCATTACTCAACTAGGAGTGTATCCAAATATGAGTAATCTGAAAGAGAAGCAAGTTCTCAAAACTATTACTATCAACGGAATACCAAACATAAGTATCTACATCTTCGATCACCTTGAAGAATCCTGATACTTGCAACTTATGGTTCTCTACTTTATTCATATACCTATAACTTCTCAAAACCTGGACCTTGTATTTCAAAGAAATACATGTATAAAACTGGAGAAGTCACAAGTAAACAGAATATAGTACGAGCACCAACCCCTTTGTCCTAATGGACACTGGACAACATACAATACTTTGTATAAATCCCCTGAGTTTAATAACTCAAACCCTGTGCGTTGTAAGTTGAAAACTGTACTATGGTTAAGAAGAATTATACCGTTGTTGAATGCCCCTTACCCAATCACCATCTGATATAGGTAAATGTCATAGAAATAATTTCAAAAAGTTATATCTCACTTTAAAAAATAAAAGTACAGATATATCAGTTTGAAATTGGTGCATAACCATTGGATATTCAAAACCAAATATTTGCCGTCGGGCAAAGACCCAGGTGATTTCCTCAAATATCACCAATAACAACGAATTCTGATATAATGAGGATATAATCACATAATTCCTAATATCTTACTCCCACTCACCATCTGTAACACTATACAGATGTGAGAAGCAAATCTGGTAAATACATACCCTGGAGTAAGGATCTAATTGGGAAATCAGTTTTCAATTAACAACACACAGTGAAACTGAAACATGAAAATGTTTCGAAGGGGTATCCAGGTATTCCTAGTAATGCCTCTTCCACTATCCATATTCATGACTGTAACCGTATATTTCCTTACCATCTCTCCAATCCATTTATCTGTCTTTACATATTACCTTCTGTACACCACCCTTAGGCTAAATAGTTTTCTTCCTTCCCTACCTTTCGGCACCAGTCTATGGTTTGGAAAAAGACTATCAAAAAAGTGTAATAGGTGTACCCTCCTAATCCTAGGAGCTCTCACAACCTGAGAGAAGGTAAAGGGAAAAGACAACTGAATAATCCTTATTCTATTTCTCCTGAACCAGAAACCATTCTCGAACTGGAACAAGTTCCTTCGAGTTCGTATGTAACTATACGATAGCGTATCCAATAAATGTAGATCTTCATAGTGATATGAAATGTTTCAGAGAAATGCAAAGATGAAGTAGGAGTGGCGATGATATACGCGGTTTCGTCGTGAATAATAGCAGTCGCATTTTACTTTGCCCTCTTTCTAATCCCTTTATTTGTCTTTACTTATTACCTTCTGTACACCACACTTAGGCTAATTGGTTTTCTTCCTTCCCTACCCTTCGGCACCAGCCTATAGTTTAGAATAAGACTATCCAATAAGCGTAATAGGTGTACTCTCCTAATACCAAGAGCTCACGCAACCTGAGAGAAGGTAAAGGGAAAAGACAACTGAATAGTCCTATTCAATTTCTCCAGAACCGGAAACCATTCTCGAATCTAAAACAAGTTTTTTCGAGTTCGTATGTAATTATACGATGGTCATATCCAATAAATGTGGATCTTCGTAGTGATACGGAATGTTCCGGAGAAAAGCAAAGGGTAAAAGTAGAAGTGGCAATGAAGTATGCAACTCTGACAATCCAAAAGCCAGTGTGTTTTAAGAAGGTTCAGTTAACTTGGTTCATGAGTTTTAGACTAGGGTCGGGCCATGGTCGCTGCCAAAGAGAGAGAGAAAAAAAAACACTCGGCGTGCACTCTAACCTAGATCAGAATGGTTAATCACTTTATCTAATCAGGATGGCTCTCACTGTTTCCTTGAATTATCCTCCAAACCCAAAAGAAGAATTAGTCGGGATCATCTAAAACCACCCGAGGAGTAAACCAACTCATCAGTGGGAATCGAGATCCAACTATCATCGTATAATAACTTGATGGAAGCCACTCAAGTTATCACACTCCAGAAGTTATGCGCATGCCTGGAAAGTTTCAGTTTCTTTAGAAACTCCCGATGTGGATTATTACCCCATGCTCTTATGACCTTGACGAAGGCCAACATATCATAAGTCACATGCCAGGTTCTCCCCGTCATTGTCCAGGTTAATTTGAACCCACCCGTACATACCCTTGACGAAGACTAAAATAGTAGTACGACAGTCCCAAACCAATGCATCTATCCATGCAATAGAAAAGTAACGCATAGCTACCATACACTATGTCTTGACGAAGGCCAACATACATAGCATGAATACTAGGCGCTACCCGTCTGAAATAACGGAGGGATACGGCTGGTTTTTGGCGAAAAACCTTTAACGTAATGAACTTGATATCGTCGAAGGAATCCAAGTGGTTTTACAAATATATAATGGCGAAAACTTTTGCTAAAGAGGTCAGTCCTGGTGAAGGGATCACGGCTCTTTCCTCGTAGAATGAGGTGCACAATATTCCAAACTGAATACCACGATGCAAAGCAAAAATAATCGACTATAGTGAAGTTATTACGCTGACACAAACTTCTGCTCAAGGGTTCACTCCCGATGAATGGATCTCGGCCCTTGCCTCGTCGAATGAGGTGCTGGATATTCATAACCAAATACCCCTACGTCTGTAATGTCAGTTTTTAAAAATCTTGGTTCCAACAACATTATATATAGGTTTGTTTTCCTTGCATTGATCAGAATCAACGCAGTCCCATCAATTAATCACACCATAAAAGAACGAAAATATAATGTACGTATATGCCATCCGCATTCGCCACTGGGCCCCGTCATTACCCGTTAAGTTACTTAACTAACGATAGAGCGGGGGCTGGACTAGCGCGGGTGCAAAACATATACAACATCTACTAATATATTTATAACAATATATAATAATCGTTCCAGGCATGATATATGCAACATCACAGATAAGCGATAAGCATCACAGAACAAAACTGATAATCTGGGAGCCCCGGGTTTCCTTTGAGACGCAAGTGAAAGCCGACGTTCCCCTGGTCGTGTGGATAGCCTGGACAATGGAAACCTAGACCCCTACGCACGCGATAAGTTAACTGCCAATCCCAGAAGCGAGACAACCCCAATCAACAACGTGAATGGGCTACCCAGCACTTAACAGAATCCGATAACTTGAGCACTCCTCCGTGGGTCAACCTATACCCCCTACGAGTGCGATGAATAGCCCTCCAATTCTAGAGTGAGGCCCTCTCTGTCTCAACGCCATGAGATACGGGCCCGTTGCCCTCTAGAACCCGGCTAACCGTACACTCCACCGCGGGGTAATCCTAGTACAGAAAAGAAAAGAATATGTACAACGGTGACATCGACCTCAACCCGGTCGTGCCCCAAACAAATAATATACAAACTGGCAGTGACGGCAGTCCATATGTCGGACGCTCGCCCTGCAATATCAAATGTATAAATAAATCCAAACTGTACTACCATTGCACCCAAGCTATCCACCACGACGATCTCACCACAACCACAACACAACACAGAACATCAACGTGAATGTCACGTACGCAAACCCGTCTAAAAGTCATATAGCAATTAGACGAGTTATACCGCTCTAATGAAATTCACGGTCGCAGATAGTAATGTATGTACTGAAAACTACGACATTAGAATTCCGCACACAATTATCAAACTAAACCAATTTCCAAAACCATGAAAAAAACGGTGAGCTAAAGTTCCAGAAACTGACCATTTAAAACCAATTCAGAAGTCCGAATCAAAACGAAACGCGCCCGAACCTTCATGGGGAGTTAGAGCATGAAATTAACTTCAAGTCAAGGGGCCTAGAGGGGGTATCCCACCCTCATGGCCACCATGAGATGGCCAGGGGGTGAGGCAGACCCGAAACTGCCCAAGGTAAGGCAGTTTCGGGTCCCCACTGCCAAGACCACCTTGTGGTGGTCTTGGGGAGTGGGCCCAGCCATTCGGTCCCTCCCCCCAGGGATTCCCCGGGGTGCCCATGGACCACCCCACGGCTTCTCAGTTCAGTTGAGAATAAGGTAAGGTGCATTGAATAACGGTGTAAGACATTCTTAACCAAGATACAGTTTTCAATTTACAAAACATAGAATTTGAGTTGGTATACTCTTGGGGATTATACATGAAAATGTATGTTGTCCAGTGTCATTTAGGACAAAGGGGTTGGTACTCTTACTTCATTCAGGATTACCTATGAGTTCTCTGGTTTTAGACACGCATTCGTAGTAATGCAAGGTCCAAAGATTTTGAGAAGTTTGTAGGTATAAGAATAAAATAGAGAACCATACGTTGGAAGTATCGGGATTTTTAGAGGTGATCAAAGATGTAGATACTTATGCTAGGTATTCCATCATAATAATATCGAGAACTTGATTCTCTCACAAGTTACTCATCCGTGGACGCGCTCCATGATAAGTAATGCTGCATAGGCCTTTTTTCCATTAGGTAATAAGCAGTGGAAACAGCTGCATGACTTTTGAATCTAGTTCCATCTATATTAGTGCCTTAATTATATATGGATATAGAATGGTTATACATCTTTAGGTTGTTAAGATATGGAGTTATCTGGTTTCTGTTTAAAAGCAGAATTCAGACAAACTCGAGACACGCTTCGGTAATGGCAGTTTGTGGATTATCCCAAGTATTCGCTAAGATTTTGTTTCTACCATTTTCAAGATCAATAGTTATATTGTTCTTGACTCACCATATTTTTTATAAAAGGATCTTTTTGCAAAAGAAACTAGTGGGGGTATGGTAGAATTGGAAGTGATTCCAGAACCACAAACGGTTACCGAAAATTTAGTAGAACCCAAGGATTCAATTAGACTTGACAAACCGTTAGCCACTCCGCAAATTTTAGTAGGTGACTTCAGACACCCGAGAGATGCTTCGGTTTTCTCGTAGACGGTGACAGGGAAGTCAGCATCATGGAGATGATGGTCCTACTAGTTATCAGTAGGTCATAGGAAATGGAAACTTTCAGGTGACCAGATGCTTCATATCCAAGATGGATTCCACACACTTCAGCAAATTATGGATTTTGGATTTTTCCGGGTGCTCCAGAACTGGGTAAAACCTATTAAGAGCAGGTAGATCTTTCGAGATCTGTACAGGTGGAAAGGTACTAACCTAATAAGGCTAGACTTATTGTAAAGAGTTTTCATCAAATACCCGTTGTGGATTGTGATGTGACTTTTACTTTGGTATCTATGAAGAAGTCCATATGGATATAACTTGACACTGATATTCCCCCAATTTGTTATCAGCAGATCATAAGTGGTAACTTCCAGGTGACCATGTATTTCATACCCATGATGGACTCCACGCACTTCAGCAAATCATGGATTTTAGACTTTGCTTGGTGCTCCTGAAGGAGTAAAACCCATTAGGAGCAAGTAAATCTTTCGATATCTGTACAGGTGGAAAGATGTTAACCTAATAAGTATAGACTTGTTGTAAAGAGTTTTCATCAAATACCCGTTGTGGATTATGATGTGACTTTTACTTCAGTGTTTATGCTAGAGTCCATATGGATATGTTTTGGTGCTGATGCAATTCATGGCTATGATATCTGGCAGGTGGGTGACTATAACGTCTTTCCAAATGGGATTTTGGAAGTGTGCTATATATGACTCTGCCAGAGGGTTATCGTAGTCAGTGGGAGCAGCTGAAGGTATGCAAGATGCTTATGTCTATTCGTAGACTAAAATAAGGATAGCGAAGACGGATCATCTGTTATTGATGTGATATTCAAGGTGATTGACTTCGTCAAAACAAATGTAAACCTAGTAAGAAAGATGTAGGGAGTACTGTCCATGTTTTAGATGACATACTTCAGATAGGAAGTGATGTTCCTATACTACAATCGGTCAAATTTTTGGTTGTCACACGGTGTTTTCTCCACGTTAGATTTGGATAGTATATCAGGAGTTCTGGTGACTAGATCTATGGTTTTAGATCTAGATTTAGGAAGTTCCCTAATCACGTACTTGGATAGTATTCTAAAAGTATCTTAGAATGGACGACTCCTGGCGTGGTAGTGTACCCGCAGGTGATGGAGTCACCCTCTCTAAAAGGATATCTTTTTGGACTGATGAGGAAAGGGACAGGTATGAATGACACATCATTTGCTTAGGCAATTGAGTCAATCATGCAAAGTCTAGTACAACACCAGATATTGTTGTTGCACTAGTTGCAACAAACAGATATTAATCCAATCCTAGAGAAACAAAGGGAAGCAATTATGAACATTAGAGGATGTTCTTGGTATTTGGTAACGGCAGCCTCCTCCGAGAGGCGGTTATCGGTTATGGCTTCCAAGGTGACCTGGATGACAGAGATGTTGTCAAGTTTTGAGTTTAGCCTCTTCTGAGGATCAGTACATTGGATAATGTTCTGATAGGGATACTGAGGTAAATATAGTTCAAGATGCTGGTTATAACTCAACAGAGAATACATCCCAAGAAGTTTGTTGGATATGAGTTGTTCATTGATGAACTTGGTCCCATCAGGTATCCAGACAAATTCTTGAGGCGGGGTATAACTCAGATTGGGAGATTGTTCATCTCCGCAATGTTTAGATATAGATAGAAGAAGTTGAAACATTATAGCGGATCCACTCACTGAGGCTATTTCTCGAACACAGATGTTCTACAAACGAGATTTGAGAAACTGATTAGTAGAGAAGTTGGGTATTTGGTAGCACACGAGCTGTGGGTATGCGATACCGCAATAATTAGCCTTAAATGAAAGTGGGAGATTGTTGGATATAGTGCCCTCAAGGCAATTATTATAATTGCAAGCACGCGATTATGATGATTGAGGGACGACCTATACAGATAGAACAATCTTACTCGAAATGATAATATGCTATCTAGTTTGTCTTTATCATTGATGTGTACACGTTTTACTTGTTATTACGTATCGCTAATACATAATGATGAAGCCCGTAGGATTCTTGCTTGACTACCAGCATTATGATGGCGATCATATACGTGAAAGCTGGGTGGCCTATAAGCACATCCTTAAATGTCCCTAGTTGTGGGAGTATCGAGACTGGGCATCGATATTCCGGAGTAGACTACTGTATACGTTTTGATACCTCGATGAGGGGCGGTGGCCGGTCTCACAAGCCATTGGTGTTATGTCACCTAAGATAGTATACAGGTGCTCACTGGAGATGAGTACACTGGACGGACTCGTCGAGAACTTCTATATAGTATTATACCTATCGTCAGATGGAAGTTCTCAGGTGGCATGAGTATCGACCTGAAGTCATCATTTGTCTCGTGTGAGTTCCCACTGTACTTTAATTACTACCCTACCACGGCTCAAAGGAGTCGTGCAAACAGGTTTTAGTTGGGTACAGTCCCGAACCATATGGAGGCAGTGGTCGACTGTCAGGGATTCGTCTCTCCTGGTATTAGGAGTCGATGTCGCGCTGTGTTCGGTTGGCTATCACCAGAAATCTATGGCCACGGTAGGGGAGATTTACTGATAGTTGATCAATAGTATCTCAGTTGGTGATGAGCTTGACTCAGACATGACTTATCGGGTTAGTAGGGGTCTGACGTTATCCACCCCCTAGACCCGATATGCGATACTCTTTGACGAAGAGACTGGACTGTACGGAGATTATCATATTCAGGCTCAGTAGAGTAAGGACGCACTTAATTGTCGACGCCCCTTTTCAACAACTACCTGGGTAGCCGTTACGTACAGCTAGTGCCGCTGACGTGCTTGTGGTTAAACCCACTGCCAGCGTATTGTCGAGTCTTTAGAGTCCCACACAGAGAGTTTTCCCGGTTCAGGCGACAGATGTAGGAGACGTACGTTGGTACGTGCAGGGGTCCGATTAAATACGTGTACGCGATACACGGACTTTAATCGGACGGTTGATAATACTAGCCGGCTTAGGATTAAGCCGGATTATTAAATCAGGTTTTGATTTAATAATTTATATATGTATTTTGATACATATATTTTAGTATTATTGTTCACTATTCATTTTCTCTCTTTGGTTCTATCCGTATTTTTATACGGATACGCGTATGTGTAGCGATACATATACCTAGTGAAGTATTCCGTATTTATACGGGAATGCTTCTAGAAGAAGGACACCTCATGTTTAATTTTCTATTTAGAAAATTAAAAGGGAAATGAGGTGGCATGTGGAGTTATGAAGCATGGTGTATACATTGTAGGAAAGCATGGCTTAGCATTTTTATATTATTATCTCATTTGGATGCGCTATTGCATCATGGTTGGATATTATAGCCAATTCTTTTCTACACTTGTTGACTTGATGATTTTTCTTCATCCCCTCTATGAATGCTTCATACTCTTCTATAGCTCTCCTCCTTCTTCTTCTTGCTCTCATTTTTAAGAAAGATTCTAGAAAGAAAATTTAGTGGAGTATTTCTACATCACCGGCCATCCAAACCTAGCAACTTTGGACCGTCGGTTAGAGCCTTTGTTTCGCCCAATCAGAGCAAAGCTCTGTTGAAATTCAAAATTTAAAATTCTGAATCAACGCTTCAAGTCTCGGGCGCAACGCGCCACATGTCAGGCGCTGATACGTCAGCACAGCGCCCAAGAAGGCGCACCCAATCAGAGCAAAGCTCTATTAAAGGAAGCAACGCTTCAGTTGCGCAGGCGCTGCGCTGCGCGACACGTGTCAGCGCAGTTGCGCTGCGCTGTGCGCTGCGCGACACGTGTCAGCTCAGTTGCGCTACGCTGTGCGCTGCGCGACACGTGTCACGCGCTGGGACATCTGCGCCAAACAGAATTAAAATTTTAAGAAATCTTTTATGTTCTTGTTAAAACAAGAAGATTTTCTTCTGCAAAGCAGAAGCCCTTGGATCAAAGATTCAACGGTGGGGAAAATTCCCCAAATCACTCAGAGAAAGATCT
Organism: Agapanthus africanus; assembly: GCA_030015575.1. Lineage (NCBI taxonomy): Eukaryota > Viridiplantae > Streptophyta > Magnoliopsida > Asparagales > Amaryllidaceae > Agapanthus > Agapanthus africanus. Next base: position 184,173,875 of record CM057338.1, on the reverse strand, counting down.
CTTTAACAAATTTAACTAATTTATGGGCACTATAAAAAGGACCCTAGGCCTCAATTAAAATGCATCAACATCTTTCTAAAAAAAAGAGAGAGAGAAGAGAACTCTGAGAAACTCCTCAAGAATAAAAAAAGTAAAAACCTTTAGAAAAAAGAGAAAGTTCTCTTATGAACAGATCATAGATCTAAAAACAAGATCAATGATCTTTAATAAAAATAAAATAAAAATAATGCTTTGCACTTTTCATGAACCTTTGGTTCTCTGAGATAAGAAAAACAAGAAAAAACTTATTTTTCTTTGATTTAAATTAGATCAAGAAATCAAATAGTGCTTTGCACTTAGACTGGTTTTGGGAACCAAACTTTTTGAGTCTGTTCTTGAATCTAAAAGATTCTTGGTGCTTTGCACTTGCAAACTGCGCTGTGCGCTCTTGGAAGAGCGCCACGTGTCAGCATCTAAACCACTTGCGCTATGCGCTCTTGAAATAAGAGCTTTGCTCTCTGGAGTTGGCGCAACTCACCAGAACGCGCCACGTGTCAGCAGCGCAACAGCGCAGCGCCCTAGCGCAGCGCACTGCACTGTTGCGCTTGCGCTCACCAGAGCGCACCACGTGTCAGCAGCGCACTGCACTGTTGCGCTTGCGCTCACCAGAGTATGACACGTGTCTTCACCACAAGCGCTTGCGCTCAGTGAGTGGCGCAAAGCACCTAACAAATGCAATACAGGGCCAAGCCCAATTAAAAGACCAAACAGGCCTAATTAAATTGATGCTCTGCATCATTTATAAATGGGCAAAGCCCAAACAAAAATAATAAAATGCTATGCAGATGTCTTGCCGGGCCCAAAATAAATTGATACTCTGCATCCTTTATGGGCAGAGCCCAAACAAGAAAGTAGAAGTAATGCAATGCATTATTTAAGTGTGGGCAAGGCCCTAGCACAGGTCTAATGGACTAAAAAATAAATAAAATGTTGAACATTTTCAACTGGACTTAGCCCAATTCTGGCCGTAAGTCCTTAAATTAAATTGAACTGAGCACAAATGCTCTCTCTCTCTCTCAAATCAATTTATATCCGGTTCGAGGGTACATCTCCGAACTCCTTTGACATCCATCGTTGTAATTCCTCAACGACGTCAAAGAGGTGACGGGTCCCAACGACCACACATCAATGCGGACTGCGGGTCCTTAAACTCGTGGACCGAGACGTCCCTAAACTAATATTGGACCGAGACGTCCCTAAACTAATATTGGACCGAGACGTCCCTAAACTAACATCGGACCGAGATGTCCCTTAACTAACATCGGACCGAGACGTCCCTAAACTAATATCGGACCGAGACGTCCCTAAACTAATATCGGACCGAGACGTCCCTAAACTAATATCGGACCACCACGTCCCTAAACTGGCGATGGACCACCACGTCCCTAAACTGACGATGGACCACCACGTCCACAAACTGGAACATGGACCACCACGTCCCTAAACTAGAACAATAGAGCCTCTAAATGCTCTTTTTCCGGATCTAAACGATCCCGTTTAAGTTGATCTTAGCCCCAAACACGGCTAACGTATCCTTAAACATTCAAATGGATTATAAAACTCCAAATCGACTTTGGTTCAAGGGTACATCTCCGAACTCCTCTGATACTTATCGTTGTAATCCTTCAACGACGTCAGAGAGGTAACGAGTCCCGACGGCCATATATTAAATGGACTATCACGTTAAGTTGATCTTAGTCTTAAACAGGACTATCGTATCCTTAACGAACGTTTAAGTTGACCTTAGCCGCAACGCGACTAAGGCATCCTTAAACTAAAAACACCAAACCCAAATCTAAGTAAATACGGATTTGGACTAATCCACGTCCTACGGGCGACGTTATTACTCAGTCTCCGTATACAATCCACGGGCAACCACAAACAAAACAAACACACACGACACGAAGTGAAATTCTGGAGAAGGAGAAAGTTGTTACCGCGATGCGGTAGCGTAATTAACTGCAGGGGCTTGCGCCTGCAGGGAAGAGCGTCCCCACAATCAAAAACCCCTCAAGCGAGGGGGAATCTGACAAAGTCTGCTACATCGGTCGCATCCGTCTAAACCTCCGATACACGGTGCCATAAATCAACTTGGCATCTTCGGAGAGGGGGACGGATAAAACCAAATAGCATCTGCCCCGAATATCAGCGTCAGGACATCACGGTCCTGTGCGCCGTCCTTCGGAGGGGAACAGATTCTGGCACGCCCGGTGGGACCTCTTCCTCTTTCCACTCCACACTTCGTGTGTCGTCTTCGCGAACCAATCGCGGTTTGTTAAATGGTTGCCTTCGGATTTCAAGTTACTAAGATTTGGTCTCTTGCCTGGCGCAGAACTCAAGATTCAATGGCCTCTAACTGCACCAACTGCTCGAAGTGCCACTGCAATGGACGCTCCACCTCTCCAGGAGGTGTAGCATATGGGCCCCAAGCGGCTTCCTTCCTCACTCTGCCAGTAGAACAAGTGACCCAGGCCACCACTGGCCTGTTCTTCGGGACCATGATCCCATCTACAAGCTTCCCTGAGCCAATACCTGCACCGGAAGTGAACAAGAAGTCGGTCTTCGACCGGCTCACTGCTACGACGGCCCCTGTCAACGGGTCACCCGCTACCAAACCGACAGCCTCTGTTTTCACCAGGCTAAATCTGAACTCTAAAATGGCTGTCCAAAGGAGGGCAACAGCTGCTGCTTCAGAAGTCGTCAAGGCGGCTCCCCCTGTCAAAGAGTCAGTCTTTTCAAGGCTGACGATTCCTACTCCTACCCCTGCTCGAGGATCCGTCTTCGACAGGTTGAATATCACCCCTCAAAAGACAACCTCAGTCTTTAAAAGGTTAACACCGGCGGCGCCCCATTCGGACAGGGGGCAAAAAGAAGATGTCTCAATCTCCGAACCAGTCCCAACGGCTCGTCATGCTCGACGTCGCCATTGGCAACGAGTGAGGAAGGCAGGGGGCAACTCCCCCTCAGGGATAACTCTACCAGCTCCAGTGGTGGAAATCAACGCTGCTGTTCCAACTGAGAACAGCTTTGAACTGCTGAGGAGGGTACGGAAGAACTCTCCAACCGCTACACTGAAGAGATCTCCTCCGCCTGCGGAGAGAGTCCCAGAAACAAAGCAAGAATAGCCCCCTCAACGGCTGTCCTCAAGAATTTATAGAGTTTGGAGGAGGGTTCAAGACTCCGTGATCGACACGGATCACTCCCGTCAACGAAAGAAGATGAAGGTGGAAAAAGAAAAGGACCGTCCTATTAAACAGCAGAGGACAACGATCACCAAGATGCCCACTGCAACGGCCCCTTCAACTTCAACGGCCCACAAAAGAAGAAGGCCGGAGAAAACCCCCGCACCCGCGGCAAATGCCAAAGGTGGTGAGCCTAAACGCCCTAAGTCCAGGGGCATGATAGTTCATACCGTCTACGTAGCATCTGGTAAAGAAGATAGCCGCATGTCTACGGGTCATCGACCGCTCACCCGATCAGTGACCAAGGCACAGGAGCAACAGCAAAAGCTCCAAGAAATGATGAATGCTATGGCTGCACTTACCGGACCAAAAGAAAGCCCTGAAACGTCCTCGGACGAACGTCGGGAGGAAGAAACCGATGCTGAATTCCTTCGTCGGATATTGGAGAAGAAGGACAAAGAGGCTGCTGAACAAGCAGCCAACATACAGCGCATGGGCCTCCTCTTCCAAGACATGATAGGGATGATGATACAACAAGATCCTCCGGCCGAAGAGCCCCCGATCGTTCTTGGAGACGATAGGGGAGAAACATCAAATCCTCCACCAGCTCTGTCGATGGCTAAGGAGGATACAATCTCCAAAACTGATTTGGATGAATACATCGTCCAGCAAATACGGGTTCATCATGCAACCGAAACAGCCGGCCAGGTCGTGAAAATGGGGAGACCATATCCGAGTTGGTACGATCAAATCAAATACCCGCCAGGTTATACGATTCCCAAGTTCCATGTCTATAAGGGGACGGGCAATCCTCATCAGCATGTTGCCCAGTTCAGGGCACTCTGCGGCAACACCGGCGGTGACGACAAGCTGTTGCTTCGCCAGTTTGTTGGAAGCTTATCAGATACGGCGTTCGAATGGTACTCTGAGCTCCCGAACGACTCTATTAAAACCTTCGCGGAGATGGAGCTGTTGTTTACTCAGCGTTTTGCAAGCGCCAGTGAACGTACCCCGATGACAGCACTGATTAACGCCAGGGTAAAACCCGGCGAAACGTGGGTTCAGTACGCTATACGATGGCGGAACTTATGGTCAAAGTGTGAGCAGCGCATTGAAGATGCTCCCGCGGTGGGTATGTTTGTGGGAACCCTCGATCCACAAGCAACCATCTCGCAGTTTATGATGTTTTTCAAGCCGACTACCTTCCAGGCCTTGATTGACAAGCTAGCACAGATGGATCAGATGGGCCATAAACCTCCTCTCCCAAAGCCGGACTCCCGAAATGACAAGGGGAAGGGAAAAGCGATCGTTGTCGCTAATGCTCAACAACAACCGAGCGACTCGAAGCCGGTTGCTCGTCAAAATAATATGCGCCCGTACGTACCCCTTGAGGATAGAATGGGACGTCCTTATTCCTTTCCCCGCGATAAAACGAGGAGGTTATTCGAGCTGGCTTTGCGCAACAGACTCATAAATCTGCCGGATCCAAAACGTCTGTTGCAAACAAATGACGTCAACGAGCCTAATTACTGTCCTTATCATCGAGTACTAGGCCATCCGATCGAAGACTGCTACGTTTTCAAAAATTGGCTTGAAAACCAGTACCGACAGGGCAAGTTCGCGTAATCTGACAAATGGAAGGTGAACCCCCCGCAGCCCCACACATCTAAGGGGACGAATACGCCGGGGGCAACATGCTCCGTCGTTGAAGAAGCTCCTTGGGAGGTTGTATTATCAGCTAAAACGAAGAGGATGCTAAATGATCTTCGGACATGTCCAGCAATCAAATGGAAGAACCCATTGGAGCCGCAAATTATGGAGGGAATGCTAAAACCTCGTCCAACTCCAAAGACCGATAGTGGTGGTTCAAGCACTTGCAGCCCGCCGTCAAAATCTTTGAAAAAGAAGAAGAAGAAATCTAAGAAGCCCGTGAAGCCTGGCGACAAGCGCACGGACTTACAAAAGCAAATTGACGCGCTGGATGAATACAACCAAAAGGCACGGACTCCCATTACGCTCCAAGAGCTCCTCAACCACGTCTTTCAAGAGGAAGGAGAGGGAGAAAGTTCGTCAGATGAAGCTGAAGAATGCGTGGCGAGCTGTCATATGATTTCCCATTCGATCACGAACGATGAGGAGACTCCTTGCACCGAAAAGCTGGGGGCAGATCCTGAACCAAAAGTTCTAGGGCCACCAGAGGAAATAATCGACGCATTCCTTAATGAAGCTCGGTTGAAAAGTAAAGCTGATCGGGAGCGCGAGGCGGCTATATTTGAATGGGCCAAGCGCCAGCGACTTGATGAAGGAGCTGAGACGATCCCGCTGGAGCAAAACACCTCCGCTACCGACAAAAGCCAATTCAAGATGAGGAAAAAGTTTGCTAAGGCCATATCAATGGGCATGAAGCTACCATCCTCTGAAGGAAACATCGCCGGTGAAGTGGAAACGCACCCCTCGTATTGCTTATATCATCGGAAGATTTCGCACCCCACTAAAGAGTGCAAAGCTTTCGATAGATGGTGGCAAGGATATGTTGCTCATCGACAACGCTCTAAGCGGAAAAAGCGTAAAACTCGTCGGGAGCAAAGAAATACGACCGAAGGGCTTAAAAGAACTGCTGGCGATTGTTGCATGATTAACACCGGTAAACCACAAGTGCCTACATTTGGGAGTGATTCTGATGAAGAGCTAGAACTTGCCCCCCTCTTTAAAGAGTCCGATTCGAGAAAAGAAGAAGAACCGAAGGTTTGCGAAAATATCCGGCTACGTAATCGCACGCTGCCCGAAAAGAACCTCGGACCCTCGAACAGGAAAGATAAAGGGAAAGAAAAGGCCTCTGAAGATATCGTCTTAGATGACCAAGTGGTGGAAGTGCTAGCTGCCAAAGACCCACCAAAGAAGAATAAGGTGGATTACAACATCTTAGCACATCTGAGGAAACTGCCCTCACAGCTCAGCATTCTTGACGCCCTTTTGCTATCAAAAGAGGCGAGAGATTTGTTGATTAAGGCGCTCTAAGACCCGGAACAATTCCAAGCATGCTTGGCCGAGGAAAAGATGAAGGATGAATTGGAGGAAGTGCACACGGCCGATGTCACTTTTGGCGATGAAGACCTTCTACTTGGGACGTGCGAACACAATCGCCCTCTTTATGTCTCAGGATACTGCCACGATATAAAGATAGACAAAATCCTGATCGACAACGGGTCGTCTGTTAACCTACTCAACGTGCGGGTGTTGAAGGAAATCTGCATGAGCGTCCAGCACCTTGCTCGGGACAAGATCACCATCTCCGGGTTCGACTCCCAATCGTCAAAAACTCTTGGATCTGTAATACTGACACTACGCTTCGGGCTGCTCGTCACAGACATTAAATTCCACGTCATAGACGCCAAGACATGCTACAACGCTTTGCTCGGCCAACCATGGTTACACGAGTACAACATCATCCCTTCTACACAGCATCAGTGTATGAAATATTTTAAGGATGGTTTCGAGTATACCGTGACGGGAGAACTGAACCCGTTCTCTGTAAACGAGGTCCGCAAATATGAAGACGCCAAATACTTCTTACCGGATTTCGAAGATACGGAGAAGTGTCACAAGCCGGAGAATAAAGCTAATGCCACCATCCCTGTCTTCGGCAGTGATACCGAGGAGGAAGAGGAGAGAGTTTATTCGGGTCCTCCCCAATACACCAAGCCGGAACCACCGGCTCCTGCATTGATCTTTGGTAGCGATTTGGAAGATGAAATCCATGTTGTATTCTCTGCTCGACCTTCAATACGAACGTCCGTTGACGAAGAGCAAAGTCAACAAGTCGCCATAGTGCCGCTTAAACACCATAAAGAGCTGGACGCACTTAATATCTACAGTATAGAAGAGCTACAAACATTCTATATCCTTCCCAGGCGAGAAAGCGAGAAAGCAATTTTGTTCTACCGCTCTGAAGAAACCAAGGTGGAAAAAGAAACCTGGCATGGCGCGGATCCCACGCTCGACAGGCTTCAGCCTATCCGTCTTCCCAGATATTATACAGAGGGTTTGAAGAAGCTGCTGAAACGCCAGGGGATATCCTTCAAGCAGACCGTTCGGAAAGCCAAGTTCTATGACAAAGTCTGGAACGTTCCCGGGACTCAACGCAAACTGCCTAATGGGAAAATGGAAACAATTGGGCTTGGATACATCAGGTCAAAGAAACGAGAGTTACTACCCGGCTGCTACGTCGTGTATAACCTTGATGAAGCGACGGATGCTCAATGGGAGGACGCTAGTCCTAAGCCAGTGAAAGTTCCAGATGCAAAGGAGCCCAGTCCGTCGTTTGAGGAACAAATGGACGAACTTATAAAGAAAGCTGGTCAAAAAGTCCGAGACGATCATAACCGCGAAATGGTCATCTATGAGAAAACCAAGACGCAACGCCTTCTCCAACAGGCCGTAAAGGATGAAAATGCCGCTCCTTGTCAACCTGTTATAAAGAAGGCTCAGCGCAAAAGCAGAAATAAGTCGAAAGGCCAAAAAGGCGCTCAACAGCAACAAAGCAGGGCTAAGAAGTCACGTAAACGGGAGGCGAGCGTTATTGATCTATCCCTCATGAAGAAAATGAGTCGAGCATACTCTTTTCCTCGGGATAAGACGAGAAGGATATTTGAGCTTGCTCTAAAACATCAGATGCTCGCGCTGCCGGAGTCCAAACACCCCAAACAAGCAAGCGAAGTCTCTGACCCAAACTATTGCTCTTACCATCGAGTAATAGGGCACCCGCTCGAAGACTGCTTCACCTTTAAGAATTGGGTCGAAGATCAGTACCAGCTCGGCAAGTTCGCTCTGTCTGACAACTGGAAGGTAACGCCGCCACAAAAGCACGAGCCCAAGGCCATGAAAGAAGAGCCAGTTCCGCATTGGGATTGGAAGCGAATTCGTACTTGTCACGTGATAACGATATCAAAAGAAGAGCTCGAGAACATGGATGACCTTCCCTGGTGCTTCAAAAACAACAACGATGAGGTAATCTCAGATTTCCCACCAGCGCCGAAAGAACTGAAAGATGGAATCCATACCACTGCAGATAACCTTAAGAAAATTGAGTTGGGATCAGCAGACGATCCGCGACCGACTTTCATCAGCGAGCTACTATCTGAAGAAAGGGTAGTTGCGTTAAAAGACGTGCTTCTACAGCATAGAGATTGCTTCGCGTGAAATTATTCCGAAATGCCGGGACTAGATCCAGAAATTGCCGTGCATAAATTGGCGATATCCCCGGACGTCAAGCCAGTCAAACAGGCACCGAGAAGAATGCGACTCGAGCTCGAGATGAGTATCAACACCGAGGTCAAGAAGCTGATCGACTCTAGCTTTATCCAGGAGGTTCAATACCCCGAATGGATCGCTAACATCGTCCCGGTGATGAAGAAAAATGGGACGGTGCGCATATGCGTAGACTTCCGCGATCTTAATAAAGCTTGCCCGAAGGACGATTTCCCAGTGCCAGTCACCGAGCTGATGATAGACAACACGTCCACTCATGAAGTTTTCTCCTTTATGGACGGCTCATCAGGGTATAATCAAATAAAGATGCATCCCGAAGACCAGAAGCACGCTGCCTTCAGGACTCCTTTGGGTATATTCTGCTACAAGGTGATGCCCTTCGGTTTAAAGAACGCCGGTGCCACCTATCAGAGGACCATGACGAAGATCTTCAATGACCTTATACACGAAATCGTTGAATGCTATATCGACGACCTCGTTATTAAAAGCAAATCATATGAGGAACATCTCGAGCATCTGAAGACCGTATTTCAATGCCTTCGGCAATACAACTTGAAGATGAACCCGCTTAAGTGTGCATTCGGAGTTTCCTCAGGCAAATTCCTGGGATTCATTGTTCGACATCGAGGTATTGAAATAGATCCGTCCAAGATCAAGGCGATTATGGAAATGCCTCCGCCGAGGACTCTTAAACAGTTGCGGTCTCTCCAAGGGAAACTCGCATACATACGGCGATTTATAGCCAATCTTTCAGGCAAGTGCCGTCCTTACAGCCACCTGATGAAGAAGGGAACCCCGTTCGTCTGGGATCACAAATGCCAAGGCGCACTGGATGAGATCAAGCAATACCTGCAGAACCCGCCAGTGTTGGCTGCTCCAGTTAAGGGAAAGCCTCTCATTCTTTATACAGCCGCCCTCGAAGGTTCTTTAGGCGCATTATGGGCACAAGAGAACGATCAAGGGAAAGAAAGAGCACTCTACTACTTAATTCGAGTTCTACTGGGGGCAGAAAGCAACTACTCCCCCATCGAAAAACACTGCCTGGCCTTGATCTTCGCGATAACAAAGCTCAGGCACTACGCGTTGGCGCATGAGGTCCATCTCATTTCAAAGGTGGACCCCCTTAAATACTTGATGTCAAAGGCCATATTGACGGGACGACTCGCTAAATGGGCCCTACTCTTGATGGAGTTCTCGATCACATATCAACCTCTCAAGGCAGTGAAAGGCCAGGCCATCGCCGACTTCCTCGCTGAGCATCCCATACCCGCCGATTCTCCTCTAAATTGCGATCTGCCAGAAGAACATGCGTTTGATGCGATCGACGGTGGTGATACCCGATGGGAGCTCTATTTCGATGGAGCATCTTCCATAAAGAAGCGCAGACAAAGTACCCCTATAATCAAATCGGGGGTAGGACTCATCTTTGTGACTCCACAAGGAGTGATAATGCACTTTGCTTTCTCCCTAACAGAACCGAGGACAAATAATGAAGCCGAACACGAAGCTCTGATAGCAGGCCTCGAGATCGCCATTAACATGGGAATTGAAAACCTACTTATATACGGGGATTCTCAACTGGTCGTTAATCAAATAAACGGCGACTACCAAACATGCAAACCAGAATTGGTAAAGTATGGCGAAAAGGTGCAACAACTGTTGACTCAAATTCCCTCCTATACTTTGGAGAGCATACCACGCGCGGAAAATAGCAAGGCAGACGCGTTAGCTAAGCTCGCTAAAGAACTGGCTGATGAGAACCTCGACGACGTCAGAATCGTGGTACAAAGCTGTCGAGTGCTCGCCCAGCGGAAATATCTCCAGAATCGTCCGAAGAAAAAGGAGCGAGCGAGCAGATGGCTCTACAAATAAAAGACCAGGAAAAGGCCGAGGATTGGAGGGAAATCTTCATAGACTACTTTAAGTCCCACCGAATGCCCGAAGAAGCGTCCACAAGACATCAGCTTATGAAACGAGCTCTGTCTTTCGCCTTTGTCAATGATACTCTGTACAAGAGGTCGTTTGATTCTCTGTGGCTGAGATGTTTAGGACCTGACGAGGCGAAAAGAGTCGTTCAGGAAGTTCACGACGGACTCTGCGGTTCTCACCAAGCGGGCCCAAAGATGAAGTTGAATATCAAACGGATGGGCTACTATTGGCCCACGATGATTCAGGATTGCCTCGAATATGCGAAGCAGTGCCACTCATGCTAAATTCATGGGGACTTCATCCATCAGCATCCAAACCCATTACATCCAACGGTGACTAGCTGGCCGTTCGAAATGTGGGGAACTGACATAGTCGGCCCCATCGAACCAGCATCGTCTAGAGGACATCGTTTCATCCTGGCGATGACTGACTACTTCTCCAAATAGGCAGAAGTAGTACCGTTAAGAGAGGTGAAGACGGAAAATATCCTCCACTTCTTCAAGACGCACATCATATACCGGTTTGGAACGCCAAGACGGATCATCTCCGATAACGGGCCGGCCTACAGAAGCCACAAGATCAGTCGCTTCGCACAACAACACAATATAGATTGGAGATATTCCTCGGTTTATAATCCACGAGCTAACGGTCTAGCTGAGGCCTTCAACAAGACCTTGACGAAGATCATGAAGAAAACAGTGTCGCGAAATAAGAAAGACTGGCATGAAAGACTGCAAGAGGCTCTCTGGGCATATCAAACTACGTTTAAAACGGCCACGAACGCAACACCATATGCGTTAGTATTCGGGACAGAAGCAGTACTCCCCCTTGAGATAGAGTTACCCTCTCTACGAATGGCAGTCCATTACGAGCTGACGGACGAAGAAAATGCTCACCTTCGGCTTGAGGAGCTTGACGCCCTTGAAGAAACACGACTCATGGCGCAACAAAATCTGGAGGCCTATAAAGCAAAGATGACGCGCTCATATGAAAGACTGACCCGACTGAGGACATTCCGCCAAAGCGAGCTTGTGCTAGTGGTCAAAAGGCCTATAATCCCCAATCGCGCCAAGCGGGGAAAATTCGAGCCAAACTATGAAGGCCCGTACGTTATAGATAAGGTCTACCAGGGCGGGGCCTATCTACTCATAGACATGCACGGTGAAAGGCCTTTCAGGCCAATAAACGGTCGCTTCCTAAAGAAATACTATGTTTAATGAGCCACAGCCTAGGTCAATGGTAGATGACGACGACTATGTCCGCTCGCTATCTTCCTAAGCTCAAGCTTCATAAGCAGTAGCCAGCCTTCTCCATGTCGGACCGAAATGTCCTTAAACTAATAGCAGACCGAAACTTCTTTAAACTACTACCGCAGCATCTTTAGGCTGACGAGATATAAAAAAAACATATAAAAATAAAATAAAATAAAAACGGTATGTCCATAAGCAAAAAGGGCATGGATGAAAACCCGAAAGGGCTCCGTGAGTAAAAACAGCAGGGCTACCGGCGAGTGTTCGTGAAAAACCAAAAGGGCGCGACCTCGTAAAAAATATATATATATAAAAATAAAAAAAAAAAAAAAACGGTATGTCCATAAACAAAAAGGGCACGGATGAAAACCCGAAAGGGCTCCGTGAGTAAAAACAGCAGGGCTACCGGCGAGTGTTTGTGAAAACCCGAAAGGGCGCAACCTCGTTAAAGAACGCTTATAGGGTCCTCTCGACCTTATAAGGAGAAACCACCCACGTGAGATCCTTACGACTCACAAGGGAGCAGCACACTTAGGGATCCCCACGATTCCTAAGGAGAAAATACACTTGCGAGATCCTCACGACTCGTAAGGAGAACTCTCATATGGGACCCTCACGGCTCATAAGAGTTGGAAGTCTTAAGTTACAGAAACCTAAACCTGTGCTTAAGCAACCCCCACAACTTTCGATACTGCCCTACAAGTGGCTCAATACTGGCCCTTGTATACAATCCACGGGTGCGAATAAACATTTCCCTAATCAAGTCTCATCCGAGACTGGAGATATGTTCGCATGATGAACAACCCTTATAAGTCCTCTCGACTTACAAGGAGAAAACCCTCTTGTAGGATCCTTACGGCTTACAGAGGAACATACACTTAGGAATCCTCACGATTCCTAAGGAGAAGATACACCTACAAGATCCCCACGACTTGTAGGAAGAAATACCTTTGTGAGACCCTTACGGCTCATAAAGTCAAAAGCCTTAGTCGACAGGACATTAACCCTGCTCGCTAAGCCACCCTTGTTCGACATCGACAGAGGCAGATGATGATTCGCTCCTGGTAATATCCCAGTTGTAGCGGTGCTGATGCCGAAATCGGTTTACAGCGAAAAGCCGATAGGCCGCACATGCATACGAAATAGCCGAAATGATAGGGCAACTTGCAATAAAAAAAAAGCAAGTAAAAATGTATGCATGCAAAATAGCCGAAATGATTGGGCAACTCGCAATAAAAAGCAGCGAGTAAAAATAAAATAAATAGCCGAAATAATTGGGCACCGCGAAAAATAGCCGAAATGATTGGCAATCACGACCTTCGCGATATAAAAGCTGAAATGATAAAGCATCACGGAGATAAAAAAAAATGATGATAAAACTTTGGCCCTACAGTTAAGATCACATCGATCCCTGTATACAATCCAAGGGCATAAACAAAGAGGGAACCATACTTTCCCAACAGGCTCCGCCAGAAGACGAAGCCAAATCTCGACGGTTCAGTCCAACTTCGAAGAAACAAATATCTTCAGCAAATTCATCGACTCACGGATACAAACACTCCTTGACGAGAGCCTCCTGATTCGCGTCGACTCGCAGAGCCACCAGTGCCTCCGTGTGAAATTCTCGACTCGTTTCAAACCCCAAGGAAACAAATAATCCTTGGCGCTTGGGAAACAAATAATCTCTAGTAAACTCCTCGACTCACGGATACAAACACTCCTTGACGAGAGCCTCCTGATTCGCGTCGACTCGCAGAGCCACCAGTGCCTCCGTGTGAAATTCTCGACTCGTTTCAAACCCCAAGGAAACAAATAATCCTTGGCGCTTGGGAAACAAATAATCCCTAGCAAACTCCTCGACTCACGGATACAAACACTCCTTGACGAGAGCCTCCTGATCCGCGTCGACTCGCAGAGCCACCAGTGCCTCCGTGGGAAATTCTCGACTCGTTTCAAACCCCAAGGAAACAAATAATCCTTGGCGCTTAGGAAACAAATAATCCCTAGCATACTCCTCGACTCACGGATACAAACACTCCTTGATGAGAGCCTCCTGATCCGCGTCGACTCGCAGAGCCACCAGTGCCTCCGTGGGAAATCCTCGACTCGTGTCAAACCCCAAGGAAACAAATAATCCTTGGCGCTTGGGAAACAAATAATCTCTAGCAAACTCCTCAACTCACGGATACAAACACTCCTTGACGAGAGCCTCCTGATCCGCGTCGACTCGCAGAGCCACCAGTGCCTCCGTGGGAAATTCTCGACTCGTTTCAAACCCCAAGGAAACAAATAATCCTTGGCGCTTGGGAAACAAATAATCCCTAGCAAACTCCTCGACTCACGGATACAAACACTCCTTAACGAGAGCCTCCTGATTCGCGTCGGCTTGCAGAGAAACTGTGTCTCCGCGGGAAATTCCCGATTCGTCTCAACATGCAAATGAAGCCTCAGGCAGCATGGACTAAAAAAACTTGCTTCCTGAACAATGGGACCCTGCAAGTCAATCCAAAATGGTCTCTTGCATACTATTCGCGGGTCTCACTCTCCAAAGTCGAATTTCGACGAGGAGGGAAACAACCGCTTATGAGTCCTCTCGACTCGTAAGAGGGAAAATTCTCTTATAGGATCCTTACGACTTGTAAGAGAAAATAACACTTAGGAATCCTCACGATTCTTAAGGAGAAAACCCACCTACGATATCCTCTCGATCCGTAGGGAGAAAAATCTCTATGAGACCCTCACGGCTTATAGAGTTGAAAAGTCTTAGGCAGCAGATCTGAACCTGCGGCCTAAGCCATCACTATTTCTTAAGAAAATCGGGATACTCGTTCTAAACATCCGTCAACCATGGCTATTAAGACAGCCTGCTAACAATAAAAGAAAGAAGAAAATGATAGAAAGAACATCCGATTTACATTTGATCAGGCGTTCAAGACGCATCCATTTATGCATGGGCAGAAGACTCAGGACGAGAAATAAGACAAGCTGAAATAAAAAAAAGGGGTTTCCATTCATATTGCTAAAAATTCTTACAATCACAAGAGCAATGAATAAGAAACATTATTCAAATTATTACAACGGTATAACCTCAGATCCGGGGCACGGATTGAGGAATTCAAAAGTAAGGCCATCCAGAGTTCTTCTGGCCTTTCTAATTATTCTTATGCGCAGCCTCTCGCGCTCCTCTGTGTCAAGATCCTCGGCAAGCCCTCCCGGCCTTCGATAAGCAGCAACTATCGTCGTCTGCTGGAAGATTTGATGAAGGATGTCAATAAGGCTGTCCCGCCGTTTCTTCGAGATCAGCCCCGTCAGGTACACCGAATGCACCTTGTCTTCGGCATCATCCAGCGCATTGAGCGGTAGGACCTCATGAAGACCCGGAAGTGCTCTCCATATTGCTCCCAGCACGACTTTCAAAAGAGCCGAACGACGAGGAAGCAGCCAACCACCGCTTGCATTTAGACGACCCATGACCTCTGCACATTGAGCGTCTGTAAACTCCTGGTTTTGTTGACGACCCTGTGCGCGGATGTCTTCATAGGTGATGAACTCATGCAAACTGTATAGATGCACCGCCATTATGCCTGGAGGAAATACCACAGGAAGATTAGCGATAGAAGAAAAATAATATACATAGAGGGCTAAATTCCTAGAGAGCAGAGCTCTGTTCAGGGATTAAAACCTATGAACAAAAGCTCTGCAGATCTATAAGTTTTTCTTTTTGAGAGCGAAGCTCTGTTTATGAAACCCCAATGGGGATCTCTTTAGATCAAAAGATCTGTGAGAGCAAAGCTCTTTGACTGAGATTAATTTAAATTAATTTGATTTACATTAATTTTACCTAAAGTTTCTAACTTTGAAAATGAGCAAAGCTCTGCTAGTAAAACCCCGAAGGGATTTTCTTTAGATCAGAAGATCTATGAGAGCAAAGCTCTGCCGGTTAAGATTAATTAAAGTTAATTTAATCTAAGAATCAATTTTACCTAAAGTTTTTCTAAAAACTTTGGAAAGGAGAGCAAAGCTCTGGAGTTCTTGAAGGCAAGAGCAAAGCTCTGAAGTTTTTTGAAAATAAAATCTGAAAGATGATAAGCATCTGTGGGGGACCAAAGGTCCTATTTATAGGCATCAAGTGCCTCTTCGACTTCCAAAAGTTGTCACGGCGGTTGGAATTCCGCCACCGTTGCGCTCACGTTTGGGGCCACGTAAGCACAACGGTGGGGGGGCATTTGTTTCGCCCAATCAGAGCAAAGCTCTATTGAAATTCAAAATTCAAAATTCTGAAGCAACGCTTCAAGTCTCGGGCGCAACGCGCCACATGTCAGGCGCTGATACGTCAGCACAGCGCCCAAGAAGGCGCACCCAATCAGAGCAAAGCTCTATTAAAGGAAGCAACGCTTCAGTTGCGCAGGCGTTGCGCTGCGCGACACGTGTCAGCGCAGTTGCGCTGCGCTGTGCGCTGCGCGACACGTGTCAGCGCAGATGCGCTAGCGCAGTTGCGCTGCGCTGTGCGCTGCGCGCACGTGTCACGCGCTGGGGCATCTGCGCCAAAAAGAATTAAAATTTTAAGAAATCTTTTCTGTTCTTGTTAAAACAAGAAGATTTTCTTCTGCAAAGCAGAAGCCCTTGGATCAAAAATTCAACGGTGGGGAAAATTCCCCAAATCACTCAGAGAAAGATCTCTTTAACAAATTTAACTAATTTATGGGTACTATAAAAAGGACCCTAGGCCTCAATTAAAAGGCATCAACATCTTTCTAAAAAAAAGAGGGAGAGAAGAGAACTCTGAGAAACTCCTCAAGAATAAAAAAGGTAAAAACCTTTAGAAAAAAGAGAAAGTTCTCTTATGAACAGATCATAGATCTAAAAACAAGATCAATGATCTTTAATAAAAATAAAATAAAAATAGTGCTTTGCACTTTTCATGAACCTTTGGTTCTCTGAGATAAGAAAAACAAGAAAAAACTTATTTTTCTTTGATTTAAATTAGATCAAGAAATCAAATAGTGCTTTGCACTTTTGTTCTTGAATCTAAAAGATTCTTGGTGCTTTGCACTTGCAAACTGTGCTGTTGCGCTCTTGGGAGAGCGCCACGTGTCAGCATCTAAACCACTTGCGCTATGCGCTCTTGAAATAAGAGCTTTGCTCTCTGGAGTTGGCGCAACTCACCAGAGCGCGCCACGTGTCAGCAGCGCAGTGCCCTAGTGCAGCGCACTGCACTGTTGCGATTGCGGTCACCAGAGCGCGCCACGTGTCAGCAGCGCAACAGCGCAGCGCACTGCACTGTTGCGCTTGCGCTCACCAGAGCATGACACGTGTCTTCACCACAAGCGCTTGCGCTCAGTGAGTGGCGCAAAGCGCCTAAAAAATGCAATACAGGGCCAAGCCCAATTAAAAGACCAAACAGGCCTAATTAAATTGATACTCTGCATCATTTATAAATGGGCAAAGCCCAAACAAAAATAATAAAATGCTATGCAGATGTCTTGCCGGGCCCAAAATAAATTGATGCTCTGCATCCTTTATGGGCAGAGCCCAAACAAGAAAATAGAAGTAATGCAATGCATTATTTAAGTGTGGGCAAGGCCCTAGCACAGGTCTAATGGACTAAAAAATAAATAAAATGTTGAACATTTTCAACTGGACTTAGCCCAACTCTGGCCGTAAGTCCTTAAATTAAATTAAACTGAGCACAAATGCTCTCTCTCTCTCAAATCAATTTATATCCGGTTCGAGGGTACATCTCCGAACTCCTTTGACATCCATCGTTGTAATTCCTCAACGACGTCAAAGAGGTGACGGGTCCCAACGACCACACATCAATGCGGACTGCGGGGTCCTTAAACTCGTGGATCGAGACGTCCCTGAACTAACATTGGACCAAAACGTCCCTAAACTAACATTGGACCGAGACGTCCCTAAACTAACATTGGACCGAGACGTCCCTAAACTAATATTGGACCGAGACGTCCCTAAACTAACATTGGACCGACACGTCCCTAAACTAATATTGAACCGAGACGTCCCTAAACTAATATCGGACCGAGACGTCCTTAAACTAACATCGGACCGAAACGTCCTTAAACTAATATCGGACCGAGACGTCCCTAAACTAATATCGGACCACCACGTCCCTAAACTGGCGATGGACCACCACGTCCACAAACTGGAACATGGACCACTACGTCCCTAAACTAGAACAATAGAGCCTCCAAATGCTCTTTTGCCGGATCTAAACGATCCCGTTTAAGTTGATCTTAGCCCCAAACACGGCTAACGTATCCTTAAACATTCAAATGGATTATAAAACTCCAAATCGACTTTGGTTCAAGGGTACATCTCCGAACTCCTCTGACACTTATCGTTGTAATCCTTCAACGACGTCAGAGAGGTAACGAGTCCCGACGGCCATATATTAAATGAACTATCACGTTAAGTTGATCTTAGTCTTAAACAGGACTATCATATCCTTAATGAACGTTTAAGTTGACCTTAGCCGCAACGCGACTAAGGCATCCTTAAACTAAAAACACCAAACCCAAATCTAAGTAAATACGGATTTAGACTAATCCACGTCCTACGGGCGACGTTATTACTCAGTCTCCGTATACAATCCACGGGCAACCACAAACAAAACAAACACACACGACACGAAGTGAAATTCTGGAGAAGGAGAAAGTTATTACCGCGATGCAGCGTAATTAACTGCAGGGGCTTGCGCCTGCAGGGAAGAGCGTCCCCACAATCAAAAACCCCTCAAGTGAGGGGGAATCTGACAAAGTCTGCTACATCGGCCGCATCCGTCTAAACCTCCGATACACGGTGCCATAAATCAACTTGGCATCTTCGGAGAGGTGGACGGACAAAACCAAATAGCATCTGCCCCGAATCTCAGCGTCAGGACATCGCGGTCCTGTGCGCCGTCCTTCGGAGGGGAACAGCCTCCTCCGTGTTCCTTCAGGTGGATTGTCTTCGGCAAAGTGTAGTCGATGCTCAAGCGCGATCCCGGCGGCTACGAGTTTGGAGGGGTCTTCCACAATTGGATGGACACGCGACAAAGGTTGTATTTCTCAAACCTTGCATGTTTTAGTATTCTAGTTTAGGGTGTTTGGTTCGAATTCTTGGGTTTGCGCGTCCGGTGCCCGCAAAAAGTTTTTGTTTTCGCTTCCGCCTCGCCCGCGGCCTCTGCGGTGTGGGCGTCGGATCCCAACAGGCACTGAGGCACCGAAACTCACAGGTGGGAGCATGGTCCCAAAGAACAGCTCGTAGTGGCTTGTGTGAGCTACCCTACCGGCATTGAGAAAATAGAGGCCGCGTTGGGCCCATAGGTCACTCCTCCAGTTGGGGTGGAGCGGGAGTTGCTGTTGTATGAGGTGCAGTTGAGAGCTATTGATTTTCTGCACAGGAGCAAGACACCAAGTTTTAGTACCTTGTATCCAAGGGCAACCATAGCGAACCGCGATTTTGTTCGCGAAACACGACACATGAAGTATGGATTGGAAAGAGGAAAAGGTCCCACCGGACGTGCCAGAATCTGTTCACCGTCGAAAACAGAGACGAACTAGGATGGATCGTCTTGTCTGAAATTGGGGCCAGATACTATTTGGATTTATCCATCCACCTCTCCGAAAATACCAAGTTGATTTATGGCACCATATATTAAAGGTTTTGACAGATGCGACCATTGTAACAGACTTTATTAGATTCCCCCTCATTTGTGAAGGGTTTTTAATTGTGGGGACGCTCTTCCTTGCAGGCACAAGCCCTGCAGTTAATTACGCTATCGCGTTGCGATAACCACTTTCTCCTGCTCCGGCAGTTCACATCATGTCGTGTGTATTTTTGTTTATTTTGGTTGCCCGTGGATTGTATATGGAGACTAGTTTATGTCGTCGCCCGTAGGGCGTGGATCAGTCCAAATCCGTATATTTTAGATTTGGGTTTGGGTCAAGA
Organism: Agapanthus africanus; assembly: GCA_030015575.1. Classification (NCBI taxonomy): domain Eukaryota; kingdom Viridiplantae; phylum Streptophyta; class Magnoliopsida; order Asparagales; family Amaryllidaceae; genus Agapanthus; species Agapanthus africanus. The sequence continues at coordinate 184,154,257 of CM057338.1, read as the reverse complement.
ATTTGCTTGACGGGGTTTTGAACTTAGGTTGTATATTCCTACAGTTCAAAAATATTTTTGTTTTATTTAAGGACCATTAATCTAGTTTGAGATTAAGATCAACTTAAATATATGAGCATTTGGGCTCAATTTATTTTAACTAAGGATACGTTAGTCTTATTTAAGACTAAGATCAACTTGCAATATTTTCATGTTTCTTAAATTTTATTAAGGTCCAATCTACAGAGCATTTGGACTCAGCTGCAAGAAACTTAGCCAATTTGGGCTTGTTCCCCTCCGAACGGCGGCGCACAAGACTGCAATGTCCGTGCCTGAGGTTCGGGGCAGATGCTATTTGGTTTTATCCGTCTACCTCTCCGAAGATGCCAAGTTGATTTATGGCACCGTGTATCGAAGGTTTAGACGGATGCGGCCGATGTAGCAGACTTCGTCAGATTCCCCCTCAGGGTGAGGGGTTTTTGATTGTGGGGACGCTCTTCCCTGCAGGCGCAAGCCCCTGCAGTTAATTACGCTACCGCATCGCGGTAACAACTTTCTCCTTCTCCAGAATTTCACTTCGTGTCGTGTGTGTTTGTTTTGTTTGTGGTTGCCCGTGGATTGTATACGGAGACTGAGTATCGTCACCCGTAGGACGTGGATTAGTCCAAATCCGTATTTGCTTAGATTTGGGTTTGGTGTTTTTAGTTTAAGGATGCATTAGTCGCGTTGCGACTAAGATCAACTTAAACGTTCATCAAGGATACGCTAGTCCTGTTTTGGACTAAGATCGACCTGACGTAGTGATTGATTTAATTATCCGGCCGTCGGGACTCGTCACCTCTCTGACGTCGTTGAGGGATTACAACGACATACGTCTGAGGAGTTCCGAGATGTACCCTTGAACCAAAGTTGGTTTGGGATTTTATTGTTTATTTAGATGTCTAAGGACACGTTAGCCGTATTTGGGGTTAAGATCAACTTAGACGGGACCGTTTAGATCCGACGAAAGAGCGTTTGGGCCCTATCGTGTCAGTTTAGGGACGTAGCGGTCCATATTCCAGTTTAGGGACGTGGTGGTCCATTATTAGTTTAGGGACGTTTCGGTCCGTCGCCAGTTTAGGGACATAGTGGTCCATCATTAGTTTAGGGACGTCTCGGTCCGATTTTAGTTTAAGGACGTCTCGGTCTGATATTAGTTTAAGGACGTCTCGGTCCGATATTAGTTTAGGGACGTTTCGGTCCGATATTAGTTTAGGGACGTTTCGGTCCGATATTAGTTTAGGGACGTTTCGGTCCTATATTCGGTCCGATATTAGTTTAGGGACGTTTCGGTCCGATATTAGATGAGTGGTCGTTGGGACTCGTCGCCTCTTTGACGTCGTTGAGGAATTACAACGACAGATGTCAAAGGAGTTCGGAGATGTACCCTCGAACCGGTCGTGACTTAGTTTGTGAGAGGCATTTAATTTAAGGACTTACAGCCAGGATTGGGTTAAGTCCAATTTTTATTTTAGGCTCTGCCCGATTAAAAGAATCAATCTAAACAGGGCTCTGCCTCTTTTTATTCTTGCAGTTTGATTTGGGCCAAGCCCTCAAGCATTTCCAAACAGGGCTCTGCCCTTTGTATGATTTGATTTGGGCCAGGCCCTCAAGAATTTTCCAAATAGGGCTCTGCCCTTTTATTTTTGTGATCTGATTTGGGCCAGGCCCTCAAGAATTTTTTTTTTAAATAGGGCTCTACCCTTTTATTTCTGATTTGGGCCAGACCCTTTTAAATAATGAGTTGCAGGAACTCAAGAATCTTCTGATTGAAGAAACAAAAGTGCATAGCACTTTTGATCTACATTTAGATCAAAAGAAAACAAGTTTTTCTTCTTGTTTTCTTTTCACAGAACCAAGGGTTCATATCAAGTGCAAGGCACTATTTATTATTCTTTTATTTTTTAGAACCAAGGGTTCATATCAAGTGCAAGGCACTATTTATCTTTTTATTTTCTGTTCTTCAGAAATTTTACCTTCTTTTTTTTTTGTTCTTGATTAATCTTCAAGAGCTCTCTTTTTTCAGAAGCTTTTTCCCTCTCTCGATGATGATTGATTATCTGATGATCTTTGAATGAGGCCTGGGGTCTTATTTATAGTGCCCACCAATTTGTTGGATTTGTTAACAAAATCTTTCCTGAATAATTTTGGGAATTTTCCCACCATTGGATCTCTGATCCAAGGGTTCCTGTTTTACAGGAGAACAGAAAAGATTTGTCTAAATCTTCATTCAGTTGCTGCGCAACTCACCAGCGTGTGACACGTGTCACGCATCCGTGCGCTTGCGCAGTTGAGGTTGCGCAACTGCGCAGACACGTGTCGCGCATCCGAGCGCTTGCGCAGTTGCGATTGCGCAACTGCGCAGACACGTGTCGCGCATCCGTGCGCTTGCGCAGTTGCGATTGCGCAACTGCGCAGACACGTGTCGCGCTGCCATGCATTTGCGCAGTTAAGTCTTTAATTACGTTTTCTGAAGAGCCTTGCTCTGATGGGACGCACCGTCTCGGGCGTTACGCTGCCGAATTGGCTTCTGCCACGTGGCAAATTGCGCACTGCGCACGGAAACCGAAGTGTTGCTTCAAATTTTGAATTTTCAAAATTCATTAGAGCCTTGCTCTGATTGGGGGAAACAGATGCCCCCCCACCGTTGCGCTCACGTGGCGCGCACGTGAGTGCAGCGGTGGCAAGATCCTGACCATCGGATCGACGGGTCAGGTGAACAGGCGCAGGCGCCTATAAATAGGACCCTTGGTCCTTGGTAATTTTTACCATTCTCAAGAATTTTTACCCAGAGCCTTGCTCTTGTTTAAAACTTCAGAGCCTTGCTCTTGTGATTTCCTTAAGAACTTCTAAGTTCTAACTTCAGAACCATTTTAGGTAAATTAATTTAATTTAAATCAAATTTAAATAATCAGAGCCTTGCTCTTATAGATCTCTGATCTAAAGGAAACCCCTTTGGGGTTTCTTCAACAGAGCCTTGCTCTTATAGATCTTTGATCTAAAGGAAACCCCTTTAGGGTTTTTATTCACAGAGCCTTGCTCTCAAAAATTTGCAGAGACTCTGTTCTTAGGTTTTAACCCATGAACAGAGCCCTGCTCATAGGTCAATTAAAAAACTTTTTAAAAGTTTCCATGGATCTTTAAGATCCCAAAATTTTAATCCTTGGTTATAAATTTTTATTACTGCTACAGAGCTAGGCTCTCTTTTTTTTTAAGAAGTTTTATTCTTTTGAAACAGGAGTTTGACAAGTGTCACTCTGTGACAGAGCTTTGCTCTGAAAAGAGGAGATTTTCTCCTTGTCTCTAGAGATCCCCCAGCGAGGATATTCTCTTGGGGGTCCTTTTTATTAACTGACAGTCTCATCCAATGATGGGACTGTCTTATCAAATGATGCGCCGTCATCTTGATTTTGTGGGTCCCCCTTTGGTCCCCAACCCACTGCATTGTAGTGTGATGTATGCCTTTGATATGTGAAGCATTGGAACACTAACCGTTGTTATTATTATTTTTTTTTTTATCTACAGGAAACATGTCTGAAGATTTGTCTTTCCCCTTTGTTCGCTCAGAAGGAGGGTTCCCACATGCACCAGTGGACCGGGTGGTGTTTGCTCTGATCAAAGATCACGATCCTGAGTGCAAGAGACTTCACCTATGGGGGAGGTGGTATAGCCAGATTATCCAAGGCCGTCGCGGTTTTAGTTCCGCCGTGCCCTCTGAGCCCATAGTCTCGCTCTCTTATGCGGACAAACCCCCGGTGGAGTATGCCGTGGAGGTTAAAAATTGGAATTCGGACGACCTCCTCCAGCCCGCAATCGGCGCTATTCCGGTACAGCCGCCGCCGGCCATAGATATCTTGGGAAGGCGAATCTGTCAGGGTGAAGCATGCCCTTGGGGACAGGCTTACAATATTGGATTAAATCCGCGACCGCTTGCTGGATACCTGCCATGGGCCCGGTACATTTTAGCGGCGAAAAGAGCTCACCTGACGAAGATAGGTTTATATTCCGCCGTCTACGTCTCGCTTTTCGAGTATCCTACTCCTCCAACGTGGTGGACAAAGGCCTTCATCGAACAATGGAATATCCCCACGCATACTTTCCTGGCAGCGGATAGGGAAGTTTCAATTTCTCTAGAGGAATTCGTTGAGCTTTCTGGTTTACCGGCGAGGGGGGAGCACTACGAAGAGCTGCTTCCTCCTGATGAGTACGTCTTTGCCACCAAGCAAGTGGTACTCGACTTGACTCCGGAAAATGCCATCCAGCATCAGCATCCGGGCCTGGTGAGGGTGTTGGAGATTTACGAGGAGCTTCATTTGGAATTGGGCGACCGAGGAGTTAGTTTTGCGGACTTCATTGCTCGTTTTATTCGCCCGGAATTTTTATCAGAGCAAGGTGAGAAGTTTGCCCAACTTGCTGATCCTTTTGATTTCGGCCTGGACCGCCGACCTTCATCGGAAATTGATCAGCGAAGTTTTTACCTTCCCGGCACTGCTAGCGTTCCTTTCTCAGAGATCGCCATTCCTGGCATGGATGAGGAGACCTTCTTCATCGGGTTCTTAGGTCTGTGGCTGTGCAGCTTCGCGCTTCCCATGCACCCACGCCTCATGAGGTCTTCTGTCTTTTACCCGGCGCATCAAATGGTGGCCGGTCTACAGTTATCAGTGGGGATCGCCGGGTTGGCTCACCTCTACAATGGACTTAGCGTAGCGGCGGACGCTAATGAACCTGGGGTGCAGCCTGCTAACTTCCCGATGCATTACTTCACTTCTTGGATGGAGCTGCATGTTCGAGGAGTGTTTGGTGCCCACAAAACTCCTCCATTCTTTGAGAGATTCATATTTCCAAGAATCATACGATTGATCGGGGCTTCCATTGTGTTTGCACCTCCGCGGGAGTCTAGGGGACTGCTTCTGCGTTCGCATCTAGTCGGGGCGAAGACCTCTTTTGTGGATAAGGTCATCACCATGGGTTCCGAGACCACTAAGTCGGTGGTGCCGCTGCGTGATGACTTTAAGGGCGGTGTCTCCGTGTTGAAGGCTCGGGAAATCCTCCACCTTTATTCCATTCGGCCGGGTTACTTGGTATTTAGGAAGAATGAAACGGCCCTCTTCATGAGGTATAACCCGCATCGATTTGCCCGGCAATCGAGTTATAACCAAGGAGTCCCGTTGGAAGCCTTCTTGAGAACACCTGCAATCGGTCCAGAGGGAGTACGGAATGCGATGCATCACTTCATCCGGCTCAATACAGGCTCCTACTTTTTTATCAGTGAGCCCAGCTGTACCCCTAAGATACTCAATTCGTACGTGGCCTGGTACGCGCACGCGATGGGCCCAATCATCTTGATGGAGAAACGTCTATTGGTCGATCGTAGGGCTGCGCCTCCCGGCGGCAATCGCAAGGCTCCATTGCAGCCCAGGGTTCAGGTTATCCCTCCGACGAAAGAGGCCGGAGCTGATCGACCACGGGTGTTGGCCCCTCCGCGTGGACTGCCACTGCCTACTACGGTGGATGCCCCAACGGCACCCCGTGCTCCGACAGAGACGGTTAAAGCGGCATCGCCGGAGTCGGGTGCAGGAGCGGACATCGGGACTCGCCGCCCGAAAGTGACTGCCAAAACTGGCAAGCGCAAAGCTGCTCCGGGTGGATCCAAGGCTGGTGAACAAAAGAAGAAGAAGTCCACCTTATCCCTCGACGCGATTCTTAACTTAGAGCCCGCGGCTCATCCTGCCGAGACTATATGTGAGTACGGCAGCAACGAGGGTTTCGTGGTGGATCCTGAGGACACCAACCTAGCCGCCGCCATTGCAGAATCAGAGCGATCAGCGAGGCTCGAAGCGATGCTGAGTAAACTCGCCGAGTCCGGTAATCATCAGACGCCTTATTTGTTATCTCATTGCACTCTATATTGTTACATTTAACTAACTCTTGCTCCCTTTTTTAACAGGTATCTCCACTGAAGATGCTATCGCTGCATCCTTGAAGACCTTCCAAGAGGAGGAGAAGAAACGTGCCCTGGCAAGCGTCGGTATGTTTTATCCCTTTCTCTTTTATAAGGAAAGTTTGTTATCTTTTTATGATAGTCGACCTGACCTTCTCTTGTTTCTTTATAGGGGTTGTATTAATCGGCGCAAGGACCCTTCCCAAGCCCGTCATCGAAGTCCCAGCTCCGTCGAAGCTGCCGCAAGAGCCTCGGCTTGATGCAACAACGAGGGATGCTCTGAAAAATCTGGAGGCATCCCTCTACACGGATGAGGAGGCTTCGCTCAAGGAAGCTCTGATGGCATCCGTCTCATCGGCTCAAGAGGAGCGGAAGCGGTCCAGACGCGAAGCTAAGGCGCGCAGAGCTGCTCTGGCCGCAGGAGCGGGCCCTAGCACTGTTCCTCACGCTAGTACTCCTTCTGAAGAGCCCCCTGTGGCTCTGTCTACCGCTCATCGGCAAGTTGCGCGCGCGGTTCGGAACGCCAATGATAAATCCGCTTCAGGTAGTACTTCTTTCAGAGCCTTGTTGTATGACTTGTAAAACTATTGGCTTATACATATCTCATCTTGCAGGGTCAAGTCCAACTGAGGGGGAGGCGGAGACGACCGTCGAACCCAAGGGAGCGGAAGAAGCGGTACTCGCCGAACCCGAACCGACAGTGGACAACTTTGTCGAGGCCATGGGGCCTGGAGCCGGGATTGAGGAACCTACCGTGGAGAAAGTCATTGATGCCGTACCCGAAGTGGCGGCAGATGAGATGATTGTCTCGACCGAGCCGAAGGCGGTAGAGGGCGAGGTACTTGAGGCTGGGGACCTCGTAGTGCCGATGGACGGGGCAGCTGTAATCGCTGATCCTGAGGGAGCAGCAGGTGAGGCGGCCATGATTCCTGAGGACGAGCTAGGCGCTCCTTCTCAGGAATCTGGCAATGTTCCTATCTTGGCCCTCCCTGTCTATAGTTCCCCACCGCCTGCAGAGCTTGAGAGCATAACAACGGTTCCCCTTGAGTCGGGTGATGAAGCTACAGGCGGTGGTCTTCCGTCAGTGGAGGAGGGGACCGCCTCAGTTTCTGCTGGCAGCTCGTCAGGTAAATTTTTTTTTTATCACCAGCATTTCCCCCTTTTTTTTTGTATATATCTTGTGATCTCTTCTAACAAATTTGTTCTTGCAGGTGCGGCCAGTACCGATGCTCCACTGCTCGAGAGGGCACCGTCGACTACTGCTTTGGCAGTAGTCACCTCTCCGTCTTCCCTTGTGCCGTCACGGATGTTGGAAGGTATGGATTTACGACTCATGCATTAATCTTTCAAAAATGCGGCTTTTGTACTAACGTTACACCATTGTGCCTTTGCAGGAGTGCTTTTTGATCACTTGTATCAAGTGTTGCTCCCGCACTTTTCTTTCCCATCCGAACTCGCTTCTCCTTCTAGTGGCGCCGGTAATATCTTTATTGACTCCTTTTTTCTAGCAATGGGATGATTTCTGACTTTTCCTTTTCTTTATTGTAGTGCCACAAATCGAAGGAGGGGATGTAAGCCCTGTCGTGCTACCGGCCCTTCCGGCTCTGCCGTCCGTTGCTGCTGGTATAGTAGATCCCCTTTTTGGTAATCCTTTAACATCTTTTGAACCATCGCTTAACCCTGTTTTGTTTTGCAGCTATTGTTCCGGTTCCGGTCCCCTTCGCGGCTCGCGTCCTTTTACCGGCAGGTCCCTTTCTGAGACGTCCGTCTTCAAAGGGTGCGGTGATGAGTCTAGGCATGCTGAGCGGGTATATTGAAGAGCTCAGCATGGACGCTCTCCCTTCTGCTGTCGATTTCGCTGCGGATGTTAACCCAATGTTAGCGGCGCTCGTAACTTTTCATGACGAGGGCGTCGTTGAATCTTGGGTTAACCACTGCAGGGAGATCGAGGCCTGCTTGTATCGGCTGGAGTTGACGCGTCCTGCTCCCGAAGTTTTAGCTCTGAGCGCCCAACGCACAACTTGGCTCGAGCAAAGCACTTCGCACTCCCGCCACTTGGAGCAAGAAGCAGCTCGGAGACTAAGGGAATGCCAAAAGACCTCAAACGAAACGGCCCATCTGCGCGCTGAGGTTGAGGCAAATGCTGCCCAAGTGAAGACTATCTTTGAGGGTCTCTTGGAGCGCATCTCCCATGGGCTAAACTTAAAGAGGAAGCTTGACGTGGCTGAGCGCCATATCCCAAGTCGGGAGGCTGCTTATCAGGGCGTGAGGGAGCAGCTTGCAGTGGTCTTGCGGCAACGAGCCCAAGTGGAGGCAGAGCTGGCGGTGGTAGCCGATCAAGAGAAGGCATGGAAGGACATCTACGAGCGATTGCTACACCTATGCAAGACGCTTCCTTCCCAATAACTGCCATTGTATCAATATACTTGTAATTTTCTTTTTTGAATAAGATGTATACATTCTTTATTCTTTTATACGATTCGCCATGTACTTGATTGAGTTAATAAATAAAGATACACATTTTTTGCAATGTCTTGTATTATTTCTTTGCTTTCTCCCTTCTCTTATTATCAGCATGCCGTCTTGATAAACATGATTGACAGGTAACAGAGTAAGCATTTTGGTTTCTTCAAGATATAACGATGGCTTAGGCCGCAGGTTCGGATCTGCTGCCTAAGACTTTTCAACTCTATGAGCCGTGAGGGTCTCATAGAGACTTTTCTCCCTACGGATCGAGATGATCTCGTAAGTGGATTTTCTCCTTAGGAATCGTGAGGATTCCCAAGTGTAGCTTTCTCTCATAGGTCGAAAGGATCTTATGAGAGAATTTCTCCCTCTTACGAGTCGAGAGGGCTCGTGAGCGGTTGTTTCCCTCTTTGTCGAGAATCGACTTCAGAGAGTGAGACCCGTGAATAGTATGCAAGAGACCATTTAGGATTGACTTGCAGGGTCCCATTGCCCTTCTTACGAGTCGAGAGGGCTCGTAAGCGGTTGTTTCCCTTTTTGTCGAGAATCGACTTCAAAGAGTGAGACCCGTGAATAGTATGCAAGAGACCATTTAGGATTGACTTGCAGGGTCCCATTGTTCAGGAAGCAAGTTTTTTTGAATCTTTACTGTCTGAGATATGAGTCAGAGAAGCTCTCGTCACGGAGTGTTTGTATCCGTGAGTTGAGAAGTTTTGCGAGGGATTATTTGTTTCCCAAGCGCCAAGGATTATTTGTGTCCTTGGGGTTTGAAACGAGTCGATGGTTCCTACGGAGGCAGTGGTGGCTCTGCAGGTCGATGCGGATCAGGAAGCTCTCGTCAAGGAGTGTTTGTATCCGTGAGTTGAGAAGTTTTGCGAGGGATTATTTGTTTCCCAAGCGCCAAGGATTATTTGTGTCCTTGGGGTTTGAAACGAGTCGATGGTTCCCACGGAGGCGCTGGTGGCTCTGCAGGTCGACGCGGATCAGGAAGCTCTCGTCAAGGAGTGTTTGTATCCGTGAGTTGAGAAGTTTTGCGAGGGATTATTTGTTTCCCAAGCGCCAAGGATTATTTGTGTCCTTGGGGTTTGAAACGAGTCGATGGTTCCCACGGAGGCGCTGGTGGCTCTGCAGGTCGACGTGGATCAGGAAGCTCTCGTCAAGGAGTGTTTGTATCCGTGAGTCGAGGAATTTGCTGGGATTATTTGTTTCCCAAGCGCCAAGGATTATTTGTGTCCTTGAGGTTTGAAACGAGTCGATGGTTCCCACGGAGGCGCTGGTGGCTCTGCAGGTCGACGCGGATCAGGAAGCTCTCGTCAAGGAGTGTTTGTATCCGTGAGTTGAGAAGTTTTGCGAGGGATTATTTGTTTCCCAAGCGCCAAGGATTATTTGTGTCCTTGGGGTTTGAAACGATTCGATGGTTCCCACGGAGGCGCTGGTGGCTCTGCGAGTCGACGCGGATCAGAAGGCTCTTGTCAAGGAGTGTTTGTATCCGTGAGTTGAGAAGTTTGCTGGCTTCTTCGGTTGAAATGAACCGTTGAGGTTTGGCTTCGTCGTTCGACGGAATCCGCTGGGGAAGTATGGTTTCTTCTTTGTTTGCGCCCTTGGATTGTGTACAGGGATCGATGTGATCTTAACTGTAGGGCCAGAGTTTTATCATCATTCTTTTTTTTTTGTTTTATCTCCGCGATGCTCTATCATTTCAGCTTTTATATCGTGAAGGTCGCGATTGCCCAATCATTTCGGCTATTTTTCGCGGTGCCCAATCATTTCGGCTATTTATTTTATTTTTACTCGTTGTTTTTTTTTTTTTTATTGCGAGTTGCCCAATCATTTCGGCTATTTTGCATGCATACATTTTTACTTGCTGCTTTTTATTGCAAGTTGCCCTATCATTTCGGCTATTTCATATGCATGTGCGGCTCATTGGCTTTTCGCTGTAAACCGATTTCGGCATCAGCACCGCTACAACTGGGATATTACCAGGAGCGAATCATCATCTGCCTCTGTCGATGTCGAACAAAGGTGGCTTAGCGACCAGGGTTAGGGTCCTGTCGGTTAAGGCTTTTGACTTCATGAGCCGTAAGGGTTTCACGAAGTTATTTCTCCCTACAAGTCGTGAGGATCTTGTAGGTGTATTTTCTTCTTAGGACTCGTGAGGATTCCTAAGTGTTCGTTTCCTCTGTAAGTCGTAAGGATCCTACAGGAGGGTTTTCTCCTTGTAAGTCGAGAGGACTTATAAGGGTTGTTCATCATGCGAACATATCCCCAGTCTCGGATGAGACTTGATTAGGGAAATGTTTATTCGCGCCCGTGGATTGTATACAAGGGTCAATATTGAGCCACTTGTAGGGCAATATTGGAAGTTTGTGGGGGCTTGCTTAAGCACAGGTTTAGGTTTCTGTAACTTAAGACTTTCAAATCTCATGAGCCGTGAGGGTCCCATAAGAGAGTTCTCCTTACGAGTCGTGAGGATCTCGCAAGTGTGTTTTCTCCTTAGGAATCGTGGGGATTCCTAAGTGTGTTGTTCCCTTGTAAGTCGTAAGGATCTCACGCAGGTGGTTTCTCCTTACAGGGTCGAGAGGACTCTGTAAGGGTTCTTTAACGAAGTTGCGCCCTTTCGGGTTTTCGCAAACATTCGCCGGTAGTCCTGCTGTTTTTACTCACGGAGCCCTTTCGGGTTTTCATCCGTGCCCTTTTTTGCTTATGGACATACCGTTTTTTTTTGGTTTTTTTTTTTTTTTTTTTTTTATTTTATTTTTTTTTATATCTCGTCAGCCTAAAGATGCTGCGGTAGTAGTTTAAAGACGTTTCGGTCTGCTATTAGTTTAAGGACATTTCGGTCCGCTATTGAGAGGGTCGGCTACTGCTTATAAAGCTTGAGCTTAGGAAGATAGCGAGCGGACATAGTCGTCGTCATCTACCATTGACCTAGGCTGTGGCTCATTAAGCGTAGTATTTCTTTAAGAAGCGACCGTTTATTGGCCTGAAAGGCTTTTCACCGTGCATGTCCATGAGTAGATAGGCCCCGCCCTGGTAGACCTTATCAATGATGTACGGTCCTTCATAGTTTGGCTCAAACTTTCCCCGCTTGGCGCGATTGGGGACCATGGGCCTTTTGACGACTAGCACGAGTTCGCCTTGGTGGAATGTCCTCGGGCGGCTCAATCTTTCATATGAGCGCGTCATCTTTACTTTATAAGCTTCCAAATTTTGCTGTGCTAGAAGCCGGATTTCATCAAGGGCGTCAAGCTCTTCAAACCGAAGGTGAGCATTTTCTTCGTCCGTCAACTCGTAATGGACTGCCACTCGTAGAGAGGGTAATTCTATCTCGAGGGGGAGTACTGCTTCCGTCCCAAATACCAACGCGTACGGCGTTGTGTTTGTGGCCGTTTTAAATGTAGTTCGATACGCCCAAAGAGCTTCTTGCAATCTTTCGTGCCAATCTCTCTTATTTCGTGACACCGTTTTCTTCATGATTTTCGTCAAGGTCTTGTTGAAGGCCTCAGCTAGACCGTTAGCTCGGGGGTTATAAACTGAGGAATATCTCCAGTCTATATTGTGCTGCTGTGCGAAGCGGCTAATCTTATGACTTCGGTAGGCTGGCCCATTGTCAGAGATGATCCTTCTTGGGGTTCCAAACCGGTATATGACATGCGTTTTGAAGAAATGGAGGATGTTTTCCGTTTTCACTTCCCTCAACGGTACCGCTTCTGCCCATTTGGAGAAGTAATCAGTCGTCGCCAAGATGAAACGATGTCCCTTTGACGATGCTGGTTCGATGGGACCGACTATGTCAGTTCCCCACATTTCAAATGGCCAACTAGCCACTGTTGGATGCAGTGGGTTGGGATGCTGATGGATGAAGTCTCCATGAATTTGGCATGAATGACATTGCCTCGCGTATTCTAGGCAATCCTGCATCATCGTGGGCCAGTAGTAGCCCGTCCGCTTTATCTTTAACTTCATCTTAGGGCCTGCTTGGTGGGAACCGCAGAGTCCGTCGTGAACTTCTTGGACGACCCTTCTCGCTTCGTCAGGTCCTAAGCATCTCAACCACAGAGAATCGAATGACCTCTTGTACAGAGTATCATTGACGAAGGCGAAAGACAGAGCTCGTTTCATGAGCTGATGTCTTGCGGACGCATCTTCGGGCATTCGGTGGGACTTGAAGTAGTCTATAAAGACTTCCCTCCAATCCTCAACCTTCTCATGGTCTTTTATTTGTAAGGTCGACTGCTCAGTCGTTCTTTTTTCTTCAGACGATTCTGGAGATATTTCTGTTGGGGCGAGCACTCGACGGCTTTGTACTATGATTCTAACGTCGTCGAGGTTCTCGTCAGCCAGTTCTTTAGCAAGTTTGGCTAGTGCGTCCGCTTTGCTGTTTTCCGCGCGCGGTATACTTTCCAATATGTAGGAGGGAATTTGGGTTAGCAGTTGCTGCACTTTTTCACCGTATTTTACCAATTCCGGTTTGCATGTTTGGTAATCGCCGTTCACTTGACTGACGACTAGTTGGGAGTCCCCATATATGAGGAGGCTTTCAATCCCCATATCAATGGCGATCTCGAGGCCTGCTATCAAAGCCTCATATTCAGCCTCATTATTCGTTCTCGGCTCCGTCAAGGAGAAGGCGAAGCGCATTATCCCTTCTTGTGGAGTCACGAAGATGAGTCCCACTCCCGATTTGATCATTGGCGTACTTTGTTTGTGCTTTTTCATAGAAGATGCTCCATCGAAATAAAGCTCCCAACGGCTATCACCACTGTCGATTGTGTCAAACGCGTGTCTGTCTGGCAAATCGCAATTTAAAGGAGAGTCGGCAGGTATGGGATGCTCAGCAAGGAAGTCGGCGATGGCCTGGCCTTTTACCGCCTTGAGAGGTTGATATGTTATCGAAAATTCCATCAAGAGCAGGGCCCATTTAGCGAGTCGTCCCGTCAATATGGCTTTTGACATTAGATATTTGAGAGGGTCCACTTTTGAAATCAGACGGACCTCGTGGGCCAACGCATAGTGCCTAAGCTTTGTTATTGCGAAGATCAATGCCAGGCAGTGTTTTTCAATGGGAGAATAGTTGCTTTCTGCCCCCAGCAGCACTCGACTTAAGTAATAGAGTGCCCTTTCTTTCCCTTGATCGTTCTCTTGTGCCCATAGTGCGCCTAAGGAACCTTCAAGAGCGGTTGTATAAAGAATAAGAGGCTTTCCCTTAACCGGAGCAGCCAACACCGGCGGGTTCTGCAGGTATTGTTTGATCTCATCCAGTGCGTCTTGGCATTTTTGATCCCAAACGAATGGGGTTCCTTTCTTCATCAAGTGACTATAAGGACGGCACTTTCCTGAAAGGTTGGCTATAAATCGCCGTATGTATGCGAGTTTCCCTTGGAGAGACCGCAACTGTTTGAGAGTCCTCGGCGGAGGCATCTCCATGATCGCTTTGATCTTTGACGGATCTATTTCAATACCTCGGTGTCGAACGACGAATCCTAGGAATTTGCCCGAGGAAACCCCGAACGCACATTTAAGAGGATTCATCTTCAAGTTGTATTGCCGAAGGCGTTGAAACACGATCTTCAAATGCTCGAGATGTTCCTCGTATGATTTGCTTTTAACCACGAGATCGTCGATATAGCATTCAACGATTTCATGTATGAGGTCGTCGAAGATCTTTGTCATGGCCCTCTGATAAGTAGCACCGGCGTTCTTCAAACCGAAGGGCATCACTTTGTAACAAAATATACCAAGAGGAGTCCTGAAGGCTGTGTGCTTCTGGTCTTCGGGATGCATTTTTATCTGGTTATACCCCGACGAGCCGTCCATGAAGGAGAAAACCTCATGAGTGGATGTATTGTCTATCATAAGTTCAGTAACTGGCACTGGGAAATCATCTTTTGGGCAGGCTTTATTAAGATCCCGAAAGTCTACGCATATGCGCACTGTCCCATTTTTCTTCATCACTGGGACGATGTTAGCGATCCATTCAGGGTATTGAACTTCCTGGATGAAGCCAGAGTCTATCAGCTTTTTGACTTCGGCGTTGATGCTCATCTCAAGCTCGAGTCGCATTCTTCTTGGCGCCTGTTTGACTGGCTTGATGTCCGGGGATATCGCCAATTTGTGTACAGCAATTTCTGGATCTAGTCCCGGCATTTCGGAATAGTTCCACGCGAAGCAATCTTTGTGTTGTAGAAGCACATCTTTCAACGCAGTCACCCTTTCTTCAGATAACAGCTCGCTGATGAATGTTGGTCGCGGGTCATTTTCCGTCCCCAACTCAATTTTCTTGAGATTATCTGCAGTGGTGTGGATTCCATCCTCCAGTTCTTTCGGAGCTGGGGGAAATTCTGAGATTACCTCATCACTGCTGTTTTCAAAGCACCAAGGGAAGTCGTTCATGTCCTCGGACCCTTCTTTTAATGTTGTTATCACATGACAGGTACGAGTTTTCTGCCAATCCCAATGCGGGGTTGGTTTTATTCTTGTGTTTTTGGGTTCGTGCTTTTGCGGCGGCGCTACCTTCCAACTGTCAGACAATGCGAATTTGCCAAGCTGATATTGGTCTTCAACCCAATTCTTAAAGGTGAAACAATATTCAAGCGGATGCCCTACTACTCGATGGTAAGAGCAATAATTTGGGTTGGAGACTTCGCCTGCTTGCTCAGGGTGTTTAGACTCTGGCAGAGTAAGCATTTGATGTTTTAGAGCAAGATCAAGTATTTTCCTTGTTTTGTTCCGAGGAAACGAGTATGCTCGACCCATTTTCTTCATAAGGGCTAGGTCAATAACGCTCGACTCTCGTATGCGTGGCTTCTTAGCTCTGTCTTGTGGTTGTCGAGCACCTTTTTGGCCCCTCGACTTGTTTTCGCTTTCGCGTCGAACCCTTTTTGTAGCAGGCTGACGTGGGGTAACATCTTCGTTCTTTACTGCCTGTCGAAGGAGACGCTGTGTCTTGGCTTTCTCATAGATTGCCATTTCACGATCGTGATCATCTCGGGCTTTTTGACTCGCATCCTTTATAAGTTTGCTCATCTGGTCTTCAGACGATGGACTGGGAGGTCTTGCATCAGGAACTCTTGCTGATTCAGGATTAGCGTCTTCCCATTGAGCGTCCGCTTCTTCATCAAAGTCAAACATGGCATAACAGCTGTTTATTAACTCCCGTTTCTTTGGCCGAATGTACCCGAGCCCTTTTGTTTCCGTTCTCCCGTTAGGCAGTTTGCATTGAGTTCCGGGAACGTTCCAGACCTTGTCATAGAATTTGGCTGAACCGATGGTCTGTGTGAAGGACATCCCTTGGCGTTTCAGCAGTTTTTTCAAACCTTCGGTATAATATCTGGGAAGACGGATAGGCTGAAGCTTGTCGAGCGTGGGATCCGCGCCATGCCAAATTTCTTTTTCCACCTTGTTTTCTTCAGAACGGTAGAATAGGATTGCCTTCTCGCCTTTTCTTCCGGGAGGGATATAGAATGTCTGCAATTCTTCTACGCTGTTGGTGTCGAGTGCATCCAGTTCTTTGTAATATTCAAGCGGCACCATGGTTACCTGCAGACTTCGCTCTTCATCAGTGGAAATCTGTATTGAGGGCCGAGCGGGGAATACAGCATGAACTTCATCCTCTGAGTCACTACCGAAGATCAATGAAGGAACAGATGGTCCTGGCCTGGTGGACTGGGACGGACCTGAATAAATTATATCCTCCTCCTCCTCGGTGTCACTGCCGAAGACAGGGATGGTTGCGTTAGTTTTGTTCTCCGGTTTGTGACATCTTTCCGTGTCTTCGAAACTCGGTAGGAAGTATTTGGCATCTTCATACTTGCGAACTTCGTTCACGGAAAATGGATTCAACTCTCCTGCCACTGTGTACTCGAGGCCGTCCCTAGAATACTTCATGCACTGATGCTGTGTAGAAGGGATGATATTGTATTCGTGTAGCCATGGTCGGCCGAGCAGAGCATTGTAGCACGTCTTGGCGTCTATGACATGGAATTTGATGTCTGTGACGAGCACCCCGAAGCGTAGCGTCAAAATCACAGATCCAAGAGTCTTTGAGGATTGAGAGTCGAAACCGGAGATGGTGATTTTGTCCCGGGCGAGGTGTTGGACACTCATGCAAATCTCCTTTAACACTCGCACATTGAGTAAATTGACAGACGATCCGTTATCGACCAAGATTTTTCCTATCTTTATGTCATGGCAGTATCCCGAGACATAAAGGGGGCGATTGTGTTCACACGTCCCGAGGAGAAGGTCTTCATCACCAAAAGCAACGTCGGCTGTGTGCACCTCTTCCAATTCATCCTTCATCTTTTGTTCGGCTAAGAAGGCTTGGAACTGGTCCGGATCCTGTAGGGCCTTAATCAAAGAATCCCTCACCTCTTTTGATAGCAATAGGGCATCGAGAATGCTGAGTTGTGAGGGTAGCTTTCTCAGATGCGCCAAGACATTGTAATCTACTTTATTCCTTTTTGGGGGATTCTTGGCGGTTAACTCTTCCGCAACTTGGTCATCCAAAGCGATGTCTTCAGAGACCTTCTCTTTCCCTTTGTTTTTCTTATTCAAGGGTCCGAGGTTCTTTTCGGGTAATGTTCGATTGCGCAGCTGTATATTCTCGCAGGCCTTCAGTTCTTTTTCTTTTCCCGAAGTGGATTCTTCGAAGAGGGGGCCAAGCTCTAGCTCTTCATCGGAGTCGCTCCCAAATGTAGGCACTTGTGACCCGGTAGTGTTAACCATGTGACAATTGCCGGCAGTTCTTTCAAGTTCTTTAGTCGTATTTCTTTGCTCTCGGCGAATTTTACGTTTTTCCCGTTTAAATCGTTGTCGATTAGCGACGTATCCTTGCCACCATCTATTGAAAGCTTTGCAATCTTGGGTGGAATGTGAGACCTTCTGATGGTATAAGCAATAAGAGGGATGCATTTCTACCGCGCCAGTAACTTTTTCTTCAGAGGGTGGTAGCTTCATGCCCATCGATATGGCCTTAGCAAATTTCTTTTTTATCTTGAATTGGCTTTTGTCAATGGTGGAGGCATTTTGCTCCAACGGGATCATTTCGGCTCCTTCCTCAAGTCGCTGACGCTTGGCCCTTTCGAATATAGCCGTCTCGCGTTCTCGATCAGCCTTGCTTTTCAACCGTGCTTCATTAAGAAACGCGCTAATCATTTCAACTGGTAACCCTGGGGTTCTTGATTCGGCATTTACCCCCAGCGTTTCAGTGCCAGAAGTTCCTTCATCGTTCGTGGTCGAATGGGAGATCATATGACAGCTTGCTACATATTCGTCAGACTCATCCGATGAACTTTCTCCTTCACCTTCTTTTTGGAAGACGTGATCAAGGAAATCTTGGAGCGTGATGGGAGTTCGCGCCTTTTGGTTATATTCATCCAGCGCATCGATTTGCTTTTGTAAGTCCGTGCGCTTGTCGCCAGACTTCACGGGCTTCTTAGATTTCTTCTTCTTCTTTTTCGAAGATTTTGACGGCTGGCTATGAACGCTTGAACTACTACCATCGGTCTTCGGAGTCGGTCGTGGCTTCAACATCCCTTCAATAACCTGCGGTTCCAAGGGGTTCTTCCACTTGACCGCTGGGCAGGTTTGAAGATCATTTAGCATTCTCCTCGTTTTGGCCGATAATACAACCTCCCAGGGAGCCTCTTCAATAACGGAGCATGTTGCCCCCGGCGTATTCGTCCCCTTATAGGTGTGGGGCTGCGGAGGGTTCACCTTCCATTTGTCAGACAGCACAAATTTGCCCTGACGGTATTGATTCTCAAGCCAATTTTTGAAAACGTAACAGTCTTCGATTGGATGTCCCAACACTCTATGATAAGGGCAGTAATTAGGATCGTTGACGTCACTCGGTTGTGACGGACGTTTTGGATCTGGCAGATTTATGAGCCTGTTGCGCAATGCCAGCTCGAATAACCTCCTTGTTTTATCACGGGGGAAGGAGTAAGCACGTCCCATCCTGTCCTCAAGGGGTACGTATGGGCGCGTATTATTTGGACGAGCAACCGGCTTCGAATCGTTCGGTTGTTGTTGGGCATTAGCAACGACGATCGCTTTTCCCTTTCCTTTGTCGTTTCGGGGATCCGGCTTCGGGAGAGGGGGTTTATGGCCCATCTGGTCCATCTGCGCCAATTTGTCGATCAAAGCCTGGAAGGAAGTCGGCTTGAAGAACATCATGAACTGCGAGATGGTTGCCTGTGGATCAAGCGTTCCAACAAACATTCCCACCGCAGGGGCTTCTTCTATGCGCTGTTCACACTTAGACCATAGATTACGCCACCGTATAGCGTACTGAACCCATGTCTCGCCGGGTTTTACCCTGGCATTGATCAGTGCCGTCATCGGGGTACGCTCACTGGCACTTGCAAAGCGTTGGGTGAAGAGTAGCTCCATCTCCGCAAAGGTTTTTATAGAGTCGTTGGGAAGCTCAGAATACCATTCAAACGCCGTATCAGATAAACTTCCAACAAACTGGCGAAGCAAAAGCTTGTCGTCGCCGCCAGTATTACCGCAAAGAGCCCTGAATTGGGCCACATGTTGATGGGGATTGCCGGTCCCTTTGTAGACATGAAACTTAGGAATTGTGTAACCTGGCGGGTACTTGATTTGGTCGTACCAGCCCGGATATGGCCGCCCCGTTTTCACGATCTGACCGGCTGCTTCAACCGCCTGATGCGCCCGTATTTGTTGAGCAATATATTCATCCAAATCAGCTTTTGATATGGTATCCTCTTTAGCTGCGGATAGAGCCGGTGGAGGATTCGATGTCTCTCCTCTATCATCTTCCAGAATGATCGGGGGATCTCCAACAGGTGGATCTGGTTGAATCATCATACCCACCACATCCTGGAACAGGAGGGCCATTTTCTTTATGTTGGCTGCCTGTTCCGCAGCCTCTTTGTCTCTCTTTTCCAGTGTTCGGCGGAGGAACTCAGCGTCGGTCTCTTCCTCTTGGCGTTCATCTAAGGACGTCTCAGGATTCTCTTTTGGCCCCGTGAGTGCAGCCATTGTAGTCATCATCTCCTGGAGCTTTTGTTGCTGCTCCTGAGACTTGGTCACTGACCGGGTAAGCGGTCGGTGGCCCGTAGAAGTACGACTTTCTTCTTTTCCCGAAGCCATATAGACCGTATGTACTATCATGCCCCCTGACTTGGGGCGTTTGGGTTCGCCGCTTTTAGATTTTGTCATCGTCGCGGGAGCTTTCTCTGGTCTTTTCCTTTTATGGACCTTTGAGGTTGAAGGAGCCGCTGAAGTGGGCATCCTAGCATTTGTTGCCCCCTGCCGTTTAATGGGGTGGTTCTTGTCTTTTTCCACCTTCGCCCTTTTCTGGCGACGGAAGTGGTCTGAGTCAATCACGGAGTCTTGAACTCTCCGCCAGACTTTATAAATTTTGGACGACAGCCGTTGAGAGGGCTGTTCTTGTTTTGCCTCCGGAGCTTTTTCCACCGGCGGAGGAGATCTTTTCAATACGGCGGTTGGGGAATTCTTTCTCACTTTTCTCAGTAATTCAAAGCTGGAACAGCAGCATTGATCTCCGCCACTGGAGCAGGCGGGGTTAGCCCTGAAGGGGAGTTGCCCCCTGCTTTCCTTATTCGTTGCCAGTGACGACGTCGCGCACGACGAGCCATTGGGACTGGCTCGGAAATCGGGATAGTTTCTTGTTGCCCCCTGTTTGGGTGTGGGGTAACTGCCGGTGTCAGCCTATCAAAGACTGATGCTTTTTGACCAGCCGAAGGAGGAGTAGGAACCGTCAATCTTGTGAAGACTGACTTTCTGATAGGAGAAGCCGCTCCAACGACTTCCGAAGCTGTGGCCGTTGCCCTCTTTGGGACAGTCACTTTATGATCCTGACCTAGCCTGGTGAAAACAGAGGCTGTCATCTTAGTAGCGGGCGACCCGTTGACAGGGGTCATGGTAGCAGTGAGCCGGTCGAACACCGACTTCTTGTTCGCTTCTGGTGCGGATATCGGCATGGAGAAGCTTGTAGGCGGGACCATGGTCCCGAAGAACAAGCCGGTGGTGGCTTGAGTCACCTGGTCTACCGGCAGAGTCAGGAAGGAAGCCGCTTGGGGTCCATATGCTACACCTCTCGGTGAGGTGGAACGTCCGCTGCCCTGGCACTTCGAGCAGTTGGTGCAGCTGGTGGCCATTGGATCTTGAGTTCTGCGCCAGACAAAAGACCAAATCTTAGCAACTTGAAATCCGAGGACAACCATTTAACAAACCGCGATTGGTTCACGAAGACGACACACGAAGTGTGGAGTGGAAAGAGGAAAAGGTCCCACCGGGCGTGCCAGAATCTGTTCCCCTCCGAACGGCGGCGCACAAGACTGCAATGTCCGTGCCTGAGGTTCGGGGCAGATGCTATTTGGTTTTATCCGTCTACCTCTCCGAAGATGCCAAGTTGATTTATGGCACCGTGTATCGAAGGTTTAGACGGATGCGGCCGATGTAGCAGACTTCGTCAGATTCCCCCTCAGGGTGAGGGGTTTTTGATTGTGGGGACGCTCTTCCCTGCAGGCGCAAGCCCCTGCAGTTAATTACGCTACCGCATCGCGGTAACAACTTTCTCCTTCTCCAGAATTTCACTTCGTGTCGTGTGTGTTTGTTTTGTTTGTGGTTGCCCGTGGATTGTATACGGAGACTGAGTATCGTCACCCGTAGGACGTGGATTAGTCCAAATCCGTATTTGCTTAGATTTGGGTTTGGTGTTTTTAGTTTAAGGATGCATTAGTCGCGTTGTGACTAAGATCAACTTAAACGTTCATCAAGGATACGCTAGTCCTGTTTTGGACTAAGATCGACCTGACGTAGTGATTGATTTAATTATCCGGCCGTCGGGACTCGTCACCTCTCTGACGTCGTTGAGGGATTACAACGACATACGTCTGAGGAGTTCCGAGATGTACCCTTGAACCAAAGTTGGTTTGGGATTTTATTGTTTATTTAGATGTCTAAGGACACGTTAGCCGTATTTGGGGTTAAGATCAACTTAGACGGGACCGTTTAGATCCGACGAAAGAGCGTTTGGGCCCTATCGTGTCAGTTTAGGGACGTAGCGGTCCATATTCCAGTTTAGGGACGTGGTGGTCCATTATTAGTTTAGGGACGTTTCGGTCCTTCGCCAGTTTAGGGACATAGTGGTCCATCATTAGTTTAGGGACGTGTCGGTCCGATTTTAGTTTAAGGACGTCTCGGTCCGATATTAGTTTAGGGACGTTTCGGTCCGATATTAGTTTAGGGACGTTTCGGTCCGATATTAGTTTAGGGACGTTTCAGTCCGATATTAGTTTAGGGACGTTTCGGTCCGATATTAGATGAGTGGTCGTTGGGACTCGTCGCCTCTTTGACGTCGTTGAGGAATTACAACGACAGATGTCAAAGGAGTTCGGAGATGTACCCTCGAACCGGTCGTGACTTAGTTTGTGAGAGGCATTTAATTTAAGGACTTACAGCCAGGATTGGGTTAAGTCCAATTTTTATTTTAGGCTCTGCCCGATTAAAAGAATCAATCTAAACAGGGCTCTGCCTCTTTTTATTCTTGCAGTTTGATTTGGGCCAAGCCCTCAAGCATTTCCAAACAGGGCTCTGCCCTTTGTATGATTTGATTTGGGCCAGGCCCTCAAGAATTTTCCAAATAGGGCTCTGCCCTTTTATTTTTGTGATCTGATTTGGGCCAGGCCCTCAAGAATTTTTTTTTTAAATAGGGCTCTACCCTTTTATTTCTGATTTGGGCCAGGCCCTTTTAAATAATGAGTTGCAGGAACTCAAGAATCTTCTGATTGAAGAAACAAAAGTGCATAGCACTTTTGATCTACATTTAGATCAAAAGAAAACAAGTTTTTCTTCTTGTTTTCTTTTCACAGAACCAAGGGTTCATATCAAGTGCAAGGCACTATTTATTATTCTTTTATTTTTTAGAACCAAGGGTTCATATCAAGTGCAAGGCACTATTTATCTTTTTATTTTCTGTTCTTCAGAAATTTTACCTTCTTTTTTTTTGTTCTTGATTAATCTTCAAGAGCTCTCTTTTTTCAGAAGCTTTTTCCCTCTCTCGATGATGATTGATTATCTGATGATCTTTGAATGAGGCCTGGGGTCTTATTTATAGTGCCCACCAATTTGTTGGATTTGTTAACAAAATCTTTCCTGAATAATTTTGGGAATTTTCCCACCATTGGATCTCTGATCCAAGGGTTCCTGTTTTACAGGAGAACAGAAAAGATTTGTCTAAATCTTCATTCAGTTGCTGCGCAACTCACCAGCGTGTGACACGTGTCACGCATCCGTGCGCTTGCGCAGTTGTGGTTGCGCAACTGCGCAGACACGTGTCGCGCATCCGAGCGCTTGCGCAGTTGCAATTGCGCAACTGCGCAGACACGTGTCGCGCATCCGTGCGCTTGCGCAGTTGCGATTGCGCAACTGCGCAGACACGTGTCGCGCATCCGTGCGCTTGCGCAGTTACGATTGCGCAACTGCGCAGACACGTGTCGCGCATCACTGCGCTTGCGCAGTTGCGATTGCGCAACTGCGCAGACACGTGTCGCGCTGCCATGCATTTGCGCAGTTAAGTCTTTAATTACGTTTTCTGAAGAGCCTTGCTCTGATGGGACGCACCGTCTCGGGCGTTACGCTGCCGAATTGGCTTCTGCCACATGGCAAATTGCGCACTGCGCACGGAAACCGAAGTGTTGCTTCAAATTTTGAATTTTCAAAATTCAGTAGAGCCTTGCTCTGATTGGGGGAAACAGGGCTTAGTCCGGTCAGTCTTTTTTTTGTTCAAAAGTGTTAAGCACTTATTTGGGCTCTGTTTGTTTATCCCCTTTTTTAATACAAAAGTGCTAAGTACTTGTTTGACGCTCTGGTGCTCACATGGGTATCATGTGAAGCCTTCAGTTATGGGCGCTGCCCAATGAGTGTTGAACACTTTAGTCGTTTTGACTAATCATTATGTGCTAAGCACTTTTTATGGCATCCACGTGAGCTGCACGTGCGGCACTGGGTGCTTCCCAGTCAGTCCTAAGCACTCAACTGTTTTGGCTGCATATAAAGTGCTAAGTACTTTAACTCAGCACTCATGTGTATTTCACGTGAGGCGTTGACCTTCTGTTTTGAGCGCCCACGTGTGAAGCACGTGAGGCGCTGGACCCTTTGTTTGAGAACACCCACGTGAGAAGCTCGTAAGGCGCTGAGTCTTTTGTTGGGGGCGTTCACGTAAGGAGCACGTGCAGCGCTGTCTCATTTATTTTGTCCTTGCACCCACATTTGTTTCTCGTGAAGCGCTGGGCGTTGCCCAATCAGTGCCAAGCACCTAGCCATTTTGGCTGTATATGAAGTGCCAAGCACTTTAACTCAGCGTTCACGTGTATTTCACGTGAGGCGCTGGCCTTCTGTCTTGGGCGCCCACGTGTTTTTCACATGAGGCGCTGAGGTTTTTTTATATGGAGATTTAATCTCTATTGATGTTTTCAGATAGGTTAAACCTCTGTCAATGGTATTTTAACCATTAACGATCACCAAAATCACTATTTTTGAGGATTTCGGGTTGAGTTTTTATAGAACTAAGTTCTTAATTTGAAGGAACTAAGTTCCTGAAGTATTATGGATTCCATCTTCTTTCTTTTTAAACTTGTTTTTCCTTGAATATTTGATTCTCAAGAACAAGATCTTCCCGATGAGAATTAAATTCCCAACTTATGGGAGACTTGTCTTGTGGATCTTAAATCCAGAGAAAGAACTAAATTCTTTTAAAAGGGTTAAACCCTTAAATGTGATATGATAGGTAAAGGAGATATTTTGATATCTTCTTTTTTCTTTACCTAGGGTTTTGAGGAGGAAGATCTTCTTCTTTGATAATTAAATTCTCTTTTCTTTTTGAGAGCTCGCTGTATTTTTGCAGAAACTTATAAGGGGGTTCCCTCTTTATGAGACTTGAAGTCTCAGGTCTTTTATATGGTAGAGGTAAGTTTGTTAATTAGTTTTTGAGAAAATCTCTTATTAAAATATTCCAATTGATTTAATTGGTCTCAAAATTGGTTTGGGGCATTTTACCCACCGTTGGATCTTTGATCCATGTATTTCTGTTTTACAGAATATGTTTTCTTGTTTTTAACAAGATTGGGGAAATATTGTCCCATATACAGAATTTTATTCTGTCAAGCGGTGATTTTTAATCACCATTGGATTTTTAATCCAAGAACTCTCTGTTTTATAGAGCACATCTTTCTTTGTTTAGAAATATATAGGGAAATATTTTCCCATCTCATTGGATCTTTGATCCAACAAATTTTTTTTCATTTAGAAAGATTAGGGGAATATTTTCCCTTCATAGAATTTTATTCTATTATTTGATAATTTATCATCACCATTGGATTTTTGATCCAACGGCTCTGTTTAATAGAAAGTGTTCCAGTTTAATTCTACTTGTTTTTAACTTGGACGCCGGCGCTCACGTGTTGTGCACGTGGGCGCCACTTAAGAATTAAATTCTTATTTATGATAGGCGTTTCTGTGCTTTGTACATTGGCGCCCACGTGAGGAGCATGTGCGGCGCCATATAAGAATCTAATTCTTATTTAATAAGCGCTATTGTGCTTTGCACATTGGCGCTCACGTGAGGGGCACGTGCGGCGCCATATAAGAATCTAATTTTTATATAATAAGTGCTTCTGTGCTTTGCACATTGACGCCCACATGAGGGTCACATGCGGCGCCATATAAGAATCTAATTCTTATATAATAAGCGCTCATGTGCTTTGCACATTGGCGCCTACGTGAGGAGCACGTGCGGCCCCATCATAGGATTTAATCCTACAAGATTGGCGCCGGCGCTCTCGTGAAGAGCACGTGAGGTGCTACCTCATTAAAATTCAACAGAGCTTGGCTCTTTTTATATTGTTTAAATTTTGGGGGAATAGCGCCAGCGTTCTTTAAATCGAAAAGCATCACCTTATAACAGAATATGTCCTGTGGGGTCCGAAAGGCGATATGCTTTTGGTCTTCTGGATGCATTTATATTTGGTTATATCCTGAAGATCCATCCATAGAGGAGAAGACCTCATGGGTAGACGTGTTATCGATCATCAACTCGGTAACAGGTACTGGGAAGTCATCCTACGGGCAAGCTTTGTTGAGGTCCCGAAAGTCCACGCAAATGCGCACCGTCCCATTTTTCTTCATCACTGGAATGATGTTAGCGATCCAGTTGGGATATTGAACTTATTAGATGAAGCCGGAGTCGATTAGTTTCTTGACTTCAGTGTTGATGCTCATCTTAAGTTGGAGTCGCATCCTTCTTGGTGCCTGTTTGATTGGCTTTATTCCCGGTGATATAGCCAGTTTATGTACTGCCACTTTTGGATCTAGACCCAGCATTTCAGAATAGTTCCAGGCGAAGCAATCTTTATATTGCATAAGCACGTCTTTTAACGTGGCCACCTGTTTTTCAGATAGCAGTTCACTGACGAACGTTGGCCTCGGATCGTTTTCTGTTCCTAAGTCAATTTTTCTTAGGTTGTCCTCCATGGTGTGTATCTCATCTTCCAGCTCTTTTGGTGCTGGTGAAAACTTTGAGATCACCCCGTCCTTGTCTTCATTTGCGAAGTACCTGTAGGGGTCATTCATAGTCTCATGCCTTCCCTCTGTTGAGAGTGTTATCATATAGCAGGTATGAGTTCGCTTCCTTTTTTTATGTTGAGCTAGTCCTATCCTGATGGTATAGGTCCTTTTTGGCTCGTGCTTTTGTGGCGGGGTTACCCTCCAGCTGTCAGATAACATAAACTTGCCTTATCAATATTGGTCTTCTACCCAGTCTTTGAAAGTAAAGCAGTCTTCAAAGGGATGACCTATTGCTTAGTGGTAGAAGCAATAATCCGGATGATGGACCCCGTTTATTTGTTCGGAATGCCGAGACTCCGGAAGCGTCATCATTTGATGTTTTATAACAAGGTTGAATATTTTCCTTATCTTGTCTTGAGGGAAAGAGTATTCCCGACCCATCTTCTTTATAAAGGACGGGCTCCAATCGAGTTTTTCTCAATTGTACGGCGTCTTAGATCTGCTTTGTTGTTTTCGAACGTTGTTTGCGTTCTTTGCCCTATTTTTGTCTCCATTTCGGGATTTTCCCCTTTCGCGAGAACATACAGTGGGATGGGGATGAAGAGCATTATAGTCTTTTTTCTCCACAGATTGCTGACTGAGACGTTGCGTCCTGGCCTTTTCATATATGGCCATCTCGTGGTTGTGGTTATCTCGGCTCTTTTGACAAGATTCTTTTATTAGCTTGTCGATTTGTTCTTCGAGTGACGGACTTAACATTCTTAGAGCGGGATTTCGCTCTATTTCACGTCATAACTATTTGGAAGAGCGTTTTCCCCTTCAATGGAGTTGTTTATGACGCGGCAACTGTGGAACCACTCATGTTTCTTGGACCGAATGTATCCGAGCCCGTTTGTCTCCATCTTTCCGTTGGGCATCTTTCGCTGAGGCCCAGGAATTTCCCAATTTTTTTTGTAGAATTGGGCTTGTCGAACAGTTTGTTCGAGGGGTACATCTTGACATCTTAACAGCCTTCTCAATCCCTCCGCGTAATATCTTGGCAGAAGGATGGGTTGAAGCCTGTCGAGTGTAAAATCGGCACCATACCAGATTTCTTTTTCTACTTTATGTTCCGTAGATTGGTAGAAGAGGGTCGCTTTTTCACCTCTTTGCCTGGAAGGTACGTAGAAAGTTTGCAGTTCTTGTACGCTATGTGTATGGAGCGTATCAAGTTCCTTGTAATGCCGAGGCGGAGCCATTGTAATTTGTAGACTCTGATATGTTCCGGTAAAAGTTTGCATTGACGGGCGGACGGACAACACTGCATTTGCCCCATCCTCTGAGTCGCTGCCAAAGACCAAAATAGGAGTAGATGGTCTGGGCCTATTGTTTTCTTTATGGGGTTGCCCTGAGTAGACTATTTCTTCATCTTCCTCGGTATCGCTCCTAAAGATCGGGATAGTGGCGACGGACTTCTGTTTATCCTCCGGCTTATGATACCTTTCTGTATCTTCGAAGTCAGGTAGGAAGTACTTTGCGTATTCATGTTTCCGAACTTCGTTTACCGAGAACGGGTTTAGTTCTCCTGTGATGGTGTACTCCGAGCCATTCTTGAAATACTTCATACACCGATGTTGTGTAGAAGGGATGATGTTGTACACATGTAACCAAGGCCTGCTGAGCAAAGCGTTGTAGCAAATCTTGGCGTCAATGTCAAGAAATTTGATGTCGGTGATGATAGCCCAAAGCGCAGCGCCAATATTACGGACCTAAGCGTCCGTGACGACTGTGAGTTGAACCCGGAAATGGTAATTTTATCTCGAGCAAGATGCTGAACATTCATGCAAATCTCCTTCAGCACTCTTACATTGAGCAGGTTAACGGAGGATCGGTTGTCGATAAGGATTTTCCCTATCTTGATGTCGTGGCAGTACCCGGTGACGTATAACGGGCGATTATCTTCGCACGTACCGAGAAGGATATCTTCATCACTGAATGAAATGTCAGCCGTGTGGACCTCTGCCAGTTTATTTTTCATCTTCTCTTCTATGAAGAAAGCTTGGAACTGATCGGGCTCTTGCAATGCCTTGATCAGAGAATCCCGTGCCTCTTTGGACAGGAGGAGAGCATCCAATATGCTCAGTTCCGAGAGTATTCTCCTCAGATGTGCCAGGACGTTTTAATCCACCTTGTTTTTCCTAGGCGGGTCTCTTATTGCGAGCTCTTTGACTGCTTCTTCATCAAGAGCGATTTCCTCGAGGATTTTCCCCTTTCCTTTGTCCTTTTTATTCGAACCTTTGTTTGTAGGTCCGAGGTTCTTCTCAGGCAGTGTACGGCAACGCAGCTGAAAATTCTTGCAGTTCTTTTCCTCCTCTTCTTTTTCGGAGACGAAGTCTTTGAAGAGAGGGCTGAGGGGTATTTCGTCCTCAGAATCGCTCCCGAAGGTAAGAACTTGGGGGTTTTCCCCTTCCGAACTGGTACCAACCATATGATAGTTGCCAGTCGTTTCTTCATGCACGTTTGTCGCACTATTTTGCCGTCGATGAGCACGAGCTTCGTGCTTCATCCTCTTGAAGTGTTTTTGATGGGCAACGTATCCTTACTACCACTTCTTGAAGGCGCTACATTCCTCAGTGGGGTGGGTGACCCTCTGATGATATAGGCAGTAGTTTGTGCATGCATCTTCTCCATCGAATCATATGGCCCCGGGAGTGTTCCTCATGAGAGGTGACAGTTTCATCCCTATTGACAGGGCTTTGGCGAACCGCTTCTCTGTTTTGATCCTGCTCTTATTTGTAGCAGGTGTGCTTTGGTTTGGTTGGAGTACTTTACGACTCATCCTTGCTGCGACTTCTTTGTCCTGACGCTTATCCTTTTCGTATATGGCTGTCTAGCGTTCTCGGTCAACTTTTCGTTTTTGAAAGGCTTCGTTTAACAGCCTATCGATCGGGTCTTCCGGCAGTTCCGGAGATTTTAGCGCCGATTCTGCCCCCGGTTTCTCTGCATTATTTTCTGACGCTGAGGGAGCTTCTTCGTCATATAACGATGAATGGGAGACCATGTGGCAACTTGCTACACGGTCTTCAGTTTCTTTTGATGGGTCATTTTCCTCATCATTGTCACTATTTTCGCCCTCAAGAATATGCCTGAGGAACTATTCGAGCGTGACCGGTGTCCGCGTCTTCTGGTTGTACTCCTCCAGCACGTCAACATACTTTTGTAGATCTGTGCGCTTGTCGTCATACTCGGCAGGCTGCACAGGCTTCTTGGTCTTCTTCTTTTTCTTTGAAGACTTTGAAAGCTTGACTTGGGGGGATTTCCCCTCGTCAGCAATTTTTGGTGTGGGACGAAGTTTTAGCATCCCCTCGATTATTTTGGGTTCAAGTGGGCTTTTCCACCTGACTGCTGGACATGCCTGTAGATCCTTCAGTATTATTTTGGTTTTTGCTGAAAGAACGACTTCCCATTGAGTTTCTTCCACGAGTGAGCGTGATGCCCCCTGCGCATCCACTTTCTTGGGGGTGTGCTTATAGGGTGGGTTTACCCTCTAGTTATCAGACAGCACGAATTTCCCCTGTTGATACTGGTCTTCGACCCAGTTCTTGAAGATGTAGCAATCTTCAATTGGGTGACTTACCATTCTATGATAGGAGCAGTAGTTAGGGTTGCTGACGTCGCCGGGTTGCGGTGGACGCCGCTGGTCTGGTAATGTGATGAGTTTATTACGCATTGCCTATTCAAACAGTCTCCTCGTCTTGTCGCGGGGAAACGAGTAAGCACGTCCTAGTCTTTCCTCCAAGGATGGGCGCAGACGCGTGTTGTTTTGGCGAGCAGCTGGTTTTGGGCCACTCGGCTGTTGTTGCGTATTGGCAACGAAGGCCGCTTTCCCTTTACACTTAGCATTTCGAGGGTCCTTATTTGAGGAAGAAGGCCCATGGCCCATCTGGTCCATTTGGTCCAGTTTATCTATCAGAGCCTGAAAGGTCGTTGGTTTGAAGAAAGTCATGAACTGGGACACGGTCGTTTGAGAATCAAGGGTCCCGATGAACATGCCCACGGTAGGGGATTCTTCAATGCGTTGTTCGCATTTAGACCACAGGTTCCGCCACCGGATCGTGTATTGGACCCAGGTTTCTTCTGGATTTACCCTAGCATTGATTAATGCCGTGATTGGAGTACGTTCGCTCGTGCTGGCTAAATGCTGTGTGAACAGCAGTTCCATCTCTGCAAATGTTTTCACAGAGTCGTTTGGGAGCTCCGAGTACCATTCGAAAGCCGTTTCTGACAGGCTGCCAACGAACTGGCGAAGTAACAGTTTATTGTCGCCTCCTGTGTTGCCGCACAAAGCTCTCAACTGCGCGACGTGCTGGTGAGGGTTGCATGTCCCTTTGTGTACATGGAACTTAGGGATCGTATATCCCGGTGGGTATTTGATTTGATCATACCAGTCTGGATATGGTCATCCAGTTCTGACAACTTGGCCAGTGGCTTCACTAGCTTGATGAGCTCTTATTTGTTGAGTAATGTAATCATCAAGGACGGATTTAGAGATCGTTTTCTCCTTGGCTGCCGATAAGGCCGGAAGAGGGATTGATGTTTCCCCTCTGTCATCGTCGACGATTATCGGCGGATCCTCGGCCGGGGGTTCTGATTGGATCATTATTCCAACCATGTCTTAGAACAAGAGGGTCGTATGCTTTATGTTGGCAGCTTATTCAGCGGCTTCTTTGTCTTTTCTCTTGAGCACCCTTCACGGGAACTGTGTATCGGTCTCCTGCTTATGGCGCTATTCAGCCTCTTTGTTCGGACTTTTCTTCTGTCCGGTAAGTGCTGCCATTTTGGTCAGCATTTCCTAGAGCTTTTGTTGTTGCTCGTGAGCTTTAGTCAGCGACCGAGTTTGCAATCAGTGACTCACGGAAGCACAACTTTCTTCTTTTCCCGAAGCCATGTGGACCATATATATTATTATGCCCCCAGCCTTGGGGCGTTTAGGTCTATCGCCTTAGAATCAAGGGTCCCGATGAACATGCCCACGGCAGGGGATTCTTCAATGCGTTGTTCGCATTTAGACCACAGGTTCCGCCACCGGATCGCGTATTGGACCCAGGTTTCTCCCGGCTTTACCCTGGCATCGATTAATGTCGTGATTGGAGTGCGTTCGCTCGTGCTGGCAAAATGCTGTGTGAACAGCAGTTCCATCTCTGCAAATGTTTTCACAGAGTCGTTTGGGAGCTCCGAGTACCTTTCAAAAGTCATTTCTGACAGGCTACCAACGAACTGGCGAAGCAACAGTTTATTGTTGCTTCCTGTGTTGCCGCATAAAGCTCTGAACTGTGCGATGTGCTGGTAAGGGTTGCATGTCCCTTTGTATACATGGAACTTGGGGATCGCATATCCCGGCGGGTATTTGATTTGATCATACCAGCCTGGATATGGTCATCCAGTTCTGATAACTTGGCCAGCGGCTTCACTAGCTTGATGAGCTCTTATTTATTGAGCAATGTAATCATCAAAGACGGACTTAGAGATCGTTTCCTCCTTGGCTGCCGATAAGGTCGGAGGAGGTATTGATGTTTCCCTCTGTCATCGTCGACGATTATCGGTGGATCCTCGGCCGGGGGTTCTGGTTGGATCACCATTCCAACCATGTCTTAGAACAAGAGAGTCGTCTGCTTTATGTTGGCAGCTTGTTCAGCGGTGGTTGATTTATCCTTTCTCGATGTAGATGGAAAATGTTATCACAATCAAAGAATTTATAGCCGCAATCAATAACGGTGTCGATGTAGTTCGTTAATGAATACGGATCGTCCACTGAGATTCGTGTATTTATTCGTTCTTGCTTTAGTTGAGTCAAAAGAAAATAGTAAAGAAAAATTCAAGAAGATGAATCAAGATTTATTAGATGATAGATTTTCAAGAAAATTCAAGAAAGAAATTAAGATTTAGTAATCAAGAAAATATCCAAATTCAATTTTAGTTATCAAGAAAATGTAGAATAGCTTGTAAGATTCGATAAGAATTAGTAGCAATGATGAATACTAATAATGACTTATCTTATCTATTGATGAATTATAGCTAAAACGATGGTGATGAATGAAGATTAGGGATCTTTTGAAGAAACTAGGGTTTCTCCTTCACTATCTCTTGTCTTTTCATTGATCGTCATTCAAATCTAGCCTCTACCAAAGAGAATCATCACTCATTTAATCCCAAATTGCAACGAAATTATCAAGAACGGTGATCTCGCTCCAAATTTGGTCGTTGATGATTCTTTTTCATAAAGTTCATAACTCTCATAAGACTTAAGACTAGTTTAGGATTTCTTCACCATTTGATCTACCGATCTCCCTCGAATCCTTAACAAGCGGAGATTTCACTCACGCATCATGAAAAAAAAATCAAGAATTAGAAATTTCATAATGCGAAAATGTAAAGAAAGCAAGATTTGAACAAATTATCACCTTTATTAAATCTTCTTCAAATTTACACTTCTCAATCCGAGATTACAAGACTAAGCTCTCGATCACTCCTTTGAAAAGAGAATTTGTCGTCGATCTTCGCTCGACTCGATCTTCGTGAGACTTGGACCTGTCGAGGATCTCGCGCTCTTGATGACGATCGGCTTTGCATAAAGGATCTTCGATGTCTTCGCTTGATGTAGTTCTCGATGAATCTTGATTTGGATTTTGATTGAATTGAATTGGATTTTGATTGTGTTCTAAAGATCTACTACCCTCAACAACTAATTGTGTAACCCCACAACATTAGCCCTAGGTCCCTTTTTATAGCCTTTTCTCAAGCTTCCCTTAGAAGCTAGGTAGTTATGCAGAGGCTTCTAGAGTAAGCTAGGCGGTTATGAGGCATCTTCAGCAAGTTAGGCGGTTATGAGGCATCCTCAGCAAGCTAGGAGGTTGTAGGGAAGCTTCTGGAAAATCATCGTTCGCTGTGTCACTAAATCGGCCGCGGATCCGCGGCGACTCGGCCTAACTCGGACGCGGATCCGCGGCCAAATGGTGAGATCAGGGCTTGAACTTTCTATGATGTTCTGATGTTGATGTTGGGGTCTTTATTTGATATCTGGAATCTTCTAATGTTTGCTTGGTTGCTACCAATATTTGACTCTTTAATTTGTTGTATTTTATCGGCTAATTTCCGACTCCGACATCTGTTCTGAAATAACTTTCTGCACAAAATCTCACTGAAGATTGTCGAGATATACAATATCATACGTGAAATAATAAACACACAATTTCCTTCCAGAATGATGATTATAATGTATAACACGTGGTAATTGATATTTTCCAGACGAACTTATAATACGTGTTATATTTATAATAAACATCCTTAGATGATTAGAAAATTGAGGAAATTGTTATGTTAAAGATTGCAATATTTTCGACTGAACAAGCGGCTTCTTTGTCTTTTCTCTCGAGCACCCTTCGCGGGAGCTCTGTATCGGTCTCCTGCTCATGGCGCTATTCGGCCTCTTTTTCCGGACTTTCTTTCTTTCCAGTAAATGCTGCCATTTTGGTCAGCATTTCCTAGAGCTTTTGTTGTTGCTCGTGAGCCTTAGTCAGCGACCGAGTTTGCGGTCAGCGAATCACCGAAGCACGACTTTCTTCTTTTCCCGAAGCCATGTGGACCGTATGTATTATTATGCCCCCGGCCTTAGGGCGTTTAGGTCTATCGCCTTTGGAATTTGCCGCGGGCGGTAGAGTTTTCTCCAGTCTTGTTCTTTTATGAGAGATTGGAGTTGAAGGAGTCGTTATGACAGGCACCTGCTTAGGAGAAGTCCTCCGTTGTATGGCGGAGGAGTAGTCATTTTCTTGTCGATCCTTCGATTTCTTCGGTCAACAAGAGTAGTTCTGTTCAATCACAAAGTCCTGGACTTTTCGCCAGACGCTATGAATTTGCAAGGAGAGCCACTGATGAGGCTGCTCTAGCTTTACCTACACTGTAACTTCTGCGGAAGGGGGTGATTTCTTTAGCACCGCTGTTGGAGAGTTTTTGCACACCCTCTTAAGCGGATCAAAGCTGTTCCCGGTTGGAACAGAAGCATCGACTTACACCATTGGAGCTGGTGGGGTGAGTCCACAGGAGGAGTTGCCTCCAGCTTCTCTCACTCGGCGCCAGTGACGACGTCGAGCGTGCCTCGCAGAAGGGACCGCCTCAGTTTTGGAAGCAGCTTCATCATTCCCCTGGTTTTGCTGAGGACCTTCGATCGGTGTCAGCCTATTGAAGACCGACGTCCTTATTAAATTTTGAGAAGAAGCGGCCAGTCTTTTGAAAACCGACCGTCTAGTGGAGGAAGCGCCTTTGATGGCTTTGCCTGTAGGAGGAGTTGGGAGGGCTATCCGTTTTGGGATAGCCATTTCAGGTATCACGAGCCTCTTTGCGGGCCCGTTTGGGTTCTTGCTCAGCCTGTTGAAGACTGAGACGCTAAATTGGGACGGCCCGTTGAGAGGGGCCATTGTGGTTGTCAGTCGATCAAAGACCGGCCTTCTAGGAGCTTCTTCTTGCAGCGTTGAGGCACTGAAACTCACAGGTGGGAGCACGGTCCCGAAGAACAATCCAGTAGTGGCTTTTGTGACGTTCCCCACTGGAATTGAGAAAATAGAGGCCGCATTGAGCCCATAGGTCACTCCTCCAGTTAGGGTGGAGCGAGAGTTGTTGTTGCATGCAGTGCATTGAGAAGCCATTTATTTTCTATACAGAAGTAAGACACCAAGTTTTAGTACCTCGAATCCAAGGGCAACCATAGTGAACCGTGATTTTGTTCGCGAAACATGACACACGAAGTGTGGAGTGGAAAGAGGAAAAGGACCCACAGGGCATGCCAGAACCTGTTCTCTGCCGAAAGACAGGGACCGAGACGTTGGGATGTCTGGCCTGAATTTTGGGGGCAGATGCTATTTGGACTTCTCCATCCACCTCTCCGAAAATATCAAGTTGATTTATGGCACTATATATCGGAGGTTTGGACAGATGCGACCGTTATAGTAGACTTTATCAGATTCCCCTTCATTTGTAAGGGGTTTTTTATTGTAGGGACGCTCTTCCCTGCAGGCGCAAGCCCATGCAGTTAATTACATTATCGCATTACGATAACCACTTTCTCCTGCTCCGGCAATTCACTTCGTGTCGTGTGTATTTTTGTTTATTTTGGTTGCCCGTGGATAGTATATGGAGACTAGTTTATGTCGTCGCCCGTAGAGCACGGATTAATCCAAATCTGTATATTTTAGATTTAGGATTTTGAACTTAAGTTATATTTTTCCTTAGTTCAAAAATATTTTGTTTGGTTTAAGAACCGTTAATCTAGTTTGAGATTAAGATCAATTTAAACATATGAGCGTTTGGGCCTAATTTTTTTTAACTAAGGATACATTAGTCTTATTTGATAGTAAAATCAACTTAACAATATTTTAAGGATCATTAAATTTTATTAAGGTCCAACAACAGAGCATTTGGGCTCAACTGCAAGAGACTTAGTCAATTTGGGCTTAGTCTACTCAATTTTTTTTGTTCAAAAATGCTAAGCACTTATTTAGGCTCTGTTTGTTCAGCCCCCCTCCCTTTTATGCAAAAGTGCTAAGCATTTATTTGACGCTCCGACGCTTACATGGATATCATATGAAGCCTTCAGTTATGAGCGCTGCCCAATCAGTGCTAAGCACTCAGTTATATATATATAGTGATAAGCACTTTTTTATATGGCGTCCATGTGAGGAGCACGTAAGGCGCTGGGCGCTTCCCAATCAGTGCTGAGCACTCAGCCGTTTTGGCTATATATGAAGTGCTAAGCACTTTTGTGTGGCGCCCACGTGAGGAGCACGTGAGGCGCTGGGCGCTGCCCAATCAGTACTAAGCACTCAGCCGTTTTGGCTATATATGAAGTGCTAAGCACTTTTGTGTGGCGCCCACGTGAGGAGCACGTGAGGCACCGTTTTGGCTATTTATGAAGTGCTAAGCATTTTTGTGTGGCGCCCACGTGAAGAGCACGTGAGGCGCTGAGCGCTGCCCAATCAGTGCCAAGCACTCAGCCGTTTTGGCTATATATGAAGTGCTAAGCACTTTTGTGTGGCGCCCACGTGAGGAGCATGTAAGGCGCTGGGCGCTGCCCAATCAGTACTAAACACTCAGCCGTTTTAGCTGTATATGAAGTGCCAAGCACTTTTATTCAACACTCATGTGTATTTCATGTGAGGCGCTGGCCTTTTGCTTTGGGCGCCCACGTGTTTTTCACGTGAGGTGTTGGGCACTATTGGGAGGGCACTCATGTGGGAAATACGTGAGGCACTAAGCTCTTTTTTTTTAGAGATTAAATCTCTGTTAATGCCATTTTTGGCCATTAATGATCATCAAGATCTCTATTTTGAAGACCTAGGATCGTTTCTTTCTTCATTGGAGAACT
This sequence comes from Agapanthus africanus, assembly GCA_030015575.1. Lineage (NCBI taxonomy): Eukaryota > Viridiplantae > Streptophyta > Magnoliopsida > Asparagales > Amaryllidaceae > Agapanthus > Agapanthus africanus. Next base: position 184,117,880 of record CM057338.1, on the reverse strand, counting down.
AAGTTCTTCTTTTCTTTTTATAAGAACTAAGTTTTTTATGTAGGGTTAAACTCTAATTTTAGAGAAATTAAATTCCCAAGACACGTGTTCTTTTTATTTTTTCTTTCTTTTTAATCTAGTTCTTTTCTGAATTTTTTATTCTCAAGAACAAGATATTCCCGATGAGAATTAAATTCTCAACTTGTGGGAGACTTGTCTTGGGGATCTCTGATCCAAAGAAAGAACTAAGTTCTTTGAGAAGGGTTAAACCCTTACATAGGTAAAAAGAGATATTTTGATCTCTGTGTTTTCTTTACCTAGGGTTTTGAGGAGGAAGGTCTTCTTCTTTTATTGAGAATTGAATTCTCTGTTGTTTTGAAAGTTTTCTGTATTTTTCAGAAGCTTATGGAGGGTTCCCTCTATATGAAACTTGAAGTCTCGGAGCCTTTATATAAGAGGCAAATTATTAATTAGTTTTGAGAAAATCTCTAATTGAGAGATTCCAATTGATTTAATTGGTCTCAAAATTGATTTGGAAAATTTTACCCACCGTTGGATTTTTGATCCAAGTACTTCTGTTTTACAGAATATGTTTTCTTGTTTTTAACAAAATTGGAAAAATATTTTCCCATATACAGAATTTATTCTATCAAATAATCATTGTTGGATTTTTAATTCAATGGCTCTCTATTTTACAGAGAACAATCTTTTTGTTTGTGATGATTGAGGAAAAATATTTCTCAGAATAGAATTTAATTCTGTTGTTTGATGATTTGTCATCACCACTGGATCTTTGATCCAACGGCTCTGTTTAACAGAGAGTACCCCAATTTTTTGTTAGGGAAATATCCTCATGTAAAATTTAATTCTACTGGTATAAATTTGGGCGCCGGTGCTCACGTGTTGTGCACGTGGGCGCCACTTAAAAATTAAATTCTTATTTATGATAGGCGCTTCTGTGCTTTGCATATTAGAGCCCACGTGAGCTTCACATGCGGCGCCACCATAGGATTTAATCCTAAGAGGTTGGCGCTCTCGTGAGAGGCACGTGAGGCGCTGCCTCAACAAAATTTAACAGAGCTTAGCACTTTTTATACTGTTTAAATTTTGGAGGAACAAATTGCACGTGCAACTCTTGGGCTTCTAAACAGTTAAAAAGAAAAACATTAGAAATAATTAAGGCTGATGGATTCAAATTTGCAGGCTGAAGAACAACGGTGGAGAGTACTAACCAGTGAGCTACAATTTGCTTCTTGGTTTTATTGAACAATTTTAACTTATAACTCCTAATCAGGCTGAAATACCCTTTCTATATATTGAACAAATTACATTTATACAGAGATTTCAGGGTCGTTACATAGTAAGAAATAAAAGCATCTAATTAGTTATTCACTACAAAGAAAAGGGATAAAATTCGATGGCCATTTATTTGTACCTTTATACCTTTTAATGAATGCAGATACTTCGTTGATAATATCAATTGTTTGAGAATTTACAATTCAAACTGAAAAGTATAAAACCCTAAACTGAATATTTCAATAACCGACGATACTGAAACAATAACCATGAAAACTAATCTAATTAAGTGCATGATACTCGATAATGACAAAAAGTAAACCGATTCATATCATCTTCGAGTATCTCACATTGATAAAATATCGCGCCTCAGAACCCGTTTATCAGTTATATGCGTACGGTTATTTTCGTGGTATAAAACTACGCGTGTGTTGTCGACTTCGAACGTTAATCGTTCTTCGTTGATAACCATCCCGTAGCTTATGCGATGAGAATACTAGTTGCAGTACAACCGATAGATTTGTCTCGTTTTGGTATAAGTGTAGAAGAAGAGCGAGTGAGGTAAAGCATCTCGCACTCAGCTGCACGATGTTTACAGGGGAGGGAGCAACAGTTCCCAGCAGCTTTCCTTCGAGCATGTAAATATCGTATTTGATATTAATACTTTAAAAAAATATCTTATAAATTTATGTGTGAACTTTTTAAATGTAATATGTAGCAAGAAAATCATGGTGGAGAGCCCCTTGATCGGATTGAAATCTACCGGGCTTAATTTGTACGGGACGATGGCGCGCTCCACTAATGCCGTACTTCTTAATTTTTTCAGAATAATTATTATGTAGCTTTTTGAACGACAGTAATATGATTCTTCTACAAACAGGTGGCGATGGTGGCTGAGAGAAATCAGTTGATCCAGGCGATGGAAACGGAGCAGGGACACCCAGTTGATGACGCGCAGAAAACATTCGCCATAAATAGGGCTTTCACGGCATATAAACTCGATCATCATGGGAGAATACAGTGCGTGTCCACCAAAATCTTTCCGCGCCAGTATAACGCTCCTTTCCAGCCAACTGGGCATCCACCTCCTAGGTTTCAGCCAGGAGACCATGGCCCCTAAGACTAAGACCCCTGTGTTTCATGGATCACCACAGAATCGGACGCCGGAATACGACGGTTCATTAGGCCGATCGGCCATCGCCTCGCTGCCGATGCCGATGCCGATCTATTTGCTAGCTACACTCGCCAGCAGAAGCTTCGTCTTATCGCCATGTACATCCAAGATGGGATGTCAGTACCTCCGGTAAGTTCGTTAACCCTTACACGCGTGCGCGCGTGAGCGCGCGCGCACACACACACGCACATATCACATACACACACAACCATACACACACATACACATATACACACGCACAAGCATATCACATACATACACACACATATGCACATCACTTACACACACAACCATACATACACAAACACACATACACACGCACAAGAATACATACATATACATGCGCGCGCGCACATGCATACACACACATTTACTAAATTACTATAAAATTCCCATACTAAATTATTTATTTTAAACTTTCAATTGCATGGGCTTTACCCCGGAGATCCAGGTGCACCTTCCGCGTGATCGACTCGACTCTCTCCCCCCGTGATCGTCATCCCCTGTGATTTCATTCCCTGCTTTTGTGAATTTATAATGTTAGGATTGTACTAGAACTCGTAATATCTATTGTAATTGATATTTGGATAATTTATATTTGAATGGAATGGAATCGATGTTTGAACAGAATCGATATTTGCTTGGCGTGAAATTGATATTTGAATGGATTGGATATTTGAATGGTATGAAATCCATATTTTGAATGGATTGGATGCAAATGGTATCAAGATTATCATATTTGATTTTATTTTTTTCTCTGACTTATTTCAACGGCTTTAGACGTGGAAATAAGTCATATTGCGACAGCTCGAAGCTAATAAATATTTTATTTGCGATTCCTGAAGCCTATAAATTGGTTTTTTGCGACGGATAATAGCCGTCGAAAAAACTTTATTTCGACATCTACAAGCCGTCGAAATAGGTGGAGTTATGGAGACAGTAAATGTGCGTCGAAATATCCTTCAGTGACGCCATTTGTTGTTGCGCCAGCAATCTTCCGTGGCTTTTTGAGATGGCCCGTCGAAACAAGGTTATTGCGACAGATATAAGCCGTCAAACAAGGTTATTGCGACAGATATAAGCCGTCAAACAAAGTGATGCTTTCCTGTAGTGAAGAAACCAAGAATACTCAATCTTGGCCTCAAAGTCCTTGGATGAATGAAGATATTAGGAAAAGAGAAAAAAGAGTAGAAGACGAGAATAATAGGTACATGAAAATAGAAAAAGAACGATGAAGCCAAATGAGAAGACGGAGGAAATAAAAAGATGCGCATATAGTTTATTTTCTACCAAATATAAGATTTGGATAAATTGGTATTTTCATTATGATTAGGTAATACCGTTAGGGTTTCAACCGTTAAATAAATAAAGCACCACGGAAAGGTTTAGTATATGGTTGAAAACTAAGGGGTAACATTATTCATCTATAAAACTAAGGGGGTTTAGTGAAATTTAGCCATAAGAAAATTTAAAAAATTGCATACGTGTGCCGCTTCCTCTCAACCACTTTTCAATAAAGCCCTCTTCGTTTTCTAAATGTTGCCCCGTCTGTCTCGTGCTCCCCCCTAAAAGTTCCTCTGTTTGATCCTCTCTTTCGTTGAGTGGGCACCGATCGAAACTGCAGGAAATAAATTTACGCAATCAAGGTCAGCTTATCTTCTCTTTTGCAAAACCCTAATCGTTAAGCCTCCTCAAAAACCCTAAATCCTGAAACCCTAATTCTTTACTTAAGATGAGAACATTTTGCTCAGTTCCTTAAACCCTAGAATAAGATTTGCTTGGTCTCTTGCCCCTGCGATTTTGGCTCGTTAAAAGGTTGGTGAATCTTTGAATTTTGTTCCTTCTTCATGAATTTTCACTGATTTCTGTGTCTTACCCCTTTTCGTTCATTTCTGAATGTCAAAGGTGGAACTTTTGCTTCGTTTCCGCTTCAATTTCTGTGATATTTTTTGTTCTTCTTGGTGCTTAATTATGCATATTTGTTGTATAATACTTGTAATTTCTGTTTGGTGACATTGAGCGCACTCGCTATTGCCGAAATTATTAGGCATTTTTAAAATCATGTTGATAAAGTTATTATCTTTGCCAAGCTTTAGAGCTATCTTTGATTTAGAATAGGCTGCGTTACAATAATAAATCTTTAGCTATTGTTCTTTTTAGACAAAACTACGTTAATATTTTTTTGTTATAGAAACCCCCCATATACTTTGGTTTTAAGGGAGCGTGCTTGCATTAAAATGCCCATAAATATAGCAATCGAAGGGAGCTTACTGTGATGAGAAAACTTTAAGGTAGTTTGAGTAGTGAAGGGTATTTAAGTGTAATTTAGCCTTGAGAATATATGTGATACTGTTCTAGGTCTATTTTTAAGGAGGAAAAAACTAAGGAATTTGTTTTGGTATAGGTATCATCTTTGATATCCTTCACAGACGCAGATGGCTAGGTGGGATGAGATTTTGACTCTCCCGGTGCAAAATCCACCGACGTTGGAATTCTCGGCTGCAGATATCGTATGGTCGAGGGTTGAAGGATGGAGAGAATCTATGGATAGGCTCGCACTCATTCCCTTCACGAGAGTGAATGATTTCGTGAGAGGCGAATCCAACAATAAGGATTGCCCCTCTAGATTTCATGTAGAAGCAAGGAGAAGGCGTCCGCCTCAGACTTCATGCAAACCGAAAGTCGATGGGATTCTTGAATATATCTTGTTAGTTAATCTCTCTCTCAAAGGGATTGTTATTGTAAAACATATTTGCTGCAATATTTTTTGTTGTGCTTCTGTCTTGATTACCTTGTAGAGTCTTACGTTGTGCCCAATTTCATTTATGAAGTTATAAAGAAGCAATTTTTTTTTGGTTCAACAAAATTATATCTATGACATCTATGATCAACAGAAAACAATTCCGCCATTAAAAAGAAAAAATCATTTCTACCTTATTGTATGCCAATGACAAGAGTTTATTTCGCACACCTTTGATTATCTAAGCTAGCTGTCATTTGTCAATATTTTGATTTTATTCCAACAATTTCGATTATGTCGGCCATACGTCATATATAAGATTAGTCATTATAAGAATTTATGTCATACAAATTCAATTCTATAACCATGATAGATGCAGTTGAAATTTCCGGGTATTATATGCTGTTCAATAGCCAACATGAATTTCCAATTAATATTATAAGCCATTTTGGATGAAAGAGCAAGGAGGTGCATGAAGGCAAGCGTTCTCGCAGAAAACAACCTATGGTGTATTATACTGAAAACACTCTGAAATGTCGAATTAATCTGAAAATCACTGATTTCATGGCATCAGTTCCAATTTATAATGCATATGCTATTGATCTTTAAAAAAAATTAAACGCCATAGTTCTTTTTACTGAAATTTATCCTACTTTTGGGGATAAGATTTCGTCATAATAAGAGTTTATGGTTGTACCACTTCAAATTTCTATCCACCAGTGATCAGAAGTCTTAGAACTTTGATCAACAACAGTTTTTATTTTCTCATTATGTTATTCTTTTATGATGATAATAGCAATTGAATTTCCAGATATTGGTGTTCATTTGGCCCTGATGATCATAGAAAGGGCGGTGTGGTACGCCCGAGTAGGAGCTTTGCTATAAAAAGAAAAACACCTGCGGGCCGACCAAACACAAAGAGAGGCTGTGTGTGCCATTTCATTGTGAAACGTTTAATAGCCGAGCCATCGGTTGCTCTCGTCATATATAATCAAGATAAGCATGTGGACAAGAAAGGGCTACCCTGTCATGGCCCTCAAGATACGAAGGCTGCTGGAACCAAAGCGCAGTTTGCGCCGTACATTTCTGATGAGCTTCGCCTTCAAATTATTTCTTTGCTACATGTTGGAGTTCCGGTGGAAACCATAATGCAAAGGCACACCGAGGCGGTGGAGAAACAAGGGGGCCCATCAAACCGTGATGATCTTCTCACTCATAGGTTTGCTCCCTACTAAATAACAAGCCAAGTTTTACTAAAATTCCATAAATGATCAGCGTTTTCATGATAAATATTATACATGTAAATTGCAAATAAATACCATGAACATTAATCGGTGGTAGATAAATACCTCAAACTTTCAAGATAGTTTAATTTAATGTCATATGCGATTTTCCAATTGCAATTGTTTGCATGACGTCGATGGCTAATTGAAAAATGGCGTGGTGCATCAACTTAAAAACGCTGAACTTTAATGGAAATATATTCAACAAAATTGGGATCATGGTGTCTTCTGCAATTTATAAAGATTATGGTATTCATCGTAAAATGTTACTAGATCATGGTATTTTAATGAAATTTAGATCAGGAAGCAAATAGTGCTTAATTGCATATATCTCATTATATACCTCCATCAGCGCCAGCAGTATTAACTCATATTACCATTCGACATTCGAAACCCCAATTATGGGTGGATATTTGTGCCATTCAGGTCAATATCGAGGTTATGTCCAAAGATGTTGAGTGCTAATAAGCTAGTCGAGGGGCTATACGTGATGGATGAGGTATAGTTGAAGGGGTTAAATATAATGATTCCGAATTCTCATGTAATTTTTATTGAGATACCAATATATGAACTTTTATAAATAAATTCCATCTAAAATTCAATAAATATGAGAACAAACAATCTTTGGGTGAGCTTGCCATCAAAATATTAAAAATTTACACACCCTATTCTTCCAAACAAAGTATATCAGATTCTAACATGTCCTCAACCACAAAGATAAAGTTACTTGGCACTTGCAGGTATGTGCGGAGGTTGGAAAGAAAGATAAGGCGTTCTACATATGAGCTGGACGCTGATGATGCTGTTAGCATCAGCATGTGGATTGAAAACCACCAGGATCATATTTTCCATTACGAAGATTTCTCCGAATCTGAACCATTTGTTTTGGGTATGCAAACGGAATGGCAACTTCAGCAGTTAATTCAATTTGGCAACCGCAGTCTTCTTGCGGCTGATTCAAGGTTTGGTACAAACAAACTAAAGGTTTGCTGCCCTCGTTCTTGCTGCTTTTCTTATTGTACAACTTAAATGTTTTGCTAAAGTACACAAAACTACCCTAAACTATTGTTGTTTCACTAAACTACGTTAAAGTTCTCTTATTACTAAAGGTTTGCTGCCCTCATTCTTGCTGTTTTTTTCCAGCATACCCTTAAATGTTTATAATAATATCAAACTTTAAGGTAGTTTTCTGAAAAACAATGATAGTTAAGGATAGTTTAATGTAATTTAGCCTAAATATGCTGAAATCTAATATTTTTCTTTTTTCTGTCATTGTCCAGTACCCTATATACAGTCTGCTTGTTTTTGACTCAAACAAGAATGCAATTCCAGTAGCATGGATCATGACACCAAACTTTGCAAGTGGTGAAATTTATCGGTGGATGAGATCCCTTTATGATAGGGTTCATTCTAAAGACCCAACATGGAAATTGGGTGGTTTCATTGTTGATGATCCATTAGCTGACGTGCTCACAATAAGGTTTAGTATTGGCTACTCTTTCTTTTTTGCCTTCATATTATTAAATTAGTAAAAACTATACCCACTTTTCACTAAACTTCAAAAGTTTCATACATTACAAGCAACTACCAAAAGCTCAGATATTAACAATACCCATCTTTTACTAAACTATCATAACAGCATTTTACTAATTACCTTAGCGCCATTCTGTTAGTTAATTTTACAAGTATAATTTACTAAAAAGTGGGTACTGATGATTTCGATCTTTCGGTAGTTTTTTCTAATTTATGATGTTTTGGTAGTTTAGGAAAAAGGTAGTTTAGGAAAACAATTTCTGGGGGTTTCGTGACATTAAGCCTTTTTCATATGAAACACTTTTTGCAAGCAGTTATGATAGCAATTTTGAAGTTCTTATATTACACAGGGAGGTTTTCCAGTGCTCGGTATTAATAAGCTTTTGGCGCGTTCGTCATGCTTGGCACAAAAACTTGATGGAGAAATGTTTAGAAATTGAAACATGTGCAGAAATGTCAAGACGGCTCGGAGAAATAGTAACCAGTATTTGTACAGGAAATGATGATATAGATTCTGTTGAGGCTTTCATGGAAGATTTTGTTGATTGCTCGGATTTCTTGGATTACTTTAAGGCTATATGGTATCCCAGACTAGGTTTGGTCTTGGTCTTTATATTTTATTAGTTAAGTGTTGTTCTTTCTTTCTTGGTAGAATATAAAAATTTACTCAACTTTGGAGTATTGGTGCTGTGGGGGAGGCTTTGGAAGGTATGCTGTATCAGAGCAAGCATGTTCAAATCCTATTAAGCGTGTATATATTAAGCAGGTTAAAAGGAAGAATTTTATTGAAAGAAGGCCCAGCCCTGGTAGCGGGTACACAAAAAGGGCACTGAATCCTATGGGGCATTTTAGTTATAAAAATATATCCCTCGACTTTCACCACGACTTGAGAGTTTTGGTGCAGTGACAGAGACTTTAAAGTAGTTCATGTCACCCACCGGACACTTATTTATTTTTTAAAAAAAAGGTTCTCCAAAAACATGTTGTGCAAGAGCCTGTATTTTGGCCTACAAAAAGGGCATTCAACCCCGTGACTTTGAAGATTTTGTATAGTGGCAGGGACCACTTCACAGCAACACAGGTTCATCCACTGAGCACACGTTTAAAAGATTTAAAAATGGCAACAAAAAAAAGAGTTGTGTTAAAGCCCATACCTCGGCCCACAGAAAGGACATTCAAGTTGCGGGGACATATTAGAATGTAAAATTATATTTAGTTCAACCCTCCACGAACTTTGGAGTTTTGGTGCAGCGGCCGGGCTTTACGACCTTAAGCTGATCCATTTATATTCTTTTCCTTTTTGCTAATTTTGTAGGGACATGGACTGATGCCTTGAGGGCACTCCCACTTGCTGGTACCGAGGTTTCTGCGACTATCGAGTGCTATCATACTCAACTAAAACTCCGGCTATTAAATGAAGATGATTCAAGGATTTACCAGCGCGCAGATTGGCTTGTTGATAAGTTAGGCACCAAGGTGCATTCATATTATTGGCTTGATGAATATTCCGGAAAGGAAAATTTTGCCCGATATTGGAAAGATGAATGGAAAAGTGGCTTGTCTTCTTGGCAAATGGCTTTGCAAATTCTAGACTCAGATGTGATCCTGGATGCAAAATGTGCCAAAATAGTTAGCAGTGAAAATCGAGAGGCGTCACATATTGTATTGAATCCAGGTTCCGAGTTTGCTATATGTGATTGCGATTTGTTGAAGATGGGGAATCTTTGTGAGCATGTGATCAAGTCAACTAAAGTTTATCGCGACAAAGGTCTGGCTAATGCTTCCATCAGCCTCTTTCAGTACAACCGAATTTTGATGAATATTCTTAATTGCCCACCAAACGATTCGGTGCTTCGTGATCATGCTATTGCCTTGGCTGTTTCAGTGCAGTCGCAGTTAAGCGCACTTTTTGGTAACCGAGAGAATCAATCAATTTCAGAAAACCCTGCCGAGAATAATGATGTTATTGTAAGGGACCATGAAGAGAATGAAGCAGGTTTGGACCCAATTGCATGCAATACCTCAAAAAATGGTGATGGGTCCCAAGATAATATGTCAGTGGACGCTTGTTGCAATGATGAAATTCAAGTAACAAACAATATCGATGAAATTAGTGAGAGTACTCGTCAGAATTCTGCAACTGAGATAACTATGGATATTGACCCTCCATTAAATCAATCAAGTGGTGTTGCAGAGGAAGGACCTCCACTTAATTCTAGAGCTGCTAGTGACGCTGGAAAGAAAACTCTAATTCTGGAACCCTGTCCCCAAACTGTTGCTAAAACAACCGGCCATGTTGAAGTTTCTGATGTTTTGGAAAATGGGCATAGTGAAGACGGCAGGAAAGGCATTAATACTGTTGTTGATCCTAATTATGAGAAAGAGCAAGTTGCTAATAGTTCATATGATGATGATATTATGGAGAATGGGCCCCTTTTGAGCCGAGCAGAGCATGATATTGCGACCGGTAATGCTATAGAAGTTTCAAGTAACGGCATGCAATTTAATTCCAAGGATATTGAGAATGTCTAATGTTCTGGTTGAAGTACATTTATAGTTGGAAGTCCAGTTATCGTTATTCATAAAGGAGGCTCTAACAAGATTTTCAATGTCAACTCAATTTGTAAATGGCTTTTATCATATTGTACCATGCGGCCTTGCATCATAAACAAGAATCAGATGACCTGATCAAGTCTCAATGGTGCAGAAATTCTCAGCCTCGATGTTTTCGTTAGCGATGAATTCCGTCAACTTGTAAGCAGGGCATAAAATTTTGTCAAAATTTCGATGAAAAGTGGCTTAGATGATGCTGATGACGGTGTATGGAATTGCACAAGTCTGTTGTCTACGTAAATTACCAGTGGTAAATGGTTTTAGTGCTGTAGGCATTAAATAAACAATTGTTTCTGTTCGTTCAAATATTAGTCTTTTGTTCATTTAAGTAGTTTTCAGTGTAAATATCGTTTTGCTCAATTTCAGGATTGGCTAATTATGCATGATGGTTAAGGTTAATAGGTTTTGTTCATGAGGCATCAGATGGTATGGGTTAGCTTAGACAACCGTGTGCATTTTTCATAACATTTTTTTTGTGTACATTCTTAAATGTATATTTGTTATTTTATTCCCCTAAGGCATCTGTAAAGGGTAAAAGAAACTTATAAAAGTGTAATTTGGTCAAAACTCAATGGAGTCTGAATGGGAAAAAAAATCCAACTCTCAAAGAACTGCAGATGGAAATGTGATCTACAACTGAAACTTAATTTAAAATACGTATGTGCTTTACACAAATTATCTGTAATAATAAAATTATTGATAATAATGAATGTCCTATTAATATAGTTTGATGCTACATATATAACTAAATCAGATGTACAGAAACTGACACAATTTGATAATTCTTACGATCCATTCTACATAGAAATTTCTTCTTTTCTCACTTTTGCAGCTGAGCAACATAAGCTACATGAAGAATACCAAATCTGAATATTATTTCAAATAACGACCAGAAAAAGCCGATGACTTATGCTCTCTATATATAATTTTTTCTAAAATTATCTTAGCATATAATATTATACAACAAAGACTTGGTACCATGAAACCATTTTTTTTTCTGAGCCTTTTTATTTTCTGAACTTGAAATCATATACTCCACTCACCAAAATTAATATTCACCATTCTAATTTAAAACCGTGCAAGTATAATGGATAGCTGCAGTATATACACCATTCTAATCATATTCTGTTTAGCTTCTCTTTTCTCTAAGTGAGGAAAACCAAAATAAAAAGAATGATGAAGAGCACCAATAAGAATACTATCATCATTATTTGCCCCTTTGCACTGGCTTTCTTCATGACCATTGCCACTTTTTTCTGCACATAAAATTGAGGTAAGTTAGCATCTTCATTAAGATTTGCGGCATATCAAAGGAATGAATAATGGTAATGAATTCCAATAAGATCTTGCACTCGAAAGTTACGAAAGCCAAATACTAGGAACAGTAGAACTTTCGGCATCTTTCCACACGGAAGATAAAAAAAGGTTCAAGAATTTTTCAAGATATTGTACAGCAACAAGCCTATATACCAAACTTGGGGTCGGCTGCGAAACACAGTATTTAATATAAAATTAAACACAAAGGAAACGATACTTGATCGGCATTATATATGCTAGCATCATATCCCTACAGAATGATATAGCAAGAAAAAAAATGCAAGCTTTTTCTGTAAGAACAAACCTGCACAAAATCCAAGCGATTCGAAGTAGTTTCCATCTCCAGAGAGAGATCGCCTAAAATCCTCTCCTGTATCAATAAAATAGAATGGCAGCATATAAGATGGTGTATTAGCATGATACTAATACGTGATAATGACAAAAGACACCATTTCAATCAAAAGTGTGAGAAAGTATGCATGCCAACTTCTGAACAACAATAGAGAAAGATCCAAAGCATAAAATAAAAATAAAAAACCTTGAAGCTAATTAAATCAGTTTAAGAGTTAAGAAGAAGAAGATATACTATGATTTTTTCCCTGAAAGTTAAAAGATATACTATCCCATATGGGCCATTTGGATTTATAACTCATAATCTGTTAGGTAAATTCTAAAATGATTCTAATCATTTCGTAGTACAAAATTGATTGTCAGTTTTCGAAGAACAACATAAATCATGAATCATGATTTTTTTCTTTCCCTAATTTATTTTCAGATAAACCTGGTGTGATCTTTTCTAGAGAAACCACTTCACTTTGTTTTCAACACTTATAACTTGACATGTCCCTTCTTCCTGTAGGGTGCTTTGATCTCATTAAAAAACCTATTAGCAACACAAAGAGGGGTTTCAAGCCACCTTTCCCTAAAAATGATGGAAAAAGAAACAAATTGTTGATTAGTTAACTACAGCAATTAACAATTCATAGTTAATTTTATCTTCATGGTGCTTGTTAATCATTCGATAAACATATAACCTGGCCAGTGAGCTCTTCATGTATAGTAAGCCCTACACCTCCAATTCTCTGAATACTTGCACCGAGTTCATCCAACTCGTCATCTTGCTGCCTGAAGAAAAAGTTTGTAGTTATAACCAATCATTGAAGTAATATTTTCTTAAAACCGTGCATAAGAAAGTAATTGGGTCAAATGAAAAAGTATCTCAAGCCCCCTCTGTAAGTCTAATAACCCGTCACACTAATTAGATGGGCGGTGTAGGAAATTTTGCCAGTTTATATTTTCCGTTTTCTTTTCTCATACACTATATATAACTATATACATATACATATGCAAACATACACACATGTATGTATACGTACATGTACCAATATATACGTACGTACAGACGTATGCGTGTACATAAATATATACACACAAACACCAAAACACATACACAGCCATACACACATGTACCAAAACACACACAGTCATACACATATGTACATGTACATACATGAATATGCATGTGTATATATGGGGAAAATGTACCTATAAAGAGACTCCTTATGGTGCAACATAAGGATCACTCATGCGACACTTCATGAAAGGCTCCATCTCATAAATAAATGTTAATGAAATTAATGAAAGCCCATGCACTTATGAGCTAGAGGCTTTCATGAAATGCCGCATGTGTGACACCTTAGGTTGTACCATAAGGAGTCACCTTAGGGCCTCTCTCTCTCTCTCTCTCTCTCTCTCATGTGTGTGTGTGTGTGTGTGTGAGAGAGAGAGAGAGAGAACTTGTCAATCGTAATGGTGATGATTAAAAAGTAACAATTGGCAATATTGCAGAACTTTCTAATGGTTTTGAGTTATACGGTAGGCACCATGCGGGACCCACCCCATTCCCTAATTAAATAGGGTTAGTCATCCCTGTCCTTTCATTTCGTTGTGGCCGCCTTGTCACAATTCTCATGCCCTGCAAACTCCCCCATCCCTTGAGAATAAATCTAATTATATATCTTGGATTTTTATAGCTAGCTAACTTGTCAAAATATCACTTGCACACATCAAAAATACTTTCCTATCTGAAATATTACTTGTAGAGGCCGTTTCTGCATAAAATGCAATATATCATATCTTCCATAAGGGCCTGTTTGGTTGCAGGATTATGGGTTTGGATTTGGATTTTGGATTGTGGAATCCTAGGATTCCACAATTTTGTGTTTGGTTGCAGGATTAGGATTTCTAGGATTCCTTTGTTTTATATGGGGGGCCCACCACAAAAGAAGGATTCATGAATCCTAAAAATTTTCAAGGATTCTCAAGAATTTGGCACTATTCATTGTACTTTTAGATGGGGCCCATGCACTTTATTTATTTAACAATCCTCTCTCTCTCTATCTCTCTCTAAAATCCTCAAATCCAAATCCTATTTTTTTTCCAACAACCAAACAAAGATTACAAGGATCTACAAATCCAGATTTACAAATCCAAAACCAACCAAACAACAAATTACCAAATCCAGAAATTTCAACCGTACTATTTTTGGAATCCAAATTCCATAATCCTCCAACCAAACAGCCCCTAAGAAAATTCAGTTTGTTTATGCATATAATTCTTAAAATATGTAAATGTTCATCTCATTGACCGGTGTAAGTGTGTAACAACACATAATTTGAGCTGAAAAATCCAACAACACATATACCAATGAAGCGTGAAGTTACCTTATAAGGAGTTGTTGATGATCAGATTCTGAAGAGATGAAATCATCATTGTCATTAGCAACGTAGTAGTTTGATCTGCCTGGCTGAGAAGCATACTCATTTGGAAGTCTCATCAACTCTTGGCGTGTGCCATTAAGACCGGAACTAATTGAACTCCCATTTCCCCTTTCTGTTTCAACTGCTTTTCTTACAGTGTTCACCTACCGTAAGTATTTTTTTTTAAATCCAAGTTCTAAGTTAACTTTCAATCAACAAAACATAGAAGAAGAATGAAGCGTAGATTGTAAAGAAGAAGAATATGTAATAAACCCTCTTCAGCTATGCAGGATGATCAAATTACAAGAACTTATCTCTACTATTTTAACCTAAAAAAGGGGAGGAGGTCTTAAATTATAATCGTAATTTGATTCTCATTATGACACGCGGCAAGAAATATTATCATAATTTAGAGAAATAACATTAAAAAAACCGTTTTTAATTGTTCAAATGTTTTGTCAAATATTAATGGTAATGTTGAAATTATTTAATCTTTATTTTTAACTAAAATCGTCCCAAATCTTTGTTCATGATATCCCAACATATCCACACGTGAAGCAAAATATATAGTCTAATAGTATGCAATTACTCCTACCTGATTATGAGCGGTTGTCGTCCACCTCCTACGCTTTTCAAGTTCAAGTTCATCAAGGCCATACGAAGATGGATGTCGTGCAGCTACTGCGATTGTCTTGTTCAGTTCATCTACCTTTGCATAGCAGAGAGTGCCGAGTCAGTAATTAATTCTAAACTTATGTGGCATTTTCCAATAATGAGCCATCCCAACAGTTTGGGTAAATTTCACAAAACCCCTTGGTTATTGTTGCTTTTCACTAAACTATCTTTAATTTTCTAAATCACAGTAGACTCCCTTAGACTTTGTTTTAACGGAGTTTTTCCCAACTAAAATACCCTTAGAATAGAACTTTATGAAAGTTAACCACAATTTTAAAAATAAGGTACTTTAGTTAAAATATGATAATAGCTGAGCGTATCTTTATGAATATACCCCAAGTCCCCAACAAATTATAAAGAAGTTTGCTTTTTTAGCTATCTCAATAGTCTTTATCATGGGTAGCAGTCAACCACGTTTTTTTGCAATAGATTAAAATCTTCTAAAACCACATGAGTTCAGCATTCTTAAAATACAGTACCTGCCAATCAATGCTTTCACAGCTCGTAATGATCTCTTTTATCAGTTGAACACACTCTCCTGTATTTGATGCAGATTCCCATCGGCGAAAAGTAGCTTGCAGGTTATCAATCTGTTCAAAAGCTAATACACACTTATTGCATCTAGAAGAAGCATAATTTAACAAGTATAATTATTTTCTTTCACGAGGTTTTTATTATTAACTATTTGATATTGAACTATGAGAGAGTTTGTTCTTGTCATTACATTGTTTCTAGTAATGTTGTCAGATACAAAGTTCCAATGTGCCATACAGTAATGTTTGAAACAGTATTGAACTCCCTCAAAGAATGGACAGTGAGAAGATAAAGCAAATACAAATAAGATAAATCAATACATAAACAAACAACATTCACCCACACCCCCAAAAAGAAGTTAGATTGTCTCATATAGCTACAAGTTCTTCTAATTAATTACATCCATGCCTTTTGAATACGGCGGCTTTTCACTCCAGTCACGCCAAATACATATTTATCCGGATTACCACACTACACAAACCAACCAATATTGTAATTGCCTTTTAACTTTCACCACACGTTCTCAAATAGGGCTACAAATAAACTCTCTAATGTGTAATGGGTCGTCCATGACGCCAAACGGATAGAAACGGGCGGGTGTTTGCTCAACCGCAGATCCATTATTCTCATGTGCAAGTATCTAAATCAAATTCCATCCCTCCTAAAATTTATATGCTTGTATTCCATTTTGTAGTTTGAAGTTAGTCACCAAAGCCTATACTACTTGCACTCACCAAATTACAACAATTTCAAGGTTTCATAATTAATGAACAAAATTGAGGGAAAGATCACTCTATGACACTACATTAGAACCTATTGAAGCTATGGATTCACAAATTACAGCACTTTTCAAAAATTACATGATTGCTAAAACAAAACTGATCACAAAAAAATATCATTTTGATGGAGAAAAAATATATAAGAAATCAAAAAACTTACTGAATCTTGAATTTCCTCCTTAACTATATAGAATGGATCTTGAACCGAAGACATCCCTTTAATAATTGTGATAGATCACTCGATTAGAGAAAGGATTTGGTTTCTTTCGTCGTGTGATGAGCAAAAATAAAACGATTGGAGGGTAAATTAGAGAGAGGAGAATTGGGGAATTAGGGCAGCGAGAGAGATTGGCGAGCAAGGACGAAGAAGAGGTCGAAGGGAAATAAACGGGTGACGAACGTGTCGGGTCGGGTCGGATTCGCATGGTCGATGTCCAATCCGATATCAACAATTTTACAGAGAGCAATTTGTAAATCAATCTGTTTTAAGAAATTAGTTCTGAATAAACCTCACAGAAATTTATTTAATAAAAGCAGAGATCGTTTTATTCGTATATGCAATTCAGATAGAGCGACATCTTGCATGGCCTTTTCTTATCTGGCTATAACGAGATGCCTGAATCTTAAAATAAATTTTAATATGTTTATTTTCATAATTATTTACTAAAATAATTTTATATTTCCAAAAAAACATATCATTTATCTAATTTGCATCCAACAATTTGGCACGAGTCTTGCTTTTTCTCACAAGTGCATGATTATTTGCTTTTGAAGGAAAATGTACCTATATACAACAATTCGATCGAACCATTCTAAATAAAATTAATGCATGTGCAAGCCCCTTGTGCAAAAGGGGAAGGGGCCGTCTTGTTTTCTCATTCGCATAGGAATTCGTGCAACCGGCCTTTACAAAATTCGCAAGCCCCCTACGCAAAAGGGGAAGGGGCCATCTTGTTTTCTCTCATGCGTATACTAACTCGTGCAATGGTGAAAGTTCCTAGTGCCTTCGCCGCTAACCCACGGTCAATGTGGAATCCAAAAACAAGAATTTTGATGGCACTAGAAACCCACACCCAAGAATCTACACCAAATATCTAAACTAGAAAGCTAACAAGATAGAAATCACAACCTTTATAGCGTCTTCTTTTGCTCCAATTGGGTTGGACTCTAGCATGCTCTCAAGAGCTTCGGATCGCGCTTGCAAATCGGTCTTCCTTCGCCGAAAATGATCCACCCGAGAAAACCGAAACTAAACTTCAAGTTCATCAATGAAGTAACTAAGGATCTTAGGCTACTAATTTAGAATGCTTAGGATGTGTGTGAGTGTTCTAGCATTTTTCTTTCTGTTTTATCTCCATGATTCTCAACTCGTGAGAGGGTTGAAGATAATGAAGAAAAAGGATGAGGGGCTATGGAAGAGAGATAAACTAAATGGTAGATTGAATAATTTCCATCACAAATTCAAGCATGCTTAATTACTTTTGTTAAAAAGAATTTTTCCATTTTGAAATTACAACCATTCTTGAATAGTATATGCAAATGAATTAATAATTCATTTGCCCATATGCTCAACCATTTCTCTTTTCAATCTCATTACATAATTTCTTAAAAAGAAAATAAAAACCTTGAAATGGGTTGTCTTCCTTTTAGAAGTATTCTTATATGAATATAAGAATACGTCTCCGCAAATGCATGCTCGTATTCGTATCAAAATATGAATACTCAAGACATAGAAAAATACAATAAACATAATATTAGAATATACATACCGAAATATATATATATATATATATATATATATATATATATATATATATATATATTATTAAATCGAAACTTAATCTAATGATCCGGGTTAATCCTAACCCGGCTAGTATTATCATCCGCCCGATTAAAATCTATGTGGCTAGCACGCATATCTAATCGGAATCCTACACGTATCAATATACGGTCACTACATCATTTTGCCTGAGCTGGGAAAACCATATTTCCCCAATATTTAAACATAGTAAAAGAGCAAAGCTCTATTGGAATTTAATGAGGCAACGCTTCACGTGCTATCTACGAGAGCGCCAGCGCTAGCGCCAATTTTATAAGATTAAATCTTATGGTGGCGCCTCACGCACTCCTCACACGGGCGCCAGCGTGGAAAGCACACAAGAGAATTTATTACATAAAAGTGGATTCTTATATGGCGCCGCATGTGCTCCTTACGCGGGCGCCAATGTGCAAAACAGAGAAATACCCATCTTAATAATTAAATTCTTAAGTGACACCCACGTGTACAACACGTGAGCGCCAGCGCCTAAATAGAATTAAATTTTACGATACTCTCTGTTAAACAGAGCCGTTGGATCAAAAATCTAACGGAGATGATAAATTATCAAAATATAGAATCAAATTCTATTAGGAGAAAATATCTTCCAAATCTTTCTAAATAAGAAAAATACTCTCGGTTGGATCAATGATCCAATAATAAAATAAAATTCTATTTTGGGAATATATTCCATCAATTTTTCTAAACAAAAAAAGGCTGCTCTCTGTAAAATAGAGAACTCTTGAATTAAAAAATCTAATAGTAATTAAAAATCACCACTTGACAGAATAAATTCTGTATATGGGAGAATATTTTTCCGATCTTGTTAAAAATAAGAACAACATATTGTATAAAACAGAAGTCCTTGGATCAAAAATCGAACGGTGGATAAAATTCTCCAAATCAATTTTGAGACCAATTAAATCAATTGGAATCTCTCAATAAGAGATTTTCTCAAAACTAATTAACAATCTGCCTCCACTATATAAAAGACCCGAGACTTCAAGTCTGAGGGACCAACACACAGAGAGAGGAAGAGATCACAGATAGAAAGAACAGAGAATTCAATTCTCAAAGAAGAAGAGCTTCCTTCTCAAAACCCAAGGTAAAAAAAAGAGATCAAAATATCTCTATTACCTATAATATCACATCTAAGGGTTTAACCATTGGAAAAAGAACTTAGTTCTTTCTCTGAATCTGAGATCCACAAGACAAGTCTTCCACAAGTTGAGAATTTAATTCTCGCCGGGAAAATCTTGTTCTTGAGAATCAAAGATTCAGAAAAGAACAAATTTAAAGAGAAAGGAAATGGAGTCCATAATACTCCAGGAACTCAGTTCCTTCAAACCAAGAACTTAGTTCTTTAAAAACTCAACTCGAGATCCTAAAAAAATAGTGATTTTAGTGAGCGTTAATGTTCAAAATACCATTAACAGAGATTTAAGTTTCCTAAAAATATCAATAGAGATTAAATCTCTATATAAAAAAAGAGACTAGCGCCTCACGTCAAAAACATGCAGACGCCCAAAACAGAAGGCCAGCACCTCACGTGAAACACACGTGGGCGCTGAATAAAAGTGCTCAGCACTCCATATACAGTCGAAGACAGCTAAGTGCTTAGCACTGATTGGACAGCGTCCAGTGCCCCACGTGCTCCTCACATGGGCGCCATAATAAAAGCGCTCAGCACTCCATATACAGCAAAAACGGCTGAGTGCTTAGCACTAAATGAGCAGCGCCCAGCGCCGCATGTGCACCTCACGCGGACACCATAGGAAGTGCTTAGCACTTCACATTTTAGTCAAATGGACTAAAATGTTCAATATTCATTGGGCAACACCCATGACTGAAACCTTCACATGACATATATGTGAGTATCAGAGTTCAAATAAGTGCTTAGAACTTTTACATAAAAAAGAAAAGGGCTGAACAAATAGAGCCCAAATAAGTGCTTAGCACTTTTAAATGAAAAAGAAAAAGAATAAACAGACTAAGCCCAAATTGGCTAAATCTCTGAAGTTTTCTTGCAGCTGAGCCAAAATACTTTTTTGCTGGATCTTAAGTAAAAATGATCCGTAAAAATATTGTTAAACTGATCTTAGTCTCAAGCATGACTAATGATGATATCCAAAATAATATTCAGCTCGTATCTCCTGAAGTAATCTTAGTCTCAAATACGATTAACGATTCTTAGGACCATAACAAACCCTTTCCCTCAAATACGGGACTTGGTTCAAGAGTACATCTTTCCACACCTCTGATATATGTCGTCGTAATTTCTCAACATCTTCAGAGCGGTAGCGGGTGCTGACAACCAATAACTCCTTTCGTCATACATTGATGCACTTCCAAATTGACGTGCACGCCTCAAATCGGATCGCTTCCCAAATTGGGCGCATTCCATGTCACCATCGTTCACTTGCAACGTAACAAATACATGTGCATGCCAAATGAATAATGGACCGAAATATCCCTAAACTAATATTCGCCTCAAACATGGCGGTAATGGACCGAAATGTCCCTAAACTAATACGCGCCTCAAACATGACGGTAATGGACCGAAATGTCCCTAAACTAAAATTTCGCCTCAAACATGGCGATAATGGACCGTGATGTCCTTAAACTAAAATAATTGTGCCCAAATGCTCATATGTTTTAAGTCAATCTTAATCTCAAACCAGATTAATGGTCCTTAAATAAAACAAACCTAAATCTAAGATATACGGATTTGGACTAATCCGCGCCCTATGGGCGACGACACAAACTAGTCTCTGTATACAATCCACGGGCAACCAAAACAAACAAAAACACACACGACACGAAGTGAAATGCCGAAACAGGAGAAAGTGGTTATCACAATGCGTTAATATAATTAACTGCAGAGGCTTGCGTTTGCAGGGAAGAGCGTCCCCACAATCAAAAACCCTCATAAAATGAGGGGGAATCTGATAAAGTCTCCTACAACGGTCGCGTCTGTCCAACTTCCGATATATGGTGTCATAAATCAACTTGATATTTTCGGAGAGGTGGACGGATAAATCAAAATAGCATATGCCCCCAAAATTCAGGCCAGACGTCCCAACGTCCCAGTCCCTGTCTTCTGGCGGTGAACAGATTCTGGCACGCCCGATGAGACCTTTTCCTCTTTACACTCCACACATTGTATATCGTGTTTCGCGAACAAAATCGCGGTTCACTATGGTTGCCCTTAGATTCGAGATACTAAAATTTGGTGGCTTGTTTCTATGCAGAAAAAAATCGATAGCTTCCAACTGCACAACATGCAACAGCAACACTCGCTCCACCCCAGCTGGAGGAGTAACCTACGGGCCCAACACGGGCTCTATCTTTTCAATACTGGTGGGGCAAGTTATACAAGTCACTACTGGGTTATTCTTCGGGACCATACTCCTACCACTGAGTTTCGGTGCCTCAACGCCGCAAGAGGAAGCTTCCAAGAGATCGGTTTTCAATTGACTAGCGACCACAACGGCCCCTCTCAACGGGCCGTCCAAAGCCGACGTCTCGGTCTTCAACAGTCTGGGTAAGAATCCAAACGGGCCCACAAAGAGGCTCGTGATACCTAAAGGGGCTACCCTAAAATGGATAGCCCTTCCAACTCTTGCTATGGGTGAAGCCGTCAAAAGCGCTTCCCCCATCAGAAGATTGGTGTTCGAAGGATTGGTCGTTTCTCCCCAAACTTCAGTCAGGATATCAGTCTTCAATAGGCTGACACCAACAACAGCCCATCAGCAAAGCCGGGGTCATGAAGAAGCCACTTCCAAATCTGAGGCGGTCCCGTCTGCAAGACACGGTCGACGTCGCCACTGGCGCCGGGTGAGAAAAGCTGGGGGCAAATCCCCCTGTGGACTTACCCCACCAGCTACAATGGTGGAAGTTAACGCCGTTGTTCCAACCGGGAACAGCTTTGATCCGCTCAGGAGGGTGTACAAGAACTCTCCAACGGCGGTGCTAAAAAATCACCCCCACCTGCAGAGGCCACGGTGCAGGCAAAGACGGAGCAGCCCCATCAACGGCTCTCCTCCTAAATTCATAGAGTCTGGCGAAAAGTCCAGGACTCTGTGATCAACAAAGACTACTCTCGTCAACCGAAGAAATCGAAGGCTCGGCAAGAGAAAGACCATCCCTCCGTCATACGGCGAGGGACTTCTTCTATACAGGTGCCTGTCATAACGGCTCCTTCAACTTTGACCTCCCACAAAAGGACGAGGCCGGAGAAAATCCCACCGCTTGCGGCAAATTCCAAAGGTGATGGACCCAAACGCCCCAAGTCTGAGGGTATAATCGTGCATACGGTCTACATGGCTTCGGGAAAGAAGAAAGCCGTGCTTTCGTAGGACATCAACCGCAAACTCGGTCGCTGACAAAAGCTCAGGAACAACAACAAAAGCTCTAGGAGATGCTGACCAAAATGGCAGCACTTACCGGGCAGAAAGAAAGCCCGGACACAACAGCCGAACAGCGCCAGGAGCAGGAAACCAATACAGAGGTCCTGCGAAGGATGCTTGAAAGAAAGGACAAGGAAGCTGCTGAGCAGGCTGCTAACATAAAACTTATGGCTCTCTTATTCCAGGATATGGTTAGAATGATGATCCAGCCAGAACCCCAGCCGAGGATCCGCCGATAATCATCGAGGATGACAAAGGGAAAATATCAAACTCTCTTCCGGCTTTATCGGCAGCCCAAGAGAAAACAATCTTCAAGATTGCTCTTGATGATTATATTGCTCAACAAATATGAGCTTATCAAGCTAATGAAGCCGCAGGCCAAATCGTCAGAACTGGGCGACCGTATCCAGGCTGGTATGACCAAATTAAATACCCGCCGGAATATACGATCCCCAAATTCCATGTGTACAAGGAGACAAGCAACCCACACCAGCACGCCGTGCAGTTCAGAGCTCTGTGCGGCAACACTGGAGGCGACGCAACCTGTTAGAGATGACCTTTGAATGGTACTCGGAGCTCCCAAATGACTCCATGAAAACATTCACAGAGATGGAACTGCTGTTCACACAGCGGTTCGCCAGCGCAAGCGAGTGCACTCCGATCACGGCATTAATCAATATCAGGGTAAAGCCAGGAGAAACCTGGGTCCAATATGCGATCCGGTGGAGGAACCTATAGTCAAAGTGCGAACAGCGCATCGAAGAATCCCCCGCCGTGGGCATATTCATCGGGACCCTTGATCTTCAAATGACTGTGTCCCGGTTCATGATGTTCATCAAACCAACAACTTTCCAAACTCTGATAGATAAATTGGCTCAAATGGACCAGATAGGCCACATGCCTTCCTCCTCAAATAAGGACCCTCGAAATGCTAAGGTTAAAGGGAATGCGGCCTTCGTTGCCAACACTCAACAACAACCAAGTGGTCCAAAACTGGCTGCTTGCCAAAACAACGCGCATCCACGCCTATCCATGGAAGAAAGGCTAGGACGTGCTTACTCGTTTCCCCACGATAAGACGAGGAGATTATTTAAGCTGGCAGTGCGCAACAAACTCATCACATTGCCAGACCCACGGCGTCTACCGCAACCCGGCGACGTCAACAACCCTAACTACTGCTCCTATCATAGAATGGTGAGCCACCCAATTAAGGATTGCTACGTCTTCAGGACCTGGGTCGAAGACTAGTATCAACAGAGGAAGTTCGCGCTGTCTGAGAACTGGAAAGTGGACCCGCCACAGAAGCACACTCACAAAAAGGTGGATACGTCGGGGGCATCATGTAACACCCGAGCCCAATGCTACTAATTTTTGTTACCGTTTGAACGTAGTGTGGCACTCGTTTCATTTATCTTGCTTGATTGTTACTTACTGTAAAATTTTACCCGGCAAATTCATTTCTGCATATAACAATTTTTGGCATCTAAAATAAGATTAAAAATATCCATCTTGGCCTACTCGACACCCCTAGCCTTGTGGCGTCCGTGTATTGTGTTCTCGTCCCGTTCAGTGAAACGAGCGAGTTTGGACGGCTACGCGCGCGTACACGTATCCGTTTTGGGGGTATGCTTTTTAATCATAAGACACTTAATTTTAAAATTTGGAACCCGCTTAAAATCCTATTATTTCAATTTCAAATTTTTGGACCCGATCCGGGCGCGATTTGGAAATGTTTTATTTAGCGCCAAAATCCCAAATTTTATATATTTTTAAAACCAACGTATATTACTTTTAACCTTAAATCTTACTGTTTACATATCTTTAAAATCTTTTAAATTTTTTTCTTAACCAAAATTATTTCCCTTCCAGCCAATCACGAGATCCCTATGTCCCGTGGGCCCCACCTCCTCAATCTCTCTCTCCACTTCTCTCTATCTCTCATATCCCCCGATCTCTCTCTCTCTTTCTCATTATATTCTTTCTCTCTCTCTCTTATATAAATTTTCCTTTCTCTTTTTCTTTCCAGAAAACCCTAACCCATTGCAGTCCCCGGCCGCCTCGATCCCAGTCGCCGCCGCAGCCCCGACGCCGACGCCGATACCACCAGCACCCTCGCCTCCTCTTCCTCGTCTCACCCATATCCTCATTTTTTCCACCCTCACAGCCACCTGTGCACCCCCACCGCAGCCACCCGCAGCCCCTGCTCACCACCCGCGACCACCTGCGCCGCCCCTGGTCATCGCCGACGATCACCAGACCCCCCTGTGATCGCCTCTGTAAGTCTTCCTCTTCTCTCCTCCTCTCCTTCTTCCCTTCTTCTCCCTTTGCTGTTCTGTCCCTATTCTTGATGGCCGTAGTTCCTCGCAGGCAAAGCACCGGAGCTCCGTCGACGTGGTCGGCAGTCACCATCCCTCCACAGATCCTCGTGCGCCTCCTCGTCTTTATCCTTCTTCTCTTCCCTCTTCTTGAGTCTCCATTTGGTCGTTCATGAATTCTTGAAATTGTAGTTCGCTGTTCGCCGGAATCCGGCCGTGCCGGCGACGTGTTCCGACGATCCAGCAAGGTACTTTGACCCGTGTGGTTCCTTGGTTCGTTGTTTGGGTTCAATCCGTGAACCGTGCACCCGTCGCGAGTTTCCCCGCCGACGTTACGTTCCGTTTTTTCCGGTTCGCGACCCGTCGAGGCAAGTACCCCTTGCTACATGCTATACAATATTTACATATATGTATTGACACCCTAAACCTGTAAAATTTAACTTGGTATAATCGTTTCCCATTTTCGGTTACAATATTGCATTATATCATTTTACTGTTAAACATGGAACTTACAGTTTGCAAGTTGAACCTAACAATCATATATACTTGTTCAATCACATTTTACTGTTAAAATAGCTGGTAGCATTTATCCCTGTAGTTCTGTTACATTCGGACACTCGTATGCATTTAACCTGAAATAACTGTATTGAACCGTTACATAAATTATTGCACCGCTAAGGGTGCTTAAACCTGTTAACATGACTAAACGGCTATATCGTCTTACTGCACTCTTGTAATTTGAATGAAACTGCTTATTATGTAATTCATTGCTTATCTCATGTTGTTAATACCCATGTGTGATTATATATCTGATTGTGAGCACACCTACGATATTGTTTACATCTTGACCTGACATTGCTACACACATATATATATATATTGATATACCTGACATGGTACCGTATACTGTTGACTTGACCTGATGTACCATGACCCGACCCATTACCTGATCTTGTGTCTAATGCCAACAAACCTGACATGTAGTCCTCATGGACCGTTCCTGGTGTCTATCCAGACAAACCTGCTTTTACCTGATCCTGTGTTGGCATTAGTTCTTGATTACTGAATACCTGACTCGACATACATAACTTGGGGGTATGGGGAAATCAAAGGTGAAACCGACTTGTAACTCAACAGTTCGATACCTGTTCTGATCAGTCTTACGGGCTAGGCCAGCCCCGGAGTGATGGTGCTGACATCACTCGCCCATCCTGCTACCTGTTACTGCCTAGCGGCACGTCTCGGATTCAGCCCCGAGGATCTTGACCGTGGTCCCGGGCACGCACGGGATACTATTGAGTTACATCGACGATTCATCAATTGATTTCAAAGACTTTAGAATAGAAAACCTGATGGAACAGTTTAGTTACCCACTGCACACTACCCTGCACTGCTTGATTCATATTACTGCTACTCTCGTTTTATTCATGTTTATTTTGCATTGCCTGTTACATTGCTCATATTATATTACTTGTTGACATGACGCGCTGACGTCTGGGTTTTGCATGGCCCAGATTCTGTACCGCTGTCGCAGTCCGAGCAGGAGTACTTCAGCCAGCAGGCTGAGCTGTGAGTTCAGTAGTAGTTAGTTTTATTTCCTGCATTTATTTCCTGATGTGAGCCCGCATTATGGGACATACTTTTCAGTTATTTGTATTGGATCATTTGCTTCCATATTTAATTATTATTGACTCCTGTTATTCTGGATTATGGACATGTTTTTAGATAGTTTTATCTTGTTCTTGATATCTCTACAGCCGTAATGCGACTGTGGATGGATACTTCCTACCCACAGGTAGCATGGTTGGCTATGTCACGTGCCCAATCTAGCGTACTCTGGGAAGCGGGGTGTGACATGGTTCTTTTGGTATCAGAGCACATAGGTTAGTTGGGTTGATTCTTTTTGTAGTTGGGTATTGTACCCAATACACGAATCAGAATACCCGTGTTTAGGAAATATGTCCTGCCACTTTGCCGTTTACCATTCTTGAATCACATTCGTCCTGATTATATCTTTTACGATTTGCAAACTTCCTTTGCATATCGACTCGAAAAACATGATTTCTTGTTATCTCTAGAAATTAGGCGACTTGGGTGGAGTTAAGTAATTGTGGCTATGATATCGCGGCATAGTTACAATGCGGTACTCTATTTAAGTATCTTGGAGTTCGAGCCTTGATCTAAATTCAGAATCCATCATCATGCTAATGTTGGGTGTTTTGAGTTCAGGAATATGGCAGATAGGAATTTAAAGACGTACCAGAGGCGTGTGGACGAAACCGCCATGCTTGGAGTAACAAGGGGAATGCTGGAGAATCAAAAGAGACAGACCGGGCTGATCCAGCAGCAAGCAGAATCATTCCAGGAAGGTTTGCGGACCGTCCAGCAGTCCGTAGGCAAGGTTGAAGCTAAACCAGTTGATCGAGTTGGGACCGTGGCAGATTTCAGGCGATTGGGTCCGTCTACATTTACTCGTTTGGAGGAGCCGTTGCCAGCAGAGCAGTGGCTAGTTGACATGGAGAATTTGGTTATCGCGGCACAGATTCCTGATGACAAAAGAGTTGATGGGGTACGCATTCAGTTAATGGACTACGCCCGAGAATGATGGCTTGTAGAGGAGAACTATTTGCCCAAGCCGATCAAGTGGGCGGATTTCTCAAGGAGTTTCCTGGAAAAGTTCTTCCCGCGGACTGCACGGGAGGAAATGGAAGAGAAATTTATCGGGCTAAAGCAGAAGGGAGCACCCGTAGATGTGCACGCAGCAGAGTGGACAAGATTCAGTAGAGTCGCTGGACCTTTAGTTGCCAACGATGCAGACAGTGCACGGAGGTTCATGAGCAGCTTGGACGTGGACATCCAGAGGAAGATTGTCTCCCTGGGTTTGACCACTTTCTCACCAGTACTTGCGGCAGTCGAGAACAGCAGAGTCTATCTAGGATGAAAGGGAGTTTGCAGCAGACAGCAGTTGCGGTAAGAAAACAGTTCTGTCGGGCCAGTCGAGTTTAGGGCTAGGCCGACAAATGATATCCTTGCATCGATGGAAGTTGATAATAGTGAAGAGCCGGCGGTTGTTCACGATTTTATGGACGTATTTGAAGATATATCGGGTTTACCGCCGAAGCGAGACGTGGAGTTCGCAATTGATCTTATTCCTGGTACAGCGCCAGTATCCAAAGCGTATTATCCAATGGCACCAGTAGAGTTGGAAGAAGTTAAGAAACAGGTTGCTGAATTGCTTGAGAAGGGTTGGATTCGAAGTAGTAACTCGTCTTGGGGAGCTCCAGTTCTTCTAGTAAAGAAGAAGGATAGCACAAGAAGGATGTGCATCGACTATCGAGAATTAAACCGGGTGACTATTAAGAACAAGTACCCGATCCCTCGCATTGGAGAACTTTTGAGCGGCTTAGTGGCACGAGGGTATTTTTCGAAGCTGGATTTGCGATCCGGATATCATCAGGTTCGAGTGAAAGCAGAAGATATTTGCAAGACGGCATTCCGAACTTGGTATGGACATTACGAGTACTTAGTGATGCCCTTCGGAGTAACGAATGCGCCGGCAGTATTCATGGACTTGATGAACTGAATCTTTCACCGTTCTTAGACCAGTTTATTGTGGTATTCATTGACGATATTCTGGTTTACTCGAAGAGTTTTAAGGAGCATGCTGAGCACTTGAAGATCGCACTGCAGACATTGAGACAGGAGAGACTGTACGCGAAGATGAGTAAGTGCGAGTTTTGGCTGGAGGAAGTGAAGTTTTTGGGGCATGTTGTGTCTGGCGATGGCATTGCCGTCGATCCCGAAAAGATTGCAGCAGTTCGAGATTGGCCTATTCCGAGGAATGTTGCTGAGATAAGAAGTTTCCTTGGATTAGCCGGATACTACAGAAGATTTGTGGAGAACTTTGCTCGTCTGGCAGAGCCGTTAACCAAGCTTACGCGCAAAGAGGTACCTTTTGTATGGACGGATAAGTGTACGTTAGCTTTCGAGACGTTGAAGCAGAAGTTGATAACCGTCCATATTCTGATCGTGCTAGACAATTCCGGAGGATTGGTGATTCACAGCGACGCATCTGGGAAAGGATTGGGATGTGTTTTGATGCAGCATGGGAAGGTTGTAGCGTAGCATCGAGACAATTGAAGACCCATAAGAAGAATTATCCAACTCATGACCTGGAGCTTGCGGCTGTGATTTTCGCTTTGAAGATTTGGAGACACTACCTTTTAGGAGAAAGGGTCGAAGTTTTTACAGATCATAAGAGCTTGAAGTACGTGTTCACACAGAAGGAGCTTAACATGAGGCATCGTAGATGGTTGGAGCTGATGGCTGACTACGATCTTGATCTTAAGTACCATCCGGGGAAGGTTAATGTGGTGCCGGATGCGTTTAGTCGGTTACCAGCAATTCGGATGTTAACTACGCAGAAGGAGATCATTGCAGATTTTCGAAGATTTGACTTGGGGTGGTGCTACCGCATTCTTCGGGACAGTTGAAGCAGCTACAAGTACAGTCATCGTTGATCGAGAATATTAAAGCAGCACAATCGCAGGACCCTAGACTGCAAAGGTTGCGAGAACAGGTTGAAGCCGGACTATGAACAGATTGATTGATCCACGAGGATGGTTCGTCGAAGTATGGTAGCCGTTTGTGTGTGCCAAAGGGAGACATTCGTGAAGAGCTTATGAAGGAGGCACACAGTTCAGCTTATTCTGTACATCCAGGAGGCACAAAGATGTACCGAGATATTCGACAGCATTTCTCGTGGGAAGGCATGAAACGGGAGATTGCTCGCTTTGTGGCTAAGTGCCTGGTGTGTCAGCAAGTTAAGGCTGAATATCAAAGGGTTGCTGGTTTATTACAACCACTTTCGATTCCTCAGTGGAAGTGGGAACATATAACCATGGATTTCGTGACGGCTTTACCGCGGAGTCCAAAGGGCAACAATGCAGTATGGGTGATTGTTGATCGGTTGACCAAGGCTGCTCACTTTATTCCTTTCCGGGTTGGTCAATCAACAGAGACTTTGGCAGAGCGGTACATGCAGGAGATTGTAATATTGCATGGAGTACCGGTGAGCATCATGTCCTATCGGGACACTCGGTTCTTATCACACTTCTGGAGGAGTTTACAGGAAAGTTTGGGGACTCGATTGAAGTTTAGCACAGCTTATCATCCTCAAACTGATGGTCAGTCGGAGAGAACGATCCAAACTCTTGAAGATATGTTGAGAGCATGCATGTTGGACTTCAAGGGTTCGTGGGAGGATCATCTACATTTGGTGGAGTTTTCTTACAACAACAGTTTTCAGGCAACTATCCAGATGGCTCCATTTGAAGCTTTGTATGGTCGTAAGTGCCGTTCACCGGTTTGTTGGGATGATGTCGGTGAACGAAGGTTATTGGGACCAGATTTGGTTGTGCAGACAGTTGAGAAGGTTAACACTATCAGAAATCATATGAAGGCAGCTCAAGACAGACAGAAGAGTTGGGCTGACACGTCAAGAAAACCTCTAGAGTTAGCCGTGGGTGCTTTGGTGTTCTTGAAGATATCACCGACTAGAGGGGTGATTCGTTTTGGGAGTCGAGGAAAGCTTAGTCCTCGATTCGTTGGACCCTTTGAGATCTTGGAGCGTGTTGGTGAGGTAGCGTACCGTTTGGCGTTACCGCGGTCCTTGGCAAGTGTGCACGATGTGTTTCACGTATCTCAACTACGAAGGTATGTTCGTGATGAAACGCATGTATTGGATCATTCGGAGCTAACAGTACGGGAAGACTTGACTTTTGAGGAGCGACCGGTTGAAATCGTGGATCGAAGGGAAAAGGTTCTTAAGAACAAGGTTATCCCCCTTGTGCTTGTTTCTTGGGGTAATTGCTCGCATGGAGAGTCCACTTGGGAACGAGAAGATGAAATCCGGCAGACGTTTCCTCACCTTTTCCTGTAATTTTTCTATCTTTGTATTCTTGGAATTTCAAGGACGAAATTCTTTTTGTAGTTGGGTATAATATAACACCCGAGCCCAATACTACTAATTTCTGTTACCGTTTGAACGTAGTGTGGCACTCGTTTCATTTATCTTGCTTGATTGTTACTTACTGTAAAATTTTACCCGGCAAATTCATTTCTGCATATAACAATTTTTGGTATCTAAAATAAGATTAAAAATATCCATCTTAGCTTACTCGACACCCCTAGCCTTGTGGTAGCGTCCGTGTATTGTGTTCTCGTCCCGTTCAGTGAAACGAGCGAGTTTGGACGGCTACGCGCGCGTACACGTGTCCGTTTTGGGGGTATGCTTTTTAATCATAAGACACTTAATTTTAAATTTTGGAACCCGCATAAAATCCTATTATTTCAATTTCAAATTTTTGGACCCGACCCGGACGCGATTTGGAAATGTTTTATTTAGCGCCAAAATCCCAAATTTTATATATTTTAAAAACAAACGTATATTACTTTTAACCTTAAATCTTACTGTTTACATATCTTTAAAATCTTTTAAATTTTTTTCTTAACCAAAATTATTTCCCTTCCAGCCAATCACGAGATCCCTATGTCCCGTGGGCCCCACCTCTACAATCTCTCTCTCCACTTCTCTCCATCTCTCATATCCCCCGATCCCTCTCTCCTCCGATCTCTCTCTCTCTCTCTCTCATTATATTCTTTCTCTCTCTCTCTCTCTCTCTTAAAAATTTTCCTTTCTCTTTTTCTTTCTAGAAAACCCTAACCCATTGCAGTCCCCGGCCGCCTCGATCCCAGTCGCCGCCGCAGCCCCGACACCGACGCCGATACCACCAGCACCCTCGCCTCCTCTTCCTCGTCTCACCCATATCCTCATTTCTTCCACCCTCGCAGCCATCTGTGCACCCCCGCCGCAGCCACCCGCAGCCCCTGCTCACCACCCGCGACCACCTGCGCCGCCCCTGGTCGTCGCCGACGATCACCAGACCCCCCTGTGATCGCCTCTGTAAGTCTTCCTCTTCTCTCCTCCTCTCCTTCTTCCCTTCTTCTCCCTTTGCTGTTCTGTCCCGATTCTTGATGGCCGTAGTTCCTCGCAGGCAAAGCACCAGAGCTCCGTCGACGTGGTCGGCAGTCACCATCCCTCCACAGATCCTCGTGCGCCCCCTCATCTCTATCCTTCTTCTCTTCCCTCTTCTTGAGTCTCCATTTGGTCGTTCATGAATTCTTGAAATTGTAGTTCGCTGTTCGCCGGAATCCGGCCGTGCCGGCGACGTGTTCCGACGATCCAGCAAGGTACTTTGACCCGTGTGGTTCCTTGGTTCGTTGTTTGGGTTCAATCCGTGAACCGTGCACCCGTCGCGAGTTTCCCCGCCGACGTTACGTTCCGTTTTTTCCGGTTCGCGACCCGTCGAGGCAAGTACCCCTTGCTACATGCTATACAATATTTACATATATGTATTGACACCCTAAACCTGTAAAATTTAACTTGGTATAATCGTTTCCCATTTTCGGTTACAATATTGCATTATATCATTTTACTGTTAAACATGGAACTTACAGTTTGCAAGTTGAACCTAACAATCATATATACTTGTTCAATCACATTTTACTGTTAAAATAGCTGGTAGCATTTATCCCTGTAGTTCTGTTACATTCGGACACTCGTATGCATTTAACCTGAAATAACTGTATTGAACCGTTACATAAATTATTGCACCGCTAAGGGTGCTTAAACCTGTTAACATGACTAAACGGCTATATCGTCTTACTGCACTCTTGTAATTTGAATGAAACTGCTTATTATGTAATTCATTGCTTATCTCATGTTGTTAATACCCATGTGTGATTATATATCTGATTGTGAGCACACCCACGATATTGTTTACATCTTGACCTGACATTGCTACACACACATATATATATTGATATACCTGACATGGTACCGTATACTGTTGACTTGACCTGATGTACCATGACCCGACCCGTTACCTGATCTTGTGTCTAATGCCAACAAACCTGACATGTAGTCCTCATGGACCGTTCCTGTTGTCTATCCAGACAAACCTGCTTTTACCTGATCCTGTGTTGGCATTAATTCTTGATTACTGAATACCTGACTCGACATACATAACTTGGGGGTATGGGGAAATCAAAGGTGAAACCGACTTGTAACTCAACAGTTCGATACCTGTTCTGATCAGTCTTACGGGCTAGGCCAGCCCCGGAGTGATGATGCTGACATCACTCGCCCATCCTGCTACCTGTTACTGCCTAGCGGCACGTCTCGGATTCAGCCCCGAGGATCTTGACCGTGGTCCCGGGCACCCACGGGATACTATTGAGTTACATTGACGATTCATCAATTGATTTCAAAGACTTTAGAATAGAAAACCTGATGGAACAGTTTAGTTACCCACTGCACATTACCCTGCACTGCTTGATTCATATTACTGCTACTCTCGTTTTATTCATGTTTATTTTGCATTGCCTGTTACATTGCTCATATTATATTACTTGTTGACATGACGCGCTGACTTCTGGGTTTTGCATGGCCCAGATTCTGTACCGCTGTCGCAGTCCGAGCAGGAGTACTTCAGCCAGCAGGCTGAGCTGTGAGTTCAGTAGTAGTTAGTTTTATTTCCTGCATTTATTTCCTGATGTGAGCCCGCATTATGGGACATACTTTTCAGTTATTTGTATTGGATCATTTGTTTCCGCATTTAATTATTATTGACTCTTGTTATTCTGGATTATGGACATGTTTTTAGATAGTTTTATCTTGTTCTTGATATCTCTACAGCCGTAATGCGACTGTGGATGGATACTTTCTACCCACAGGTAGCATAGTTAGTTATGTCACGTGTCCAATCTAGCGTACTCTGGGAAGCGGGGCGTGACACATCATGCTCGCTCGTGAAAGAAACTCCATGGGAAGTCGTTCTTTCAGCTAAAACCAAAATAATGCTTAAGGATGTAACGACTCTGAAATCTTAGTACGGAAATTCTTCTGTTAAAATACAGAATAGAGTTTCACAGCCTGAGTACAAATTATAAGTTAATTTTATTTAAGAACAGTAAGAAACAACTTGTAGCTCACTGGTATAGCCCTTGCACTGCTGCGACATAGCCCCTGTGTTCGAATCCCATCAGACACATTTTTTTAAAAACTTTTTGGAAGCCCAAAAGTTTACACTACTACATTGATACTGACTCTACAGTTCTAGGATGTCCTCTTCCCGAACATGAAATCTCACCCGACGAATTAAGTAAGTTCAAACTGGAACACAAAGTCAAGCGTGGTATCTTCTTAGCACCTAAAAGTTATAACTTCAATTTTGAGGATGGTCAAAGCATTATTAAGAATAAGGGTGTAGCTAAAAACTTTGTCAATGATGAATGGTTATTTTCAATCGGATACCAATTGCTTGGATGCATTTGAATGCCTCGAGATGAATTGACTCTTGCAGAAAAAATTCTTTGATGTTCTCCCTTCCTTCTTTGATTCATCTGTTAGAGTAGGGAAAGGATAAGGCGTAGCAGCAAGTTCATTCTAACTTAGATTCGGATGTTGTTGTCCTAGCTCTTGTCCTTCCTCTATGATTCAAGACAAAGAATATAGGCGTCAGTTGCTTTCGAAAGCTCCGAGTTCCGTAAAATGACGAAGTGGTGCCCTTTTCCATCTCAACGCGGGTCTGGCGCTTACGTGACCGACAGTGATAGATCTGTCATTTCCAGGGGGAGTTCTGTGTTGAGTGATGAGAAAAACCCTATTTGAAAAAGGTTATGAGCTGTTATACACAAAAACGAAAAGACAGAAAAATCAAACATGTGCACAATAATTTAAACACAGACTTGAACACGTGGCATCAATCCACCGGTCCCACCCCCTAAATTGACCGGCGAAAATGCTCCCATGGCCGGCACCGACGGTCCCCCCGAGACCAATGAGGCCCGGGCTTTGCACACTCGACCCTTCCCCTACTCCTAACTCCCATGCACTGCAATCAAACATAGATCCTTCAATTCCCCATTTATCCTCATTTTAATGCATTTTAATTCACTCTTTTAATTCCAAAATTCTAATTCCACACTATAAATACTACCCATGCCCTAGCCCTTCATCGTTATGAAATTCCTATAGCCAAAACTCTCAAAAATTTTCTAAGTACAAGTGAAGTACAAATGGAGTTAGCAAGCGGTCAACTTCCGGCGAAGAATCGAAGAAATTCCGGCGACCCCGCGACGCCACGACGCCAACCCTCTCTTCCTACACCTTTTCTTAAGCCTCCTAAATTGTAAGTCCCTTCCAATCCTCATTCCCTTTCTTTAAAAGTTCATTTTTAAAACATATGTCGGAAGTGAAGTTAATACCGACATCTTCTTCTAAAACTCTATAATTACACTTTTTCTTACATATTCTTCATTCATATTCCTACACTATACTTGTTAACATAAAACCAATGTTTAGAACCAACTTTTAATCAAAAATATCATGCAAAATAACTTTAACTTAACATTTACAATAAAATACCATGAAGTTTGTATATATCATCTTTATTTGTTTTGCTTAAACATACGTTTAGAAAACTTCATGGGGTAATGACCTACCCCTCATATACACACATGGTTTCCATAGCACGATACCCTTTGAACATATTTTTGTTATGAATACAAGATTACATTAAAATACCATTTACTATAAAAAAAAACAGTTTTCTTTTAAATTGTATTTTCAATTCTTTTGCAAATAAGTCTCTACAACCCATTTTACGGAACTCGCTATTGGATGGTGCGGATTATCGCACATTCTTGGGATAGTAGAGCGAGATGCAGACCTCCTCACGGAGCATTCGGTCTCGAAAGGTTTTTAATACGGTTTTGTAAGAAAAATGTAATTTTTCTACTTAATTAAAAATTTAATTTTTAATAATTATATAAATATTACTAATCCATATATTTTCAAAATGTAATAAATTTACATCTTTTTAAATAAAAGAATTACAAATTTTCACCAAAATACCATCAAGATACCAACAAAGGTCAAGCCTTACAGTAAAATATCATGAACTTTCCAAACTAAGCTATTATCACTAAAATACCTCAAATCCTTATAATTCACATTCATGGAAACCCTAAATAATATAAATAACTTCTCGAGGTTATTTTGAAACTATATTAAAAATATTTTTCATAAAACCCCCTCAAGTTATATAAAACAATATTTAAGAATTTTAGTAAATATAGGTTTAAGCGGGATCAATTCTCTTGAGCCCCAAGAAGCCGGAGAAAGTGAGTGCTTGCCTATTTAAGGTAGAAAACTTAACGGTATTATCAATGGTAATTGTCTTGGAAAAAGACACAAATCATGCCTTCCATGTGCAGCAGTTACCGATAACTCCCGAACCTAATTCAGGATCTAAATCAGTTACAAGTGTCTGACTCAAGTCTGAATCTAACTCAAGTCTGAATCCAAATTCAAAACCTGAATCTAAAACCAAACACGAATACTTGATCATGAACTTGAACATACGAAATCAATATTGAACTCAAACAGGTATACTTAACCGTTGATCATGAATCGGAACAATTGAACTTGATTAAAGCAAAACATGAATATTTGAACACTATGACTTGAATCGAACCATGAATACAACTTGACATGAATACTTGACATGAATACTTGATATAGACATGAACTCAATCTTGCAACTCGATGTATTCATGGATTCGAGCAAGGATGATAATTTTAGCTGTAACTTAGCATATACGGGGTGTTGGGGTAGTTCATGCGTGAATCCAACGAAATCTCAGGAGTCCCACTAGATCATGAATCCATATCTACTAACACAAGCAAGCTATCATGAGGGCTCATGTTTCCTTACTCCTGGATTACAGCCTGTTGAGTTTGGAATGCTTCAACAGTAGGTTGAAGTCCCGTTACTACCACTTGATTCGGGCCCGTGGTTTTTTACCCCTGGATTACAGCCTGTTGGGTTCGAGAACACTCTTGAAATTGGTTGACATTCATTCTTGAACTTACGTTAAATTAATGTACCTAAGTAGAGATATGTTAAGACACTTATATTCACTGCATGTTCACCAAACCTACACTACACGGCCATGTTATATTTGTTTGTCATGCTCAAGCTATACTGTCATGTTTACCTACTTGTCATATATATTACCATACTTGTTCACATATATTACGAAAGAACTGTATGCTAAATAAAATTGCTGTGTTTACATAAAATGACATGCTGAGACACCATACCTCATAATCAATTATTTATGATACACACTTCCTTTATCATTACACTTTATATTTCACTTCATATCTTGGAGACTTACCGAGCGAAAGTTCGCTGACGGGCATTCCACCCACCTTTGTTTTCTTGGAATGTTCGTCAGATACTGTGGACACTGAAAAGGTAGACATCTCAGAGGAGGAGCACGATCAGATCGCGACCCAGGCCTAGACCAGTTATTTTCTTCTTAGTTTATGTATGCCACCTGTTTAGGCATTTATTTTCTTGTATTTCCTTTCAGTTAAAATCATGTATTGTAAATGAGTCAAGTTGAATGTAATTAAAGTTGTTGAAGTTTTAATCTCATGTTAATTTTCTTATCATTTTATATTGCTTCTTTTACGCTTAGCGTATATATTCCGAGAAATAACCTTCTCAAAATAAATACGTCGCGGGCTTGCCACATCACCGTTTCCGTCTATTGGGAAGCAGGGCGTGACAAAAGATCTACAGGCATGTCTGGCAGTCAGATGGAAAAGCCCACTTGAACCTAAAATTATCGAAGGGATGCTGAAACCGTGTCCTGTACCAAAGATTGTTGACAAAGGGCAAAATCCCCAAGTCAAGCCTTCAAAGTCTTCGAAGAAAAAGAAGAAGACCAAGAAGCCTATGCAGCCTGCCGAGTATGACGACAACCGTACAGACCTATAAAAGTACATTGACGCGCTGGATGAGTATAACCAGAAGGCACGGAAACCGGTCACGCTCGAAAAGTTCCTCAAGTATATTCTTGAGAACGAAGATAGTGATAACGATGAGGAAAATGACCCATCAGAAAAAACCGAAGACTATGTAGCAAGTTACCACATGGTCTCCCATTTGTTGTTAAATGACAAAGAAACTCCCTCAGCGTCAGAAAACAACGCAAAGCAACTGGGGGCAGAATCGGCGCTAAAATCCTCGGAACTGCCAGAAGACCCGATCGATAGGCTGTTAAACAAAGCCTTTTGAAAAAGCAAAGCTGACTGAGGACGCGAAACAACCAAATACGAAAAGGATATGTGTCAGCATCAAGATGAAGAAACTGCAGTAAGGAGGAGTCGTACAGTACTCCAACCCAACCAAAATATACCCGCGACAAATAAGAGCAAGATCGAGGCGGAGAAGCGATTCGCCAAAGCCCTGTCAATGGGAATAAAGCTACCACCTCTCATAGGAAACATTCCTGGAGTTATATGCCTCGACGGAGAGGATTCATATCCAAACTACTGCTTATACCATCGGAGGGCTATCCACCCACCGAGGAATGCGCAGTGCCTTCAAGAAGTGGTGGTAAGGATACGTTGCCCCATAAAAAACACTTCAAGGGGGTGAAGTGCGAAGCTCGTCGACGGCAAAATAGTGCGACAGATGCGCATGAAAAAACGACTGGAAACTGTCATATGGTTGATACCAGTTCGGAAGGAGAAAACCTCAAGTTCTTACTTTCGGGAGCGATTCTGAGGACGAAATACCCCTCAGCCTTCTCTTCAAAGACTCCACCTCCGAAAAAGAAGAGGAGGAGAAGAACTACGAGAATATTCAGCAGCATAACCACACGCTGCCTGAAAAGAAGCTTGGACCTACAAACAAAGGTTCAAGCAAAAAGGATAAAGGGAAAGAAAAAAATCCCTGAGGAAATTGCCCTCGACGATAGAGTTGTCAAAGAGCTCGCAGCAAGGGACCCGCCTAGGAAAAACAAGGTGGATTACAATGTCCTAACACATTTGAGGAAAATACCCTCATAACTGAGTATATTGGATGCTCTCCTCCTGTCCAAAGAGGCACGAGATTCTCTGATCAAGGCATTACAAAAGCCCGATCGGTTCCAAGTTTTCCTTGCAGAAGAGAAGATGAAGGATGAGCTGGCAGAAGTTCACACAGCTGGCATTACATTCAGCGATTAAGATCTTCTCCTCGGTACGTGCGAACATAACCGCCGGTATACGTCACCGGATACTGCCACGATATCAAGATAGGGAAAATCCTTGTCGACAACGGATCCTCTATCAACCTTCTCAATGTGAGAGTGTTGAAGGAGATTTGCATGAACGTTTAGCACCTGACCCGAGACAAAATTACCATCTCCGAGTTCGACACACAATCATCACGGACGCTTGGGTCTATAATACTGACGTTACGCTTCGGGTAGCTAGTCACTAACATCAAATTTCATGTCAATGATGCCAAGACTTGCTATAATGCTTTGCTCGGCAGGCCCTGGTTACATGAGTACAACGTCATCCCTTTTACACAACATCAGTATATGAAGTATTTCAAGAACGGATCGGAGTACACTGTCACAGGAGAGCTAAATCCGTTCTCCATAAACGACATCCGAAAATATGAGAACGCAAAGTACTTCCTACCAGACTTCGAGAATACGGAAAGGTGTCATAGGCCGGAGGATAAACAGAAGCCCGTCGCCACTATCCCGATCTTTGGGAGCGATTCCGAGGAAGATGAAGTAATAGTCTACTCGGAGCAACCCCAGAAAGAAAATAGCAAGCCTGGACCATCTACTTCTATTCTGGTCTTTGGCAGCAACTCTGAAGATGAGGCCAACGTAGTGTTCTCCATCCGCCCGTCAGTGTAAACCCTCGCCAGAGCAGATCAGAGTCTGCAAATCATAATGGCTCTGTCTCGGCATTACAAGGAACTTGATGCGCTCGATACATATAGCGTACAAGAACTACAGACTTTCTACGTCCCTCCTCGGCGAAGGGGTGAAAAGGCGATCCTCTTCTACCGATCTACGGAGACCAGAATATAAAAAGAAGTCTGGTATGGTGCCTATTTTGCACTCGACATACTTTAACCAATCCGTCCGCCAAGATACTACGTGGAGGGATTGAAAAGGCTGTTAAGACGTCAAGGTGTACCCCTTGAACAAACTGTCCGGCAAGCCCAATTCTACAAAAAGATTTGGGATATTCCCGGGACTCGGCGAAAGATGCCCAACAGGAAGATGGAGACAACTGGGCTCGGGTACGTCCGGTCCATAAAACGGGAGAAGTTCTACAACTGCCGTATCATAAACAGCTCCAGCGAAGGGGAAAACGCTCTTCTGAATGGCCGTAATGTTGAAACAGAGTGAAATCCCGCTCTAAGAACGTTAAGTTTGTCACTCGAAGAACAAATAGACAAGCTAATAAAAGAAGCTTGTCAAAAGAGCCGAGACGATCATAGTCACGAGATGGCCATTTATGAAAAGGCCAAGACGCAGCGCCTCAATTAGCTATCCGTGGAGAAGGAAGACTATATTGCTCTTCATCCCCTACCCGCTGTACGTCCTCGTGGAAAGGGAAAATCCCGAAATAAAGGCAAAAATATGGCAAAGGACACAAATAGCGTCCAAAAACAACAAAGTAGATCTAAGAAGTCATGCAATCGAGAAAAGGTCTATTGGAACCCATCGTTTATAAAGAAGATGGGTCGGGAATACACTTTCCTCCAAGACAAGACAAGAAAAATATTCAACCTTGTCATGAAGCATCAAATGGTAATGGTCCTGGAGTCTCGGTACCCCGAATAAATAAACGAGGTCCATCATCCGGATTATTGCTCCTACCACCGAGCAATATGCCATCCCTTCGAAGACCGCTTCACCTTCAAAGACTGGGTAGAAAACCAGTACCAGCAAGGCAGGTTCGCTTTGTTTGACAGCTGGAGGGTAATCCCGCCGCAAAAGAGGGAAGGCACGAGACTATAGATGACTTCCACACGTGCTTCGCAAATGAAGACGAGGACGAGGTGATCTCCGAGTTTCCACCAGCACCAAAAGAGCTGGAAGATGGGATACACACTACGGTGGACAACTTAAGGAAAATTGATTTAGGGACGGAAAATGGTCCGAGGCCAACGTTCGTCGGTGAGCTACTATCTGAAAAATAGGCAGCCACGTTAAAGGACGTGCTCATGCAGTATAAAGATTGCTTCACATGGAACTATTCCGAGATGCGAGGTCTAGATCTGAAAGTAGCAGTACATAAACTGGCCATATCGCCGGACATAAAGTCCGTCAAACAGGCGCCAAGAAGAATGCGGCTCGAACTTGAGATGAGTATCAATACCGAAGTCAAGAAACTAATCGACTCTGGTTTCATCCAAGAAGTTCAATATCCTGACTGGATAACCAATATCGTTCCAGTGATGAAGAAAAATGGGACGGTGTGAATCTGCGTAGACTTTCGGGATCTTAACAAAGCTTGCCCGAAGGATGATTTCCCAGTACCTGTTACCGAGCTAATGATCGATAACATGTATACCCATGAGGTCTTCTACTTCATGGATGGATCTTTAGGATACAATCAAATAAAAATTCATCCTGAAAACCAAAAGCATACCGCCTTCCGGACCCCGCTGGGCATATTCTGCTATAAGGTGATGCCCTTCGGTTTAAAGAACACTGGCGCTACCTACCAAAGGGCCGTGACAAAGATTTTCGATGAGCTCATACATGAGATCGTCGAATGTTACATTAACGACCTTGTAGTAAAGAGCAGATCTCACGAGGCACATTGGGAACATCTAAAAATAGTGTTCCGACGTTTTCGGAAGTATAATCTGAAGATGAATCCTCTAAAATGCGCGTTTGGAGTCTTCTCAGGCAAATTCCTAGTATTCATCATACGGCACCCGGGTATCGAAATCGATCCCTCAAAGATCAAGGCGATTGTGGAAATGCCCACGCCAAGAAATCTCAAACAATTGTGATCTCTTCAAGGAAAGCTCGCATATATCCGGCGGTTCATAACCAACCTCTCCGGAAAATGCCGTCCCTACAGTCATTTGATGAAGAAGGGGACCCCGTTCGTCTGGGATCAAAAGTTCCAAAATGCACTAGACGAAATTAAGCAATACCTGCAAAATCCGCCGGTATTGACCGCTCCGGTTAAGGGAAAACCCCTTATCCTATATACACAGTCCTTAAAGGTTCTCTAGACGCGCTATGGGAACAAGAGAACAATCAGAGAAAGGAGAGGGCTCTATACTATTTGGGCCGAGTTCTCCCGGGGGTATAAAATAACTACCCCCCCATCGAAAAGCATTGCCTGGTATTGATCTTCGCGATAACGAAGCTCAGACATTACGCCTTGGCATATGAGATCTATCTTATATCAAAGGTGGATCCTCTCAAATATATGATGTCAAGGGCCATACTAACAGGAAGGTTTGCCAAATGGGCCTTCCCCCTGATGGAGTTCTCAGTGACGTATAGACCCCATAAAGCATTAAAAGGTCAGGCTATAGCTGACTTTCTTGCGGAGAATCCGATACCAGCCGACTTCCCGTTAAATTGCGAATTACCAGACGAACATGCGTTCGACGCAATCGAAGGAGAGAAGGAAGAAAATGATTCCCAATGGGAACTCAACTTCGATGGAGTATCTTCCGTGAAGCAACGAAAGTGAAACACCCCCGTAATTAAAGCCGGGGTGGACCTTATCTTCGTGACCCCGCAAGGAGGGATATTGCGTTACGCCCTTTCCTTAACAGAGCCAAGGACTAATAACGAAGTTGAATATGAAGTTTTGATAGCAGGTCTTGAGATCACTATCGATATGGGAATCAAAAACCTCCTCATATATGGAGACTCCCAGCTGATCGTTAGCCAAGAAAATGGCGACTATCAGACATGCAAGCCAAAGCTGATAAAGTGTGGCAAAAAAATGCAGCAACTACTGACACGAATCCCCTCCTACATCCTGGAGAGTATACCGCGTGCGGTAAATAGTAAAGCGGATGCATTGGCCAAATTGGCCAAGGAACTGGCCGATGAAGACCTTGATAATGTAAGGATCACCTTGCAAAGCCGCAGGATTCTCTCGCCGACAAATATATCTTCGGAAGACCTGATAGAGCCATCCGAAAGAAAAGAAACAACTGAACAAGTAGCCCTTCAAATAGAGGACAAAGAAAAGGTCAAGGATTGGAGGGAAGTCTTCATAGACCACTTCAAATCCCAACAAACGCCCAAAAATGCATCGTCTAGACATCAGCTCATAAAACGACCTCTGTCCTTCGCCTTCATCAATGATACTCTATATAAGAGATCGGTCGACTTTCTGTGGCTAAGTTTCTTAGGACCGGAAGAAGTGAAGAGAGTCATCCAGGAAACTCATGACGGACTCTGCGGTTCTCATCAAGCTGGGCCAAAGATGAAGCTGAAGATAAAAAGGATGGGTTACTATTGACCCACGATGATCCAGGACTGTCTCGAATATGTGAAGCAGTGTCACTCATGCCAAATCCACGGGGACTTCATCCACCAATATCCAAATCCGCTACACCCAACAGTGGCTAGCTGGCCATTCGAAATATAGGGAACCGATATAATTGGCCCCATTGATCCGGCATGTCCAAAGGACATCGGTTTATATTAGCAACGACCGACTACTTCTCTAAGTGGGCAGAAGCATTACCACTAAGGGAGATGAAGACGGAGAATATCCTCAATTTCTTCAAAACCCATGTCATCTATTGGTTCGGCACTCCGCGATGAATTATCTCGGATAATGGGCTAACTTATAGAAGTCATAAAATGAGCCGCTACGCTCAACAATATAAAATAGATTGAAGATACTCTTCAACCTATAACCCTCGGGCCAACGGTCTAGCTGAAGCTTTCAACAAGATCTTAACAAAGATTATAAAGAAGACGGTGTCCAGAAATAAAAAAGATTGGTACAAAAGGCTGCACGAAGCTCTCTGGGCATACCGAACAATGTTCAAAACGGCCACGAATACAACACCATACGCGTTGATATTCGGCACGGAAGCAGTGCTTCCCCTGGAAATAGAACTCCCCTCTCTGTGAGTAGTGGTCTGATATGAGCTGACAAATGAAGAAAATGTTCATGTTCGGCTTGAGGAGCTCGATGCCCTCGATGAAACGCGCCTTATAGCACAACAAAATCTGGAAGCTTACAAGGCGAGAATGATACGGTCATA
Source organism: Agapanthus africanus (assembly GCA_030015575.1). NCBI lineage: Eukaryota > Viridiplantae > Streptophyta > Magnoliopsida > Asparagales > Amaryllidaceae > Agapanthus > Agapanthus africanus. The sequence continues at coordinate 184,073,462 of CM057338.1, read as the reverse complement.
TGAAAAACTGACCATGCTGAGAACATTCCGCCAAGGCGAACTTGTGCTAGTCATCAAAAGACACATGATCCCCAATCATGCAAAATGGTGGAAATTCGAGCCGAATTATGAAGGCATGTACATCATAGACAAAGTCTATCAATGTGGAGCCTACCTGCTCATGGATATGCATGGCGAAAGACATTTCCGACCAATAAATGGCCGATTCCTCAAAAAATACTACGCTTGACGAGTCACGACTTAGGTCATTGATAAATGACGACACTCGTGTCCGCTCGCTATCTTCCTGAGTCAGAACTCTCAGAGTAGTATACAAAAATGCTCCGTCACCCTAAAAAATGGCGACAAAGGACCGAGAAGTCCTTACACTAATTATCCACCTCAATTATGGCGACATAGGACCGAGAAGTCCTTAAACTAATTATCCGCTTCAAACATGGCGATAACGGACCGAGAAGTCCCTAAACTAATAACGGACCAAGATGTCTCTAAACTAGAACCTCGCTTCAAACATGGCGACATTGGACCGAAAAGTCCCTAAACTAAAATTTCGCCTCAAACATGGTGATAATGGACCGGAACGTCCCTAAACTAGTGTATCGTCCCAAATACGGTGATACATTCCTTTGAGATCTATATTGCAATCGAAGTCTTAGCAGGAAAGATCGCAACTCATGTCCCACTGAAGCCGCCCCCAAATCCCATCGGCCAAAAAAACGGTATGTCCACAACCAAAATGGGCATGGATGAAAACCCGAAAGGGCGCCGTGAGTAAAAACAGCAGGACTACCGGCGAGCTTATGAAAACCCAGAAGGGAACAGTCTCATAAAAAATACACTTATGAGATCCTCGCGACTCGTAAGGAGAATTCCCTCATATGAGACCCTTACGGCTCATAGGATTCAAAAGTCTTGACCTACAGGGATCCAAACCTGTTCTTAAGCCTCATATCCCCCACGATGCCCTACATGCGATCCATATTGACCATTGCATACAATCCACGGGCACGAATAAATATTCCTTTACCAAGTTCTACCAATGGCGAGGAATGTCCCTATATGGTGAACGACACTTGTAAGTTCTCTCGACTTATGAGGAGAAAACACTCTTAGAAGATCCTTATGACTTACAAGAGAGAATATCACTTAGGAATCCTCACGATTCCTAAAGAGAACGTACACTTACGAGATCCTCTCGACTCGCAGGGGACAAAGGCAAATGATGATTCACACCTGGAAATATCTCAGTAGTAGCGATACTGATGCCTAAATAGGTATCAAATTTCAAGTTTTCGCAAAGGTAAATGATGATTCGCTCCTGGCAATATTCCAGTTGCAACGATATTGATGCCACAATGGGTAACAGGACCAATTCCCTAACCCGTGACAAAAATCAGCGAGCAAAAAAAGAAGAGCCGAAATGATAGGGCAACTCGCAATAAAAAGCAGCAAGTAAAAACAAAAACGGCCAAAGTGATAGGGCAACTCGCAATAAAAAACAACGAGTAAAAACAAAAACAGCCGAAGTGATTGGGCACCGCAATAAATAGCCGAAATTATTGGCCAATCGCGACTCTCACGATATGAAAAGCTGAAAAGATAGAGTATCGCAGAAATTAAAAAAATAATAATAAAATAAAATTTCCTTTCCCCTGCAGGTGAGTCCACACCGACCCCTGTAAACAATCCATGGGCACAAATGAAAAGGGAACTATATTTTCCCACCAGGAAGAGCCAGATCTTAACGGCAACATCTACAGCCTAGAGATCAGCTCGACATGCTGGTCATGCCAGCCAGATGTAGATGCAACGTCATCAAAGACCCAAGGGTCAAACAAAAAAGGAGTAATGGCAAAATCTCAGCTCTAGCTCGACGTTCCTTCTCGGTGCAGATGTGACGTCAACAAAGGCTCCAAGCAGCCAAATCAAAAAGGAGTGACGGCAAAATCCTAGCTCCTAGAGACTACCCTGTGTCCCCTCCCTCCTCATTCCAGCAGGGGCGACACGGCATTCAAATAAATGTGAAGTGACGGAAAAATCCTAGCTTCAGATTTTAATGGCAACATCTAAAACCTAGAGATCACCTCGACGTTCCTTCTCGTGCCAGCAGGATGCAAACACGACGTCAACAAAGACCCAAGGGTCAAATAGAAATAGAGTCATAGCAAAATCCTAGCTCCAAGTCTTGACGGTACATATACAACCTAGAGACTATCCCGGCGTTCCCCCTCATTTCAGCAGGATGCGAACGCGGCTATCAAATGAAATTGGAGCAATGCATATTCCTAGCTCCGGACTTCAACTACAATACATGCAACATAGAGGTCCTACAGATGTCTACCCTACTTCAGCAAAGAATTGGCACGACATCGTTAAAGTAAAACATGAAGTGACAATATATTCCCAGCTTCGGGTCTTGACGGTAACTCATATAAAGCCTAAAATACTATTGGAGATCATCCCACTCCAGAGTGGAGTGGTTATGACTCATTGGGGCTCCAAATTGAGCCTAACCTCAAGCAAAAAGCGTCATGGCAAATTCTTAACATTTTTTCTTCTGACGGTAATATAACATAAGAAGATTACTTGAAGACATCTTGTCTAGCCCCCGAAGGGATCAGAGACACGACATTCGCGGGGCTACTCGAACAGCGGTTTAAAGACTGTATATCGAAGAATACATCAGCCAACGTGACGGTACCACGGACTAAAACCCTATTACCACAAACCTAACGGACCTCTGTCGTAAAGAATAGGGGTTATCTACATACAATATTAGGACAAGTTTGCCCGTAAACCTAAGGGAGGTAAACTAAAAACACTCCGAAATGAATACATAAATTAGAGACTCCGAAACGAGTGAATAAACTACAAACTCCGAAATTAGTACATAAACTAAAAACTCCGAAACGAGTGAATAAACTACAAACTCCGAAACGAGTAAATAAACTAATAGGCGCTAAATTAAGACATCAGACACAGAGGAGCGCATGCAAAAAATGTGAATTCTTTATTCATAAATCGAAATGTTTAAAGATACAGTTTACATTTATGTAAAGAAAAGTGGGAAATGCAATTCTAGCCGTTAAGAAGACGGGGCTTTCAATAAACTGGCAACCCGCGCTCTCTCTTCCTGCAGCGCCTCCTCGCGAGCCACTATTGCAGCCAACATCGCTTCAACTTGAGCCCATTGTTGCAAGCACGATGAAAGCTTCTCAACAATTTCCTGCTTAGCAACCTCGCAATCTCACATGCCCCGCTCGGTAAGATCGAGGTTCCGCCTCAGCGCCATTCCTTTAGACAAGCATTGCTGAAGACTTTCAAAGATAACTTGCAGCTGCACGGCATTCGCTTTGACCTGGACGCGCAATTGGCTGGATTCGCCAGAAGCTGTCTCATACTCCTTTTGCTTCAGGGCCAACTTTTGCTCAAAGTATTTAATGGAAGCGGCACTTTGTTCGATCCATACGATCAGTTGAGCCTTCAAAGTTAACGTTTCAGGTGCAAGATGCTTGTGCTCAATCTTATGGAAAAAGGCTCAATCCGCTTACAATAGTCAACCCAAATGCTGACGAAGTCTTTATTTTGGAAATTCACAAGTGTCGCCAATATAGGGTTAGCAGAGGTGAGGGATTTAACGTTAAGATCTTTGATGAACTCACTTAGCATCTGCTTGCTATTCACCGCACCCCTGGAAGATTGGCGTTTAGCAAAGGGGCCTCCGGGCATGGAGATGCGGGACTCAAAAGGAGCCAAAGTCGATGCAGCTGCTGTAGAATAAAGCACACACAAAGAAGGGTTAGATTTCAACCTAAAAAAATAATAAAGAAGAATGATGATGAACACGATCTACCATACCAGTGGTCAAAAGTGGCAAGTTAGGAAGCTGTCACGACCAAAATTAGGAACGCGGCCGTCACTTAAATCAAAACATAATGTAATTCAAGTAAGCTGAAAAACCCAAAAATCTAAACCATGAAAAGATAGAGTGATAAAACATTTAAAATCTCAAGTTAAAAATCTTAAAACTTAAATTCATTTTTCATAAAAATTTTGGCAGTATCTCCTTTGTAAAAACTAGTCCCAAACGGGTACAAAATATATAAAATGAAAAGGGCATCCCCAATCGAGAGCAACTCACGCCTAAAGGTGAAACACAACCACAACAAGTAAATATACGATGCCGTAGTGAAGAAATAAGCAAATAAGAAGTGAAAACAACATAATAAGAGATAAAACAGCATCGCAACATGAATTAAAGGCCGGCTCACACGAGCACGACAACCAGAAACACTAATAATATACAAATACTAAATCTCTCAATCTCGTCTCTAAGTCAAATACAAATAAGTGGTAGATGAAGAGTACTAGATAGAAAATAAGATATACAAGTGGAACATACGGATACTCGCAAAACCTACCTACTCAAAGGGTTTCATACCCAATAGTAGCGGTATCCACCAAAATGAAGCAATAAAGAGCCATGCCGCGATTACACTGAGGGTCAACCCTGCAAAACACTATGGTACAACGGGGGTGAGTTGCCAACTCGTGAGAAGTAAATAATATCGTACTGGTAATCACATTCATGCACGATAAAAAACCAATCCTACGTATACAGTCATGATGTCATATGTACAATAATATGAGATGCAGCATAATCCAAATCAAGATACTACATCGAGGTACAACACTATGTGTACAAAATATATTATAAAAGTCCTGAGTGTGGGATAAAACAGAGTCATCCTCAATAAAACATTATCATAGAAATCCGGTGTCCATCAACGACACCCCAAAATCCCAATATCTCAGGTGCCGTCACTATGATCGGCCCTTGTATCCATCTCATCTTATAACTCCGAACGGTATCCTCCGGATATCCGTCGAGTTTCCATACAATCACCGGTAGGTAGTATTCCCCTGCCAAGCTCATCGTCTACACCTCGAGCTTATTGCCCAGGGGTACCTTACCGGGTCCACCATGTACCCATAGACGACTCATCTAACTCCTCGAATCGGGTCTCGAAAACAAGCTCAGAACCGAGAAAACTCATAGTGGACATGAAATATCATATCAAAGGAAAAACCGCCTTTTTAAATATTTCAAGTTTTGAAAGGTACCTTGCGGTTTCTCAAATCCACGAAATCGAAATAAAACATCATATGAGAGTATATATATAAATTACTATAGCAATGTATGTATGTATGCATGCATGTATGTATGATGCAATTCATAACGCGTACTAGTACAAGAATAAATGTCTCACTATCCATAATGAATGCGGTACAATATAATTATCCAGGACAATTTATATAGTGAAGTGTCATGGCAATTTATATAGTGAACATGTCATGGCAATTACTAACGGAGTGTGTGTGGCATATAAATCAGTGCTTGTGCAACATGAACCATTAGTAATGGTGCAGTGTCCTATTGATGCTATGTAAGTATAACAGGCAATAGGGTTTACAAAATGGTACTCATGCACAAATACAACACATATATAAGCATTTCACACAAGGTTATATCACTTGAATCTAGCCTTAGTCGCTTAACGCCATACATGTGATTTCCCCGTAGATGTTAAATCTACTCACCGGACGATCTCGAGCTAGGTGAATCCGATCACCTCTTTTCCCTTCCGGGCTGCGTCCGAAGACCCTACAAATGATCCTAATATTACACAAAACCATAACGCAAGAAATTAGTAAACGAACGATAACACACGAACACAAATGGCAACTAACAAATCGACTCCCACAACCTACCAAGTGTTAGCTTAGCGGGCTAAACGCGTGCAGCGACATCCTAGACCATACCTACGGCTGTTAATCGTACGAAACACTTAAACCAAAGTCGGATAAATCCGTATCGCACGCCGCCGAAACGCTTGAATTCTAGCTAAACGGTCCTAGATTTTTATACAAGATGAATTAGAGAAAGTTGCACTAGCAACTAGCCTACACTTTTCCCCAGAGACCCTACGACCAAGACACGACCCCCAGCTCCCCAATCTGGCCGCAAATTGCGGCTAGAAGAAATTTATTTGCGGCCAAGTTTAGAGGGAATGGTCTCAGGTTTTTAAGGTGGGTTCTAGGTCTCACAACTAAGTCTCCGTGATAGCAACTTTCTAAACAAATACCTGGTTCGATAGCAGATTCAACAGAGAACCCTAAACTTAACAAAACACGATATTAACACTAAACTTAAAACATTAGGGTATTAAACTGAAACTATTTAGCAAAACAAACTTCCCTAGAGCCAAAATATCAGTTTGAGATCATTACCTCACCAAAACTTGAGAAAAAATCCTAGCTTTCCAAGCTCTAAATCATCATAAGAGGGTTTAAGCATGCTTAGTGAAGTTTTAGTGAGGTTTGAAGAAGGTTTAGGCTTAGGGTTTTGCGGGGAAAAATTGATCAAGAGAAGAATTTTAGTGGAGGAGAAGGAGAAATGAAAGGGTGAGAGTTTGTGAGGAAATGAGAGAGAGTGTGTGAGGGAATGGGAATGAGCCATGATCTCTCTCTCTCTCTTCATTAAATGCCTTCCATGCCATGACGCATGCCTTCTCATGCCTTCAAATTTTCAACTCTTCTCTTTTCTTTTTATTTTTAAAAAGATAAAACTCTTTACTTAAAATAGATGATAATATGTAGCATGGCATGAAAATGGTTAAGTGTGCCATGGCTAGTAAAGCATGGTTACACCTCCTTAACCCTAATTAACATGCATATATGTGTGTATTTACAAAAATAATTAAATAAAATATTAATTAATTAAAATAAAATATGTGAAAATAATAATTGGTCAAATTTTATTTAAAACCCCGCATAATATCGCTTAATTAACACTAATCGCATTCTAAGGTGTTACAGAAGCACAGGAGGCTCGTCTATTCCTTCGTTCTCCCCCTCAAGCTGTAATACCGCGGTAAATACGAGAAAAGCTTAGCAATAGAAAGTTTACTTGTGGAAAGATGAAATAAAAGGTGAGGAAAATACTAACTAACACCTGAAGGGGGAGCGAATTTCGATTGGAAGGCGAAGTGCGAGCTTAACATCTGGTGTAAACGGTCAAAAAGCACTCCTGCAGGATTGCAACAATATATGGCAAAGAAATTAATCCAAGAAAACAATGTCTACACTGAAAAAAAGAAATGAGAAATCTTTACCTTCCGTCATTAAACCCGAGAGAACTCGGGGGGATACAAAAGAGAGGGGTGGAACCGTGACAGTCGTGGCAGCGACTGGCAGTAATTCTTCAGTCAACACAGCGTCGGGGTTTACCACGCCAACATTCAAAATAAAGGAGATATCAGTAGAGATGCCTAGCGGGATTAAAAACTCAAAAGTAATAGCTCGAGGAATACCTGATAGGGCAAAAACCATGATAGTGTCTGGAGCATCACCAGCTATGACAGCTTCCTCGGTTTCCACCGAGAAGGTGGATTCAGCATCCACACCTTCGTCCCCTAAATCGATAAGGGCTGTTGTAATGCTCGCATCACCCGCCGATATCAGGGATCCAAAAGGAGAGGAAGCGGCAATCGGAACAGTCTAATATTCCAAAGGAAGGTCTGCTACTCCAGGATCTTCAAGCGCCGGCACTTCGCTCGCCACGTCACCACCTAAACTTGGTCCTGTTAAAAAAAGTGTTATAATTCAAGAAAAAGGTTGTTGCTAGGTTTCAACAAGGGACCGTGTGCTGTTCTACCTTGAAGTAACTGTTCGGCCTCTTCCTGAGCCGCACGTGCAACCTGCCTATGAGCGGTGGACAGGGCAGAAGGAACGTCCGCCATGGGAACGTCAGAGGGTCGAGCATCACTCGAACCCGCTCCTGCGGCTAGGTTAGCCTGACGCTCCCTTGCTGCATGCTTTTTGCGTTTTCTCTCAGTTTTAGCCGTACGAAAAGATCTCCTCAGGACCTCCGATAGAGGAGCAATTTTGTCCAAATTAGGCCCGTCCTCCGGATCTACTGAAACATCCATCATCAGCTACTTCAGCAACGCCTCCCGTGGCGGCCCTGGATGGACCTCAATTATAGCCGGTGGCTTTGAAGGCTCCTCCGCACTACCAACCGAGGTTGGAATTGTACTCGGAACAACACGAGTGGCAGTGGTTCCTGTAACAAAAAGAAGAAAAGAGTCAGGTTATGAACAAAATGAACTAAATTTATAAAGGTATCATGAAATGAATCATACCGAGGCCTATAGAAGCGCGGAGTCTCTCCTCCTCCTCAAATGTCTTGAGCGACGCCAAGAGAGCCTCTTCAGTGGAGATTCTTGTTAAAAGAAGAGCGTTAATAAAGCGTAATAAATTCAAAAAAAATGAATATACAGAGGAATATAAATGAAATATACCGGACGCCGCAAGAGAAGCTGGCGCTGATTGCTCACGGGCCAGCTTTTTAGAAGCTTCGATGGCAGCTTGAAGAACAGTAGCGATGGGAGCTTCGAACAGACTATCGTTGGTGCTGTATTCGGATAAGTCTTCGCTATAAGGAGCATGAGGCTCCTGACCGAATACAACGTCAGCTGAGAATAAAGATTTCTTCTTCTTCTGCGAGCTAGCACCAACACCCGATGATAAGAGTTTTCGCTTAACAGGCTTCTTCGGACGGCGGGTCCCGATCTTCGAACCAATGCCCGACTCCGAAGATGCCATGGCTACCACAGTCGCAGGAGCATCCGGCCGAGGCTTATCCGGAAAAGCTCGCGGAAGTACGACCGCACTGCTCTCTCTCCAGGAAGGACGGACAGCTGCCCGTCACTTCAGTGGGACCGCGGGATTGCTGGCTGGGACAGAATCCTTATGGTCAAGAAGCATCCTCCTTTCCTCCTTAATGACGGCACTCATTGCATGCTGATACCAAGCAACGTAAGCATTTGAGGCCCTGGGAATATGACTCAGCTCGCTGATCAGGAAATGGGACACCGTATTCAGAAGTATGAAATGGTGTGCCGCGTTGCGAATACCCTCCTCGGTAGTAACTGGATCAATGATGAACACCTCGAGGGGAACTCCTTGGTTGTAACCCGATTGCTGGGCAAAACGGTGTGGATTATATCTCATAAACAAAACCAAGGCATTCTGTCTGAATACCAGGAATCCCGGCCTGATAGAGTATAAATGGGCAATCTTCCGGGCCTTCAATGCAGAAGCTTCATCCTTGAAGACATCGTGGAGTGGCTGGACCGCTTTGGAAGGCTCCTTACCGATGGTCAAAACTTTGTCTACAAAGGTCATGCTGTCCCAAACCATGCATGAGTGAAGAAGTAATCACCGAGCCTCTCGCTGGGTTGGGTCTGGAGAAGAAGCATCGATCAAGTGCATAACCCGAGGAAAATTGTATCCTTCAAAAAATCGGGGCCGTTTATGCACACCAAAAGCACCCAACACGTGCATTTCGATCCACGAGGTGGACTAGTGCAATAGGAGATTTACGGGCTTCATGTCTGGCTGAGTGGTGTCAGCCGCTAGACACAGACCATGATATAAGTGAGCCAGTCCTGCAACCCCAAAAGAAAAACGGTCTCATATGATGGGGGTGCATTGGAAGCGCAAACCAGCTCAACCACAAGCCGATGAACCCCATGAAGAACATCTCTTCATCAATGTCCAAAGTGGCGACCTTTGCGAAAGAGACGATTGGGGTATCCGGAATAAAGAATTGCTTTAAATCCGCCTCTGCGGTCGGTAGTTTGTTCAAACCGAATCCGAATGGATCATCGAGCTTGGCGAACTTCGCAACTTTCTTCGATAAAACCTCCGGACGATGGAAGCGGGCAACGAAGTCCGTGAAGCTCACTTCGTGCCTCCCAGACCCCAAGAATAAGCTTTCATATATGTTCAACACTTTGATCAAGCTAGGAAATTTGTGTCGAACGGCATTCTCTGGGGTAAGACCTATAACCACTGATTCGGTAGCGAAGACATACTCGTCAGGAGGAAGTATCTCCTCAGACGGGTAACCCAAATATCTCCACGAATTCCTCCAGCAAGATTGAGATCTCCCAATCCAATAAGAGAAATGTATGGGTAGAGATATTCCATTGCTCCAAAAAGGATTTAACCCACCACACATGAGGAGTGTGGTAATAAAAAAAGGACGCATAGATCGCTGGATATAGCCCGGTCTTTAGCAGCAGCGACTTTTTGGCTGACAGAATGTAACGGGCCCACCACAGAAAGCCAGCCGGATGACGGAGGGTCACTCCTATTGAATAAACCTGGCCCTAAGGACACGCTTCTCCTTAGTATATGCGACGTCCCAGAATGTCTAGGGCTATCGGCGGCTGCACTGGTATCGACGCCATGGAAGGTTGGAGACGACCTTCCGAAGTCTAGTTGACCTCCTCCATCGCGTAAGCGACCTGTGAAGGGTCGGCATAATGAATCGATGGGATCGGTTCTGACGGTGCCACATAAGTAAAACTAGGCCGATCCCGGATAATTTAATTGTACCATGACCTCCACAAATGAAGAGACTTCTGCTTTGGATCATAGTTTCGAATTAGTGCAAAAACTTCCCGATCTGTAGGCGCATCAGCGAAAGTGCTCTCCGAGCGAACGTAGGGGAAGGAGGAATCGGAAGGCATAGTACCTAAAAAGAATATATATATAATAGAGGGTTAGTTATCAACACAATGTAATCAACAACAATTAAAGGCCTCGGCGTTTTTAGTACATCTAAGTTTATACTACATTCTGGCATATTAAAGTCACCATAGTCCAAGGGAAAAGGGACAATGGCCCCCACAAAATCAAGGTAATGCCCCATCAATGATGAAGCAGGCACTCATTGTAAGAATCCAAAAGGATTCTCTTTTAATGAAAAATCTCATTGAACAGTGGAGTTCAAGACTCCCAACGTCCTCGAAGAACGTGTTCTACAACAGATCTGAATCTGTGAGAAGAATCTACAACAAAACTCTGAAAAGAAACTAAGAAAAGGGAATAAAATTCCCAAAAATTTTTAAAAGGAATTTTCTCAGAGCTAAGCTCTGTAGAACAAACCGAGAATTGAATTCCTCTAATGATAGGATTAAATCCCAGAAATCCCCACAGGAAATACATTGGAATTAAATTCCAGAGAACCCTTAAAAATCATAATAATAGGTTAAAACCCCAAGATCTCTAAGACCCACAATAAAATCTTTTTAAGATCTCTAAGAGATCATTTCAAGAAAAAGAGCCAAGTTCTATTGTTGGGTTAAAAACCCAAAACGAAAAAGAGTTTCTTTTAAGAATTAAAAAGTTTATCATAATTCTTACCAATTTTCTTAAACAGAGTTCAAACTCTAAGAGTTTCTTTGGGTAGAGATCTAAGCTCTGAGAAGAGAATTAAATTCTCAAGGAGGAAGAAGAGAGATGATGAAATGGTAGTCAAATCAAGGGCCAAAGGCCTTATTTATAAGATGTGAAGGGACGATTCAACTCCCTAGAAGATCAAACGGTGGAAAAAGGTGACACATTGCACCCACGTGTATGCCATGTGAGAGCAACAGTGGAGGGCATTTATTTCCCCAACATTTAAACATAGTAAAGGAGCAAAGCTCGGTTAAAATTTAATGAGGCAGCGCCTCACGTGCTTTCCACAAGGGCGCCAGTGCCAATTTTATAGGACCCTTTCGTAGTTACTTCGAATCAAGAGGCACTTCATTTTTAAATCTTATAGTAGCGCCTCACGCGCTCCTCACGCCGGCGCTGGCGTGCAAAGCACAAGAGAACTTATTACATAAGAGTTAGACTCTTATATGACACCGCACGTGCTTCTCACGCGGGCGCCAATGTTCAAAGCACAGGAATACCCATCTTAAGAATTAAATTCTTAAGTTGCGCCTACGTGCACAACACGTGAGCATCGGCACCGAAGTAAAATTAAATTCTACGATACTCTCTATTAAATAGAACCGTTGGATTAAAAATCCAACGGAGATGATAAATTATCAAAATATAGAATCAAATTCTATTAGGAGAAAATATCTCCCAAATCTTTCTAACTAAGAAAGATGCTCTCGGTTAGATCAATGATCCAATAAGAGAATAACATTCTATTTTGGAAATATATTCTCTCAATCTTTCTAAACAAAAAAGGATTGCTCTCTGTAAAACAGAGAACTCTTGGATTAAAAAATCCAATGGTGATTAAAAATCAGCACTTAACAGAATAAATTCTGTATAAGGGAGATTATTTCTCCGATCTTGTTAAAAATAAAAACAACATATTCTGTAAAACAGAAGTTCTTGAATCAAAGATCCAACGGTGGATAAAATTTCCCAAATCAATTTTGAGACCAATTAAATCAATTGAAATCTCTCAATGAGAGATTTTCTCAAAACTAATTAACAATCTGCTTCCACTATATAAAGGACCCGAGACTTCAAGTCTCAGGGACCAACACAGAGAGAGAGAGAGAGAGAGAAAGAGACCACAGATAGAAAGAACAGAGAATTCAATTCTCAAAGAAGAAGAGCTTCCTTCTCAAAACCCTAGGTAAAAAAAAAGAGATCAAAATATCTCTATTACCTATAATATCACATCTAAGGGTTTAACCCTTGTAAAAAGAATTTAGTTCTTTCTCTGGATCTGAGATCCACAAGACAAGTCTTCCACAAGTTGAGAATTTAATTCTCATCGAGAAGATCGTGTTCTTAAGAATCAAAAATTCAGGGAAGAACAAATTTAAAGAGAAAGAAGATAGAGTTCATAATACTGCAGGAACCCAGTTCTTTCAAATCAAGAACTTAGTTCTTTAAAAACTCAACCCGAGATCCGAAAAAAATAGCGATTTTAGCGAGTGTTAATAGTCAAAATACCATTAATAGAGATTTAAGTTTCTTAAAAATATCAACAGAGATTAAATCTCCTTATAAAAAAAAGACTAGCGCCTCACGTGATTCCCATGTGGACGCCTTTTTAATAGCGCCTCTGTTCCCCGCCAAAACACAGAGACACGACTGCGTAGGTCCGTCTTGCCTGAATTTAGGGGCAGATACTAATTGGTGCTATTCGTCCACCTCTCCGAAGATGCCAAGTAGATTTATGGCACCATGTATCGAAGGTCTAAACGGATGCGGCCGATGCAACAGATTTTGTCAGATTCCCCCTCATTTGAGGGGTTTTTTGATTGTGGAGACGCTCTTCCCTGTAGGCGCAAGCCTCTGCAGTTAATTACGCTACCGCATCGCGGTAACCACTTTCTCCTTCTCCAGATGGTCACTTCGTGTCGTGTGTGTTTGTTTTGTTTTTGGTTGCCCGTGGATTGTATGCGGAGACTAATTTATGTTGTCGTCCGTAGGGCGTTTGATTTGGTTTTGGGGTTGGGTTTAGGGATACGTTAGTCCCATTTGAGACTACGATCAACTTAAACGTTTATTAAAAATACGTCAGTCTAATTTTAGACTAAGATCAACTTAACGGGATCATTTAGATCCAACAAAAGAGCATTTGGGCTCTATTGTTTAGTTTAGGGACACTGCGGTCGATTACCAGTTTAAGGACATGGTGGTCCAATGTTAGTTTAAGGACATCTCGGTCCAAGGTTAAGGACATCATAGTCCGTGGGTTTAAAGGGACCCCACAGTCCGAGGTTAAGGACATCATAGTCCATAAAGTTTAAGGACATCATAGTCCATGAGTTTAAGGACCCCACGGTCCATGGAATAATTGATTATCGGGACCCGTCACCTCTCTGAAGACGTTGAAGAATTACAACGACAAATATCAGAGGAGTGAAGAGATGTACCCTTGAAACAAGGTTGATTGGGAAATCTATAGTTCAATTTGGAATTAAGATCAATTAATTAGATTATGAGCACATTGGCTCAATTAAATCTGAACTGAGGACTTATGGCCAACTTGGGCTAAATCCAATTAGGTTTAGAATGTTAGACCTTTGTTGGACTGTTGAACATTTGTCTGGGTTCAGCCTCCCCATTATTTAGCAATGCTAAGCATGGGTCTGGGTTCTGACCATATTTTTATCTCTTATTGAGTGCTGAGCACTCATATGCCATATAAGATGATCAATCTTAGAAGGCAAGGATGTATTTGAGGTTCAGTCAAAGGGGAATCTTGCCTCTGGAAGACTTAGCCAATTTGGGTTAAGACTGGTTTTTAAAATAGTGTTAAACACTAGAGGATATTTGGCGGTCACTTGTTCCCATGTGATGCGCTGAAAATAGTGTTAAACACTAAAATTGAATTGGTCACGTGGGGTCACCTGGGGCATCTGAAGATGGGGGCCAGACTCTCTTTATTTTATTGTCAGAATATTCAAATAAGTGTTAAACACTTTTAGTCTTCACGGCCATCATGTGTGGGCACGTGATGGGTACCCATGCATTGATTTATCAAAGTGTTTATTAAGGGTCACGTGGGGACACGTGAGGGCGCCCAAAATCTGTATTGGTTTTGGCTTTATTCCCTTAATTTTTGAGGGTCACGTGTGAGCACGTGAGGCATTGCCTCCAAGTTTTGTTTTTATTTTATTTTATTTTATTTTGAGGAGTCTGTTTAAGGGTCATGTGGGGGCACGTGACCTAGTCTTGTTCTTTTTTTTCTACTCATTGAAGATGAGGGTCACATGTTACCACGTGACCAAGTTTTTTACGTGCATGGAGAACTTTAAGTCTCTCATTTTAAGAATTAGGTTCTTTTGTAGGGTTAAACCTTAATTCTATTTAGAGAAATTAAATTCCTATGTGTTTGGAAGAATTAAATTCTTATGTAGGGTTAAACCCTAATTTCATTTGGAGGAATTAAATTCCTGTGAATTTGGAAGAATTAAATTCTTATGTAGGGTTAAACCCTAATTTCATTTGGAGGAATTAAATTCCTATGAATTTGGGGGAATTAAATTCCTTAAACTCAATTCTCTCTCTAAGTTTTGGATCTGCATGGCAGAATCTCCCCGATGAGAATTAAATTCTCAACTTGTGGGGAGATCTGCTTCTGCAGATCTTCGACCAAAGGAAGAACTAAGTTCTTATTCAGAAGAGTTAAACTCTTAAATTTAAGAATTAAATTCTCTTTTATTTTATAGAGCTTAGATCTCTTTCCCCTTTCTCACCTAGGATTTCTTTTCTCTGAAAAGATCTTCTTTTCTCTCTTGAGAATTAAATTTTTCTCTCTGTTGTTGTTTTTTCTCCAAAAATCCAAGGACCCCTCTCTTCTCTTCTTGGCTCCTATTTATAGGAGAAAGAAAAGAATCAGTTTGTTTAGTCCATCTTTCATTGAAAGATTTTAATTGATTTTGTAACCAACATGATCTTTTAGATTACTCAGTGAATTTTATTCACCATTGGATTTTTAATCCAAAAGATATTCTGTTTGTCATTCTTGGTGAATTTCAGGAAAATCTTTTCTTATATAGAATCTTTCTATAAATTGGTGATTTTTAATCACCATTGGATTTTAATCCAACGGTGCTCCACTTTACAGAGCACAATCTTTTTGTTTGGAAAGATCTAGGAAAATATTTTCCAGTTACGGTTCTTGATTCCTTCTTAATTAGAATTTAATTCTATTAGTTCAAAAGGCTTAAAAACCTATCACGTGTTGGCACGTGATCCCATTGTTTGATCATTTAAATAAAATTTAATTCTATTAATTAAAGAGCTTAGGAACCCATCACGTGTTGACACGTGACCCCCCTTGATTAACATTTTAACCAGAATTTAATTCTGTTGTTTTAAAGAACTAAGGAATCATCACGTGTCAGCACGTGACCTTTGGTCACGTGTGAGCATGTGATGCCCCATTAGGGGTTTTCCTTAGTTTTTATTATATCTTTTAATCCCTTTCAGTGGGTTTAAAGGCCCATCACGTGTGGGCACGTGACTCCTGTTGATTAGAATTCAATTCTATTATAACAGAGTCCCCTGTAAACCATCACGTGTCAGCACGTGACCCTTGGTCACATGTGAGCACGTGATGACTCATTGGGGTTTCTTTCCCGAAATTTTATGAGGGAACAAATGCCCCCGCAGCGTTGTTCTTACGTGTTTGCACGTGAGTGCAACGCTGTCATCTTTTGTAGCCGTTGGATCTGCCTAGGGAAGGGGGATGATGAACCGTTTTCTATCACATCCTATAAATGCAGAGGTCTCTTCAGAAGTGCCTCCACTTTTCATCTTCTTCCTTGCTTGTTCTTGCCTTGAGAATTTAATTCTCCCTCTCAGAGTTTAGTTCTCTGTTTCAAAACTTTCCAGAGTTTAACTCTGTTAAAAAAATATTTCCTTTTTCAAGTAATGATCTTAAACGGCTGAAGAACTTCTTGTAAAAAAATATTTTGGATTTTAAATCCACGCCAAAGGTTTTTCCCTTTAACAAGAATCTGTCTTTCCAATTAAAATAATGTCCAATCTTTAGATAATAAACTCCTTTTGTTAGGGCTTCTCTGATCTCAGGGATCGGTGGTGATACTTGTCTTCTCTCTGGAATTTAATTCCATTCCACAGAGCTTTAGCTCTGAAAATGTTTTCTGGGAATTTAATTCCTCTATTCAAAAGGAATTTTATTCCTTTAAAGAACTCAGTTCTTCACAGAGAACTTCTTAGTATTTTCTTACCCTGAGTTGTTCTTTGCAAAAATGCTTTCACGGAGACCCTTCATGATTTGCATAGAGTTCTGTAGTGGGTTTTCTCCTTGGGGAATATGTAGAGTTGTTTGCAATCCACTGTTCATTTATTGAGAATTTTCCTTTTATTCCCATAATGATTACCCTGCCTCATCATTAGTGAGCCACCATTTTTATTTTGTGGGGCCCCTGTGTTTTGTAACCAATAGTCCCATAAAATAAGTTGTTTATCGTTTTCTTCCACTGTCCTTTTTTATATATATATATTTATAAATATATATACACGTGTGGGCTTTATTAACAGTTTCTTTTCATCTGTTTCAGGAACAATGGCTTCTCTTCCGTACTTCCCTTTCACCCGCTCGGAGGCTGCCTTTCCTCAGTCACCGTCTGATGAAGAGGTGATGGCAATGATTAGAGCTCACGACCCTAATTGCACCAATTTGCTTTTATGAGGGACCTGGTACGGTCATATCATCCGTGGTCACCGCAGCTTTCTTTGCGAGATACCAACGGAGCCTACCTACCCATTTTTGCCGATGGAGCGTCCACGGACCGCCTTTGCTGTGGAGATGCTGAACTGGACCCCTACGGGACGAATCGAGCCATCAACAACTAGGATTCCAAACCACCCTGTGCCAGCTATAGCCATCTTAGGGCGTCGTATCTGCCAAGGTGAAATCCAGCCCTGAGGACAGGTTTACAAAATAGGGCTTACTCCTCGACAACCCACGGGTTACCTTCTCTGGGCTCGTTATATCCTGTCCGCCCATCGTGCGCGACTGCAAAGAGTCGGACTCTATCAGGCGTTATACGCGTCTCTCTTCCACTATCAGCCCCCCCATGTCTGGTGGGTTAAGGCCTTCTTAAATCAATGGAATCTTCCCACCAATACCTTCTTGCTAGGGGACCGCGAAGTTTCAATTTCTCTGGAAGAGTTTCGCGAAATCTCGGGGTAACCGATCAGGGGGACGCTCTATGAAGAACTGCTGCCTCCTGATGAGTATGTTTTCGAGACTGAGCCTGCTATGCTTGACATCCTGTCGACTGAAAATGCCGTCCGCCACAAACACCCAAGTTTAATCAAAACTCTGAGCATTTTTGAGAAGCTATCCACAGAGTCAGAGGAGCAGAGCGTCACTTTCAAAAGCTTTATCGCCTGCTTCATTCGCAGAGACGTTCTATCAAAAATGGCTCCATAGTTCGCGAATATCAACGACCCCTTTGGGTTCGGTTTAAATAAGCTACCAGCTAAAGAAGAGGATTTGCCGCGGTTCTACATTCCAATCCTGTCGGCTGTACCTTTTGAGTCGATCGCAGCTCCTGGCATAGATTAAGAGACTTTCTTCATGGGTTTTATTAGCGTCTGGCTCAGTTGGTTCGTCATTCCAACGCACCGTCGATTCATGAGAGCTTCGGTCATTTACCCTGCTCATCGCATCGCTGAAGGGATGCGACTAGCCGTGGGCATTACGAGGCTAGCGCATCTGTATCATGGGTTAAGCGCTGCAGCCAATACCTAAACACCAGGCGTGAACATAGTGAGTTTCTCTCTTCATTACTTTACGTCATGGATTGAGATGCATGTGCTAGGAGCATTTTCCGCGCATCAGAGACCCAGCTTTTATGATACCTACACTTTTCTGCGGCTCATGATGTTGGTGAACGCTTCTGCTCCCGATCCGACTCAGTCCGGAGCTATTCATGTGCTGATTAATCCCTAGGCGAATATGGGCAGGATGGTATTCAACGATCGAGTCCTCTCTGCTCCTTCAGGACCGATTCAACAGCTTTGTGACTCGTCGAAAGAGGGAGTACCTTCCCTGAAGCCCAAGGAAGCCATGCACTTATAATCGATCAGACCGGGTTATCTGATATTTCGTCAGAACGGTTCGGCCCTTTTTATGCGGTACAACCCTCACCGCTTTGCTCGGTGACTGGGGTATGACCAGGGTGTCCCCTTTGAGGCGTTTACAGTGGAGCCCAGCCTATTGTCAGAAGTCGTTCGTGACGCCGCTCATAACTTCATGCGGCTGAACACCGGCTCTCGCTTTGTGATTCCTGAAGCTGACTATATTCCTCGATGTGTGGGGTCTTTCACGGGCTAGTACCTCCACCGAGTCAGTCCCATTATTGCCGAGGAGAGGAGGATGCTCCTCGGATATAGGGCTCCTACTCCGATCCAGGCTACGGGAGTCCCGCCGCGACCGCGGGCAGTGGTTCGCCCTCCCCTGAGAGATACTGGTATCGTGCTTATTCTGGAGGCGGCGGAAGTGGATCTAACTCCCACAGCTGGTATGCCGCCGCGAACTAGAGCTCAATCAAGGGCCAATAGGGCGCCAGTAGCAGTATCATCAACTGCGGCGTCAGCAATGACAGTGTCGTCGTCGGTAGCGCCGCCGAGTGAGGATATTGAAGGCGAAGTGGGTCAATGTCGCACTAAAGCACCGATGGGAAAGAAGAGATTGTCTTCTGCAGTTAGTTCTGGGTCTAAGAGGCGAAAGAAGATGGTCACCAATCTGCTCGACCTTTTAGTGGAATCAGAGCCTATCCTTCAAGATGAACCACTAGCCATTCAAGAATCGGATGGTGGTCTGCTCTTCCCGGGTTCATCTGCCGAGGAAGCCGCACAACTGGCTGAGGCTATAAGACGCTCAAAGGATGAATCTGAGAATGTAAGGATCCCGAAGAGGCCTTATCCTGCCGTCATCTTTTATGAAGATCCTCCATCGATATGGCGGATATTCATAGGTCCTTTGGAAGAAGGAGGCGAGAGAGCCCTTAAGCAGCCTATCTCAGCCGATGCCGAAGATGCGCTTTCGTTGTGGACCGGTGGCCACGAGTCTACCCCTCGAACCCCGGCGAGCATACATCCTCCGGAAGGAACATCGGCTTGAAAAAGCCATACTAGAGGCTCCTTTGCGCATCGGTATACTCATATATCTTTTTGTAATATTTTATACTGCTCATATACATATATATATCCTTATCTTCGTGAGAACTTTGCATGGACTTCGGCAATGGCGGAGGATCTGAGTTCCAGTCGCGCCTTGACCATAGACTCTACCAATATCCCCGATGAGACACTAATAAGTGTGGAGGGGTCAATACAACTGTTGTTCCTGCAGCGGAGCTTCCCTCGATGACTCCCGTTCCCCCGGTGCTTGCTCCCCTGGAAGAGGCATCTTCATTGGCCGCGGATTCAATGGATCTTTCTGGGTACGGCCCGGAGACTGCGGGACAGGTAGTCGAGGCCACTGTCCTTTCATTGGAGCCTGCAGCGATGGCCACTGCCTCTCCACCGGAAGTTATTATATCGGCCCACATCCCCGATGATGTGCCTGGGGGTAAGGAGGAGGCCGCTGAAGCTGCTATCCCTCCATTCCAGAGTGGGAGGAGTATCGAAGGTATTCTTCTATCTTTTATTTTAATGATCTCTTCATTATCTGAACCTTTCTGCCTTTTCAGAGCTACGAGGATTGGCAGCGTCCATCGTGGACTTGTCCCCCAGGAAGTCTTTTCAGCGTCTGCTAGAGATGGCCGCTCCGCAGGCGATATCTCCTCAACGTATCGTCCTCTCTTCTGGGAAAGGTTAGTGTCATTTGCCCTCTCCTTACGGCATTATTATTATTTCATATAATGACACTGATGTCTTGTACAGTTCTGGAAGCTGATGACGAAGTTGAGATTCTTGGGCCTGGGGAGCCTTCAGACCCTTCTTGCATGACTGTGGGTAAGTAAAGTTTCAATGTTGTTCCACCCGTTCTTTACTTGTGAGTCTCGCTGACTGTTTTCTACGAATCTTAACAGCTTTGCCAGTTCTTACCACGCTGGAATCTCGCATCATCATGCCACTCGGCTCCTATACTCTACGTGCCTCGAAACGGACGACAAAGCTAAGCTTTCACTCCTTATCAGCTCTGATTGAAGACCTTCGTGCTGGCAATATGATCACGGCCGAAGCATTTGCCGCTGAAGCCAATGGTTCTCTTCCCTTTCTTGCTACTTACCATAGTGAAACATTGATGCAAGTCTGGGTTGAGTTCTGTCTTCAGGTGGAGGCTTGCTTGCATATTCTTGAATATACACGCCTTCCTTAAGAGGTTGTGGCTGCAAAGGCGAGCTTACGGGGGGTGATTGAGCGGTGCGCTGTGAATATGCTATCATGCGAGAAGAGGCTCAGCCGCAAATTCTCAGAGAGGAAGTTGGCTTCAACCGCTCTAGGGGAACTTCAAGCTAATCTTACGGCCAAGACTACTCGTGCTTATAAACTTTGGCGGGTGCTTCAAGAAGCTATCAGAGAGGTGGTAGCCATTGATAAGGCCATCATTTTCACTCGCGAAATGGTCAAAGCTCATAAGGTTACCGAAAAAGAGCTTGAAAGCCGGCTTGCCTCATACCAGGCTCAGCAATCTCAAGCGGAGGCCCGTCTCTTAGCGATAATGAATTATGAGGTTGAGGCCCAGCGGAAAAAGGATGAATTGGCAAATCTATTGAATCGTCTGCCGGATTGAAGAATTGTATATTTTTTATTCTTCTTTTGTACATACTCCTGAATGAGAGTATTATTTTTTGATTCTTTCATAAATTGTGCTTTGTATTCATTTTGATTCATGAATAAAAAACATATTTTGCTTCATGATGGTGTGTCTATTTTAGTAAATGTATTTTGTGGATAATCTATTTTGATTTCCTTGTAGGACAGTGATGGTTTAGGAGTCAGGGTTAGGATCCGCCTCCTAAGACTTTTCAACTTTATGAACCGTAAGGGTCTCATAAAGAATTTTCTCCCTACAGGTCGAGAGGATCCCATAGGTGTAATTTCTCCTTAAGAATCATGAGGATTCCTAAGTGCGTTTTCTCTTGAGAGTCGTAAGGATCTCACAAGAGAGCTTTCTCCCTTGTGAGGACCCGTAAGTGATGGACGAGGTTGACATTATCCGCATTTCACAGAGTCAAGGGTTGTTCTGGCCATTTCCCATGGGGTCAAGATTGACTTTAATCGTGTTCTATGGGACCAGGATTTGCTCTGGACGCTTCCCACGGGGTCAGGATTGACATAGCCGTGTTCCGTAAGGACCAGGATCCGCTCTGAACGTTTTCCACGGGGTCAGTATTGACATAGGCCGTGTTCCACGAAACCAGGATTTGCTCTGGATGCTTCCCACAGGGTCAGGATTGACATAATCCGTGCTTCGCAAAGACCAGGATCCGCTCTGAACGTTTTCCACGAGGTCAGGATTGATATAGGCCGTGTTCCACGAAACCAGGATTTGCTCTGGATGCTTCTCACGGGGTCAGGATTGACATAAGCCATGTTCCGCAAGGACCAAGATCCGCTCTGGACATTTCCCACGAGGTCAGGATTGACATAAGCCGTGTTCTACGAAACCAGGATTTGCTCTGGACGCTTCCCACGGGGTCAGGATTGACATAAGCCGTGTTCCGCAAAGGACCAGGATCCGCTCTAGACGCTTCTCACGAGGTCAGGATTGACATAAGCCGTATTCCACGAAACCAGGATTTGCTCTGGATGCTTCCCACGGGGTCAGGATTGACATAGCCATGTTCCGCAAGGACCAGGATCCGCTCTGGACGCTTCTCACGGGGTCAGGATTGACATAAGCCGTGTTCCACGAAACCAGGATTTGCTCTGGATGCTTCCCACGAGGTCAGGATTGACATAAGCCGTGTTCCGCAAGGACCAGGATCCGCTCTGGACGCTTCTCACGGGGTCAAGATTGACATAAGCCATGTTCCACAAAAGCAGGATTTGCTCTGGATGCTTCCCACGGGGTCAGGATTGACATAGCCGTATTCCGCAAGGACCGGGATCCACTCTGGACGCTTCTCACGGGGTCAGGATTGACATAAGCTGTGTTCCACAAAACCAGGATTTGCTCTGGATGCTTCCGACGGGGTCAGTATTGACATAAGCCATGTTCCGCAAGGACCAGGATCCGCTCTGGACGTTTTCCACGGGGTCAGGATTGACATAGGCCGTGTTCCACGAAACCAGGATTTGCTTTGGATGCTTCCCACGGGGTCAGGATTGACATAAGCCGTGTTCCGCAAGGACCAGGATCCGCTATGGACGTTTTCCACGGGGTCAGGATTGACACATGCCATGTTCCACGAAACCAGGATTTGCTCTGGATGCTTCCCACGGGGTCAGGATTGACATAAGACATGTTCCGCAAGGACCAGGATCCGCTCTGGACGTTTCCCACGAAGTCAGGATTGATATATGCCGTGTTCCACGAAACCGGTATTTGCTCTGGATGCTTCCCACGGGGTCAGGACTGACATAGCCATGTTCCGCAAGGATCAGGATCCACTCTGGACGCTTCTCACAGGGTCAGGATTGACATAGGCCGTGTTCCACGAAACCAGGATTTGCTCTGGATGCTTCCCACGGGGTCAGGATTGACATAGCCGTGTTCCACTAGACCAGGATTGGTTGACTTTATCCGCATTTCACGGAGTCGGGGGTTGACTCTCGGTTGTCTGTGCACCGCCGAGTCATAGAACTGGGAGTTGCCGCGGTTCCGCTTTGCTGATGCTGCGTCTGCTGTAATGAGACGAATATTGAGATGATCTCCAGGCTGTTTGTGAACCGTCGAGACTTGGCTCTCTTTCGGATGAAGCCTAGGGGGAAGGTATGGTTCCCTCTTTATGTGTGCCCCTGGATTGTATACAGGGATCGATGTGATCTCACATGTAGGGCAAAAGTTTCATTTTATATATTTTTCTTTCCACGATGCTTTATCATTTCAGCCTTTATATCGTGAAAGTCGCGATTGCCCAATCATTTCGGCTATTTCTCGCGGTGCCCAATTATTTCGGCTATTTGTTTTATTTACTCGCTGCTTTTTATTTCGAGTTGCCCAACCATTTCGGCTATTTCGTATGCATACATTTTTACTTGCTGATTTTGTAGCAAGTTGCCCTATCATTTCGGCTATTTCGTACGCATTTGTAGCTCGCTGGCTTTTTACTGTGAATTTGGGATTTGATACCGATTTAGGCATCAGCATCGCTACTACTGGGATATTGCCAGGAGCGAATCGTCATTTGCCTCTGTCGATGTCGAACAAAGGTAGCTTAGCGAACAGGGTTAGGATCCTGTCGACTAAGGCTTTTAACTTTACGAGCCGTAAGGGTCTCATAAAGATATTTCTCCCAACGAGTCGTGAGGATCTCACAAGTGCATTTTCTCCTTAAGAATCGTGAGGAATCTTAAGTGTATGTTCTCTTATAAGTCGTAAGGATCTTACAAGAGTATTTTCTCCTTATAAGTCGAGAGGACTTACAAGTGTCATTTGCTGTGCGAGCATATCTCCAGTCTCTGGTGGGACTTTGTTAGGGAAATATTTATTCGCGCCCGTGGGTTGTATACAAGGGTCGAGACGCTTGTAGGGATGAATTGGAGGTTGTGATGGCTTAAGAACAGGTTCAGATCCCCGTAGTTTAAGACTTTTGAATCTTATGAGCCGTGAGGGTCTCATAGGAGGGTTCTCCTTACGAGTCGTGAGGATCTCGCAAGTGTAATTTCTCCTTAGGAATCGTGGGGATCCCTAAGTGTGTTGCTCCCTTGTGAGTCGTACGGATCTCACGCAGGTGGTTTCTCCTTACAAGGTCGAGAGGACCTTGCAAGTGTGTTTTAACGAGGTTGTGCCCTTTCGGGTTTTCACAAAAAACTCGCTGGTAGCCCTGCTGTTTTTACTCACGGAGCCCTTTCGGGTTTTCATCCGTGCCCATTTTGCTTATGGACATACCGTTTTCTTTTTTTTCTTTTCTTTTTTTTTGTGTCAGCCTTGGGATACTGCAGTCTATAGTAGTTTATCGACGTCTTGGTCAACAACCAGTTTTAGGATATAGTGGTCCATTGTTAGTTTAAGGACGTTTCGGTCCGTCGCCAGTTTTAGGACATAGTGGTCCATTGTTAGTTTAAGGACGTTTCGGTCTGTAGCCGGCTACTACTTATAGAGTTTGGGCATAGGAAGATAGCGAGTGGACATAGGCGTCGTCATCTATCGTTAACCTATGTCGTGACTCGTCAGGCGTAATATTTTTTCAAGAAGCGACCATTTATTGGCCTAAAAGGTCTTTCACCATGCATGTCCATGAGTAGGTAGGCACCACCCTGGTAAACTTTATCTATGATATACGGGCCTTCATAGTTCGGCTCGAATTTTCCCCGTTTGGCAAGATTGGGGATCATAGGTCTCTTGACCACTAGCACGAGTTCGCCTTGGCGGAATGTTCTCGGCCTAGTCAATCTCTCATATGAGCGCGTCATCTTTGCTTTATAAGCCTCCAGATTTTGCTGCGCCATGAGCCGAGTTTCGTCAAGGGCATCAAGTTCCTCAAGCCGAAGATGAGCATTTTCTTCGTCTGCTAGCTCGTAGTGAAACGCCACTCGTAGAGAGGGTAACTCTATCTCGAGAGGGAGTACCGCTTCTGTGCCGAATACCAATGCATACGGCGTTGTGTTTGTGGTTGTTTTGAACGTAGTTCGATATGCCCAGAGAGCCTCATGCAGTCTCTCGTGCCAGTCCTTTTTATTTCGAGACACGTCTTTTTCATGATCTTCGTCAAGGTCTTGTTGAAAGCCTCAGCTAGACGGTTCGCTCAGGGATTATAGACTGAAGAGTATCTCCAGTCTATGTTATGCTGTTGTGCGAAGCAGCTAATCTTGTAGCTTTTATAGGCTGGCCCGTTATCGGAGATAATCCGTCGCGGAGTGCCAAACCGATAAATGACGCGTGTCTTGAAGAAATTGAGGATATTCTCCGTATTCACTTCTCTTAGTGGTACTGCTTCTGCCCATTTGAAGAAGTAATCAGTTGTTGCTAAAATGAACCGATGTCCTCTTGACGATGCTGGTTCGATGGGGCCGATTATGTCAGTCCCCCACATTTCGAACGGCCAGCTAGCCACCATTGGATGTAGTGGATTCGGATGCTGATGGATAAAATCTCTGTGAATCTGGCATGAGTGGCATTGCTTCGTGTATTCGAGGCAGTCCTAGATCATCGTGGGCCAATAATAGCCCATCCTTTTGATCTTCAGCTTCATCTTCGGGCCGGCTTGGTGAGAACCGCAGAGTCCATCGTGAGTTTCTTGGACGACTCTCTTTGCCTCTTCAGGTCCCAGGCATCTTATCCACAGAGAATCAAATGATCTCTTATACAAAGTATCATTGACGAAGGCGAAAGACAGAGCTCATTTCATAAGCTGATGTCTTGAGGACGCATCTTCAGGTGTTCGACGGGATTTGAAGTAGTCTATAAAGACTTCTCTCCAATCCTCAGCCTTTTCCTAGTCTTTTATTTGTAGGGCCGTTTGCTCGGTTGCTCCCTTTTCTTCGGATGACTCTGAAGATATTTCTGCCGGTGCAAGAACCCGACGACTTTGCACAACGATCCTCACGTTATCGAGGTTCTCGTCGGCCAGTTCTTTAGCGAGCTTGGCTAATGCATCCGCCTTGCTATTTTCCGCACGCGGTATGCTTTCCAGTGTGTAGGAAGGGATTCGAGTCAGCAGTTGTTTCACTCTCTCACCGTACTTTACCAACTCTGGTTTGCACGTTTGATAGTCGCCGTTTACTTGGCTAACGATCAGCTGGGAGTCTCCGTATATGAGGAGATTCACAATTCCCATGCCGACGGCGATCTCAAGACCTGCTATCAAAGCTTCGTATTCAGCTTCATTGTTCGTCCTCGGCTCTGTTAAGGAGAAGGCAAAGCGCATTATCCCTCCTTGTGGAGTTACGAAGATGAGGCCTACCCCGGATTTGATTATAGGGGTGCTTTGTTTGCGCTTCTTCATGGAAGATGCTCCATTGAAATAGAGTTCCCACTGGGTATCATTCTCTCTTTTCTCCCTGTCGATCGTGTCAAACGCGTGCTCGTCGGGCAATTCGCAGTTCAAAGGAGAATCGGCGGGTATTTAATGCTCAGCGAGGAAGTCGGCGATGGCCTGGCTTTTCACTGCCTTGAGGGGTCGATAAGTTATCGAGAACTCCATCAAGAACAGGGCCTATTTAGCGAGCCGCCCTGTTAATATAGCCTTTGACATCAAATATTTGAGAGGATCCACCTTTGATATGAGATGGACCTCGTGTGCCAATGCATAGTATCTGAGCTTCGTTATTACGAAGATCAACGCCAGGCAGTGTTTTTCAATGGAGGAGTAATTGTTTTCTGCCCCCAGGAGAACTCGACTCAAGTAGTAGAGGGCCCTCTCCTTCCCTTGGTCATTCTCTTGTGCCCACAATGCACCTAAGTAACCTTCGAGGGCTGTTGTATACAGGATGAGAGGTTTTCCTCTAACGGGAGCAGCCAGCACTGGCGGATTCTGCAGGTATTGCTTGATTTTGTCAAGTGTACTTTGGCATTTGCGATCCCAGATGAACGGAGTCCCCTTCTTCATTAGGTGACTGTAGGGGCGACACTTGCCGGAAAGATTGGCTATGAATCGCCGGATATATGCGAGCTTTCCTTGGAGAGATCGGAGCTGCTTGAGTGTTCTTGGCGGAGGCATTTCCATAATCGCCTTGATCTTTGCCAGGTCTATCTCGATGCCTCGGTGTCGGACGATGAATCCCAGGAACTTGCCTGAGGACACTCCGAATGCGCATTTGAGAGGGTTCATCTTCAAGTTGTATTTCCTCAAACGCTGGAACACGATCTTCAGTTGCTCTAAATGTTCCTCGTATGATTTACTTTTAACTACGAGGTCATCGATATAGCATTCGATGATTTCATGTATGAGGTCATCGAAAATCTTCGTCATGGCCCTCTGATAAGTGGCACCGGCGTTCTTTAGACCGAAAGGCATCACCTTGTAGCAGAATATGCCCAAAGGGGTCCGGAAAGCGGTATGCTTCAGATCCTCGGGATGCATCTTTATCTGATTGTATCCCGATGAGCTATCCATAAAGGAGAAACTTCATGAGTGGATGTATTGTCTATCATCAGCTCGGTAACCGGTACTGGAAATTCGTCCTTCGGGCAAGCTTTGTTGAGATCCCGAAAGTCCACACATATGCGCACCGTCCCATTTTTCTTCATCATTGGGATGATGTTGGCGATCCAATCAGGATATTGAACCTCTTGGATAAAACAGGAGTCGATTAGTTTCTTGACCTCGGCATTGATGCTCATCTCAAGCTCGAGCCGCATTCTTCTCGGTGCTTGTTTGATCGGCTTGATGTCCGGAGATATCGCCAATTTGTGCACACTAATCCCTGGATCTAGTCCCGGCATCTCAGAATAGTTTCATGCGAAGCAATCTTTATACTGTATGAGCACGTCTTTTAGCATAGCTACCCTTTCTTCAAACAACAGCTCACTAACGAATGTCGGCCGCGGGTCATTCGCCGTCCCCAAATCAATTTCTTGAGGTTATGGATTAGCGTTTGCTGCCACCTGAGTGAGCATCTCCTGTAGCTTTTCACGTTGCAGTTGAACTTTTGTTACGGACCGAATTTGAGGTTGTTGACTAGTATAAACTCGAACTCCGTCTTTGGAATTCAACATATAGACTATGTGAACTACCATGCCCCTAGGCTTGGGGTGTTTGGAGTCTTGGCCTTTGGAGTCCGCTTCGGGTACTTGAGTTTTATTGGGCTTCTTGTTGTAAAAAGCCGCTTTGGTTTTGGGAGGAACCGCTGTATCAGGATTCGTCTTGGGGTGAGTCCCCTTCACCTGCTTCCACACCTTATATATAGAGGAGGAAAGTTGTCTCAGGGAGCAAACTGGTTTCTGCTCTCGTGGGATCTCCATGGGCTGCAGAGACTTCTTCAATATTGCGGTAGGAGAACTTTGTCTGACCCTTCACAACAATTTGAAACTGTTCCCAGTTGGAACAACAATATTCACCACTAGGGTTGAAACTGGACCATGCGGAGAACTGCCCCCAGCTCATTTTGTATGATGCCGATATCGACGTTGACCGTTTCTTACGGCCGGGATTTGATTAGCCTCAGGATTTTGCCAAGCCTACCCCCTATTTCCTTTGAGAGCTTAAATATTCTGCCCCCTGCGTCGACCTTGGTCCTTGGCAGGTGCCAGTTGTTTGAGAACTGATTCCATTGGCAAAGCTACAGCTTGAGGAACCTGCCTGTGGAAGACAAACTTCAACTAGGCTTCCTCCATTGGCGTTGAGGCATCGAGGGTGGGAGGTGGGAGCACCGATCCAAATAGAAGCCCGTTGATTTCTTGAAGAGCCGGATTGCAGAGATTTGAGGCTGCAAGTGGCCCATACTTGACTCCACCAGATGTGACAGAGCCTGAGTTGGGGTGAGTAAAAGCAAACGCCATTCTCAGAAAAGACGAAATGCCGGCTTCAGTATCCACTCCCCTAAGGGCAACCACAAACATACACACCGTGATTATCCGATCACGGGAAAAACACGACACACGAAGTGTGGAGTGGAAAGAGGAAAAGGTCCCACCGGGCGTGCCAGAATCTGTTCCCCGCCGAAACACAGAAACGCGACCGCGTAGGTCCGTCTTGCCTGAATTTAGGGGCAGATACTAATTGGTGCTATCCATCCACCTCTCCGAAGATACCAAGTTGATTTATGGCACCATGTATCGAAGGTCTAAACGGATGCGACCGATATAGCAGACTTCGTCAGATTCCCTTTCATTTGAGGGGTTTTTTGATTGTGGGGACGCTTTTCCCTGCAGGCGCAAGCACCTGTAGTTAATTACGCTACCGCATCACGGTAACCACTTTCTCCTTCACCAGATGGTCACTTCGTGTTGTGTGTGTTTGTTTTGTTTTTGGTTGCCCGTGGATTGTATACGGAGACTAATTTATGTTGTCGCCCGTAGGGCGTGGATTAGTCCAAATCCGTATTCTTCTTAGATTTGGTTTTGGGGTTGGGTTTAAGGATACGTTAGTCCCAATTGAGACTAAGATCAACTTAAACGTTTATTAAGGATACGTTAGTCTAATTTTATACTAAGATCAACTTAACGGGATCGTTTAGATCCAAAAAAGAGCATTTGGGCTATATTGTTTAGTTTAGGGACATTGCGGTCGATTACCAGTTTAAGGACATGGTGGTCCAATGCTAGTTTAAGAACATCTCGGTCCAAGGTTAAGGACATCATAGTCCGTGGGTTTAAAGGGACCCCACAGTCCGAGGTTAAGGACGTCATAGTCCATAAAGTTTAAGGACATCATAGTCCATGAGTTTAAGGACCCCACAGTCCATGGAATAATTGGTTATCGGGACCCGTCACCTCTCTGAAGACGTTGAAGGATTACAACGACAAATATCAGAGGAGTGAAGAGATGTACCCTTGAACCAAGGTTGATTGGGAAATCTATAGTTCAATTTGGAACTAAGATCAATTAATTAGATTATGAGCACATTGGCTCAATTAAATCTGAATTGAGGACTTATGGCCAACTTGGGCTAAGTCCAATTAGGTTTAGAATGTTAGACCTTTGTTGGACTGTTGAACATTTATCTGGGTTCAGCCTCCCCATTATTTAGTAATGCTAAGCATGGGTCTGGGTTCTGACCATATTTTTATCTCTTATTGAGTGCTGAGCACTCATATGCCATATAAGATGATCAATCTTTGAAGGCAAGGATGTATTTGAGGTTCAGTTAAAGGGGAATCTTGCCTCTGGAAGACTTAGCCAATTTGGGCTAAGACTGGTTTTTTAAAATAGTGTTAAAAACTAGAGGATATTTGGCGGTCACGTGTTCCCATGTGATGCGCCGAAAATAGTGTTAAACACTAAAATTGAATTGGTCACGTGGGGTCACGTGGGGCATCTGAAGATGGGGGCCAGATTCCCTTTATTTTATTGTCAGAATATTCAAATAAGTGTTAAACACTTTTAGTCTTCACGGCCATCAGGTGTGGAGACGTGATGGGTACTCATGCATTGATTTATCAAAGTGTTTATTAGTGGTCATGTGGGGACACGTGAGGGCGCCCAAAATCTGTTTTGGCTTTGGCTTTATTCCCTTCATTTTTAAGGGTCACGTGTGAGCACGTGAGGCATTGCCTCCAAGCTTTGTTTTTTTATTTTTTTATTTTGAGGAGTCTGTTTAATGGTCACGTGGGGGCACGTGACCTAGTCTTGTTCTTTCTTTTCTACTCATTGAAGATGAGGGTCACATGTTACCACGTGACCAAGTTCTTTACATGAATGGAGAACTTTAAGTCTCTCGTTTTAAGAATTAGGTTCTTTTGTAGGGTTAAACCCTAATTCTGTTTAGAGAAATTAAATTCCTATATGTTTGGAAGAATTAAATTCTTATGTAGGGTTAAACCCTAATTTCATTTGGAGGAATTAAATTCCAGTGAATTTGGAAGAATTAAATTCTTATGTAGGGTTAAACCCTAATTTCATTTGGAGAAATTAAATTCCTATGAATTTGGGGGAATTAAATTCCTTAAACTCAATTCTCCCTCTAAGTTTTGGATCTGCATGGCAGAATCTCCCCGATAAGAATTAAATTCTCAACTTGTGGGGAGATCTGCTTCTGCAGATTTTCAACCAAAGGAAGAACTAAGTTCTTATTCAGAAGAGTTAAACTCTTAAATTTGAGAATTAAATTCTCTTTTATTTTATGGAGCTTAGATCTCTTTCCTCTTTCTCACCTAGGATTTCTTTTCTCTGAAAAGATCTTCTTTTCTCTCTTGAGAATTAAATTCTCCTCTCTTTTTTCTCTCTGTTGTTGTTTTTTCTCCTAAAATCCAAGATCCCATCTCTTCTCTTCTTGGCTCCTATTTATAGAAGAAAGAAAAGAATCAGTTTGTTTAGTCCATCTTTCATTGAAAGATTTTAATTGATTTTGTAACTAACATGATCTTTTAGATTACTCAGTGAATTTTATTCACCATTGGATTTTTAATCCAAAAGATATTCTGTTTGTCATTCTTGGTGAATTTCAAGAAAATCTTTCCTTGTATAGAATCTTTGTATAAATTGGTGATTTTTAATCACCATTGGATTTTTAATCCAACGGTGCTCCACTTTACAGAGCACAATCTTTTTGTTTGGAAAGATCTAGGGAAATATTTTTCAGTTAGGCTTCTTGATTCCTTCTTAATTAGAATTTAATTCTATTAGTTCAGAAGGCTTAAAAGTCTATCACGTGTTGGCACGTGATCCCATTGTTTTATCATTTAAATAGAATTTAATTCTATTAATTAAAGAGCTTAGGAACCCATCACGTGTTGACACGTGACCCCTCTTGATTAACATTTTAACCAGAATTTAATTATGTTGTTTAAAGAACTAAGGAATCATCACGTGTTAGCACGTGACCCTTGGTCACGTGTGAGCACGTGATGCCCCATTGGGGTTTTTCCTTAGTTTTTATTATATCTTTTAATCCCTTTCAGTGGGTATAAAGGCCCATCACGTGTGGGCACGTGACTCCTGTTGATTAGAATTCAGTTCTATTATAACAGAATCCCTGGTAAACCATCTCGTGCCAGCACGTGACCCTTGGTCACGTGTGAGCACGTGATGCCCATTGGGGTTTCTTTCCCGAAATTTTATGAAGGAACAGCCTCACGTGAAAAACACGCGGGCGTCCAAAACAGAAGGCCGGCGCCTCACGTGAAATACACGTGGGCGCTGAATAAAAGTGCTCAGCACTCCATATACAGCCGAAGTCAACTAGGTGCTCAGCACTGATTGGGTAGCGCCCAGCGCCTCACTTGCTCCTCATGTAGACGCCATAATAAAAGTGCTCAGCATTCCATATACAGCCAAAATGACTAAATGCTTAGCACTAATTGGGCAGCGCTCAGCGCTGCACGTGCACCTCACGCGGACGCTATAGGAAGTGCTTAGCACTTCACATTTAGTCAAAAGGACTAAAGTGTTCAACATTCATTGGGCAGCGCCCATGACTGAAAGATTCACATGACATATATATGAGTATCAGACTTCAAATAAGTGCTTAGCACTTTTACATAAAAAAAGAAAAGGGCTGAACAAATAGAGCCCAAATACGTGCTTATTACTTTTGAATGAAAAAGAAAAATAATAAACAGACTAAGCTCAAATTTGCTAAGTCTCTGAAGTTTTCTTGCAGCTGAGCCCAAATGCTCTTTTGCTGGATCTTAAGTAAAAATGATCCTTAAAAACATTGTTAAACTGATCTTAGTCTCAAGCATGACTAATGATGATATCCAAAATAATATTCAGCTTGTATCTCCTAAACTAATCTCAGTCTCAAATACGACTAATGATTTTTAGGACCATAACAACCCATTTCCCTCAAATACGGGACTTGTTTTAAGGGTACATCTTTCCACACCTCTGATATATGTCGTTGTAATTCCTCAACGTCTTCAGAGAGGTGGCGGGTCCCAACAACCAATAACTCCTTTTGTCATACATTGATGCACTTCCAAATTGACGTGCACACCTCAAATCGGATTGCTTTCCAAATTGAGCGCATTCCATGTTACCATCGTTCACTTCGCTACGTAACAAATACACGTGCGCGCTAAATGAATAATGGACCGAAATATCCCTAAACTAATACTCGCCTCAAACATGGCGGTAATGGACCGAAATGTCCCTAAACTAATACTCACCTCAAACATGGCGGTAATTGACCGAAATGTCCCTAAACTAAAATTTCACCTCAAATATAGCGATAATGGACTGTGATGTCCTTAAACTAAAATAATTGGGCCCAAATGCTCATATGTTTTAAGTCGATCTTAATCTCAAACCAGATTAACGGTCCTTAAATAAAACAAACCCAAATCTAAGACATACGGATTTGGACTAATCCGCGCCCTACGAACGACGACACAAACTAGTCTCCGTATACAATCCATGGGCAACCAAAACAAACAAAAATATACACGGCACAAAGTGAACTGTCGGAGCAGGAGAAAGTGGTTATCGCAATGCGGTAACGCAATTAACTGTAGGGGCTTGCGTCTGCAGGGAAGAGCGTCCCCACAATCAAAAACCCTTCATAAAATGTACGGATAAATCCAAATAGCATCTGCCCCTAAAATTCGGGCTAGACGTCCCAACGTCTTGGTCCCTGTCTTCCGGCGGTGAACAAACCCTCTGTGTGAGACTTTAAAGGTTCAACAATACGCTGACAGTGGATTTAACCATAAGCACGTCATCGGAACTAGCTATACATAACGGCTACCCAGACATTGAACGAAAGGAAGGTCGACGAGCAAACTCATTCGTACCCTTACTGAGTCTGTCTGTGATAATATCTGTACAGTTCGGTCTGTTCGTCTAAAAGTATCGCATATCGGGTCTAGGGGGTAGACAAAGTCAGACCCCTAATAACGCGATAATTCGTGTCGGTGTGAAGCCCATCACCTACTGAGAAACTACTGATCCAAATCAGTAAATCGCGTCCACCTTGGCCAAGAATTTCTGGCGATGGCTACCCGTGCACAGCACGACATCTACCCCCAATACCGGGAGAGACGAATCCCTGACGATCCGCTCACTGCCTCCATGTGGCTCAGGACTGTACTTAACTAAAACTTATTTGCATGACTCCTTTCAGCCGTGGTAGGGTAGTAATCAGAGCATAGTGAGAACTCACACGAGACAAATGACGATCTCAGGTCAACAGACTAATATGTACTCATGTCACCTGAGAACTGCTATTTGACAAAAGGTATAATACCATCTAGCATTTTCCCGGCAAGTCCATCTAGTGTACTCACCTCCAGTGAGCACCTGTATATTATCTTAGGTGACCAACCGACACCAATGGCCTGTGAGAACGGCCACCACCCCTCGTCGGGGTCTCGAAAAGTATACACTAGTTTACTCCGGAGTATCGATACCCAGTCTCGATACTCTCTCGACTAGGGACATTTAAGGATGTGCTTATGGACCACCCAGCTCCCACGTATATGATCACCATCATAATACTGGTAGTCAAGCAAGAATTTTATGGGCTCTATCAACATGTAATAGTGATCCGTAATACCACATAATATATGTACATGATGATAGAGATGAACCGAATAGCATACTATCATCTCGAGTAAAACTGTTCTACCCGTATAGGTCCTCCCTCAATCATCATAATTTTCTGCCTGCAATTACAATAATTGACTTGAGGATACTATAGTCAACAATCTCCAACTTGCACTTAAGACTAATTATTGCGGAGTCGCGTACTCACAACCCGTGTGTTACCGATCACCCAACTTCTCTACCAATCTGTTTCGCAAAGCATGTTTGCGAAACATTCACGTTCGAGAAATAATCTCAGTGAGTGGATCCGCTCCAATATTTCTATCTTAATCTCTCTATATCTCAACTTCGAGGAGAACGATTATCTCCTGAAATGAGCGATACCTTTCTTAGAACTTGTCTGGATATCTGATGGGACCTTGTTCATAATATGAACACCAAATCCAACAAGTTTCTTAGACTGTATCCATTTGCTAATGTAATCAGTGTTGGATATAGATGCCCTCAAAGCAATTATCGTAGTTGCAAAAATGTAATTACTGAATTCGAGGAGGGCCTATACCAAGAACAGTCTTACTCGAGATGATAGTGTGCTATCTGGTTTGTATTTATCTGTCATGTGAATACATGTTACTAGTTATCGCGTATCGCTAATACATGAGATAAAACACATGGGGTCTTTGCTTTACTACCAGGATTATGATAAGGATCATACTAGTAGGGCCTGGTAGTTTATAAGCACATCCATAAAGGTCCCAAGTCATAGGAGTATCGAGACTGGGCATCGGTACTCCAGTTTAGACTAGTGTATATATTTCATGACCTTGTATGGGGCGACGGCTGATCCCGTAGCCATTGGTGTTTGACACTGATGATTGTATACAGGTGCTCATTTGATGAGATACACTGGACGAACTCGCCGAGAACTCCTAGATGGTATTATACCAATGTCAAATAGCAGTTCTCTGGTAACAATGAGTACAGGATAGTCCCTAGACCTGAAATTGCCAGAGTGTCTCGTGTTTTTTCCTACTGTACTTAGATTACTACCCTACCGTGGCTCTACTGAGTCGTGCAAACAGGTTTTAGTTGGGTACAGTCCCGAAGCACATGGAGGCAGTAAGCGATCGAGGGAATTTGTCACTCTCGATATTGGGAGTCGATGTCGCATTGTGTAGGACACGACTATAGCCAGAAGTCCGTGGCCACGGCAGTAGAGATAAACCGGTAAGTGTTACCAGTTGTATCTCTTTGGTTATGAGTCCTCTGTCAGCATGACTTATCAGGTTATTGGGGGTCTAACAGATTCCACCGCCCAGACCCGGTATGCGATACTCTTTGACAAAGAGACCGGACTGTACGGTGACTGCTACTTATAGACTTTGTTGGATCCAGATGAGTTCGCTCGTCGACCTGCCTTTATCTTGCTCATACCTGGGTAGTCATTACGTACAGCCAGTGCCACTAACGAGCTTGTGGGTTAACCAAAAAGGGGGTTGAATCTGAAAGTGGTTCAGATTCAATCGATACGATCCTGTATAACCTACTGCCAGCGTATTGACAGGTCTTTAGAGTCCCACAACGAAAGTGGCTACCCGAGCAAAGCGCGATATGACGTACGTATAGGGATACATACATGAGTTCGATAAAATATGTATATTTGATATACGTGTTCAATCGAACGACTGTTATACTAGCCGGTTTCAAAACCGGAATACCAAGTCAAGTGTTGACTTGATAACCGTATTAATGATACGGTTTCTAGTATAGTGTATATGATACACACACTCTCTACAATATATGATACCGAGAAGATATTAATGGTATTTCATGTATGTGATACATGATGTGTACATGTATGGGATACATGTACTAATACTTATTTGATTGAGCATATACTGAGAAGATATTAATGGTATTTCATGTATGTGATACATGATGTGTACATGTATGGGATACATGTACTAATACTTATTTAATATATATATATATATATATATATATATATATATATATATTAAATCCCACCATTCTAAATTATGTATAAATAAATATACATATATATATATATATAAGTGTATATATACATATCTTTATATATGTTAATGTGTATATATATATATATATATATATATATATATATTATTTATTTTATATACTTAATTAAAATGGTGGAGCCCACCATCTCTCTTGTGTGCTGACACACACATGAGAGAGAGTGGGAGAGAGGGGCATGTATCATATTATACATGGCATGGTTAAGAGATATAACACAATTTTTTTACACAATACAAGCCATCATTTTTCAAACTATCTTCTTCTTCCTTAACAAAAGAAAGCTCAAGCTCTCTTAAAAATAGCAAATGTTGCCATTGTGAGGGAGTGCAAAAAGTAGAGAGTACCCATCGTTCGTATCGTCTTCCTCTACGCCCAGCAAGCTTCTGGAGGAAGTTTCTCCGACCGGTGACGGAATTAGAGCTCAGGCAGCCCACTTTCAACGCGGATCATCTCCGACGAGGCAGTCGGCGTGCAGACACGTTTGGGAGCTCACGAAGTTTAGACGGGGTCTTCCGGGATCAGCCGGACACGATACAAAGGTTGTAAAACCTCTGAA
Source organism: Agapanthus africanus (assembly GCA_030015575.1). Taxonomy (NCBI): domain Eukaryota; kingdom Viridiplantae; phylum Streptophyta; class Magnoliopsida; order Asparagales; family Amaryllidaceae; genus Agapanthus; species Agapanthus africanus. The sequence goes on along the minus strand of CM057338.1, from coordinate 184,036,289 downwards.
CTCTTCCTTTTACTCTTTATATTTAGCTAGAAACTAGTGCTTAGACGATTTTTGGCGTACGGTCGATCGCGCTCCTATGGAATTTTTGTTTTCTATCCATTCCCGCTTCCGCGGGGCACGCCCGGCCTTACAGTGGTATCAGAGCCAATCATGCACTAGGACTAGCTTAGTCGACGTTTTAGTTTCGATCAACAATTTTCCGATTCCGATTTCCTAGTTTAAGCCCTTTCTTTGTTCGAATTTCAAAAGTCTTTTAAATTTTTTTTAAACAATTGCAAAATGTTGATTTTGATATGAAAATGACATGGGAGAAAACTGGTGGTTTTGGCCTTATTTGGACCGGTGGTAGCGGGTCTTGGCCGACCAAAATTTTTCAATATGCCCCCAATTTTCTCCAGGGCTTAAACTTGTAGAAATAAGATTTTTGGTATTGTTTGATTTTCCCGGTATTGAGATACGATCTCGTATTGTATTGGAAAGTTATCGATCAAAACTATAATATCGTAGCGTTTCCGTATTCATAATGTTAAAGTGTTTAACCCAGTTGATACGATGATACATACTTGTTGATATGTATTTGTGAGTCTGTGATGTTCTATGTTAAGTTTATTTGGTGTGGATTGGATCATCGCGAAATGAATAGCCCTGTGCGTAATTAGATGTTGCGATGTTATCTGTTTCATTTCATTCATGTTGTAGCCAAAATGTATATTCTTTTATTCGGGATGAGCGGTCGACATGTGGCCATCGTTTCCGCTTATTGTATTATTATTTGTCAGGACTTGATCAGATTGCGATCAATGTTACCATTGTATTAATACAGGTATTAGGTTTACCCTACAGAGAAGTGCACTGGCAGCCGGATTCTAGATTGCAGCGGGTGGCCATCTCAAGGAGCTGAGACCGGACCACTTGATTCTAGGATTGGCGGGCTGCTTGCCACGCTTGTAGGGGGTTAGGATAGACCCACGGAGGAGTGCTTTTATCATCGGATTCGAGAAAGTGTTGGGCGGCCCATCATGGTGATGATACCGGGTTGCCTCGTTTCTCGGATTAGCGGATGACTTGCCGTACTCGTAGGGGTCTGCTTTTGGTTACGCACTGGCTATTCACTCGACCGGGGTATTTTGTGCTTCGTTTGTGGCTCGAACAAAATGCGGGATTTCTAGGAGATCCGACCATTCCAAACTCTGTGATGTCGTTTTTTCTCATGCTGTAATGTGATTATTTGTGTGTGATAGTATATTTATATATGTGATATAGTGTGTGTGTTAATGTTATATACATTTTGCATCCACACTAGCCCTGCCCCCGCTCAGCCGTTAGTTAAGTAACCTAACGGTGTATGACGGGGCCCCGTGGCGAATGCGGATGGCATATACGTACATTATATTTTCGTTCTTGCACTGTTAGGTTACATAACTAATGGCAGAGCGGGGGTGTTCCCCTCCGAATCACGCGGACGCGACGATAAACGTCTGGCCTGAAATTCGGGGCAGATGCTAATTGGTGCTATCTGTCCACCTCTTCGAAGATACCAAGTTGATTTATGGCACTATATATTGAAGGTTTAAACGGATGCGGCCGATGTAGCAGACTTCGTCAGATTCCCCCTCGTTTGAGGGGGTTTTGATTGTGGGGACGCTCTTCCCTGCAGGCGCAAGCCCCTGCAGTTAATTACGCTACCGCATCGCGGTAACAACTTTCTCCTTCTCCAGATGGTCACTTCGTGTCGTGGATGTTTGTTTTGTTTGTGGTTGCCCGTGGATTGTATACGGAGACTAAGTTATGTTGTCTCCCGTAGGACGTGGATTAGTCCAAATCCGTATCTTTCTTAGATTTGGGTTTGGGGGGTGTTTAAGGATACGTTAGCCTTATTTGAGGCTAAGATCAACTTAAACGTTCGTTAAGGACACGTTAGTCTAATTTTAGACTAAGATCGACTTAACGGGATCATTTAGATCCGAAAAGAAAGCAATTGGGCTCTATTGTTTAGTTTAGCGACATTGCAGTCGATAAGTAGTTTAAGGACATTACGGTCCAATGTTAGTTTTAAGACATTGCGGTCAAGGTTAAGGACGTCATAGTCTGTGAGTTTAAGGACCTCACAGTCCAGTGTTAGTTTTAAGACATCACGGTCGAGGTTAAGGACGTCATAGTCCGGTATTAGTTTTAAGACATCACGGTCGAGGTTAAGGACATCATAGTCCATGAGTTTAAAGACCCCACAGTCCGTAGCCGTGTGTGGTTGTCGGGACCCGTTACCTCTCTGACGACGTTGAGGAATTACAACGACAGGTATCAGAGGAGTAAAGAGATGTACCCTCGAACCGGGTGTAAATTGATTGAAAGAGCGGTTGGGCTCAGTTCAATTTATATTGAGGACTTATGGCCAGAATTGGGCTAAGTCCAGTTGAAAATGTTTAACATTTTATTCATGTTCTGCCTATTAGGCCTTTGCTTGGGCTCTGCCCTTTTTAATAATGCATAGCATTGGGCTCTGTAATTAAATGCATGACATTTATATTTGTCCTGTTAGACCTTTACTTGGGCTCTGCCCTTTTAATAATGCATAGCATTTTTAGTGGTCTAATAGTTCGCCACGTGGCTTGTCAGGCGCTTTGCGCCAATTAAAGAGCGCAATGCGCTAGCGCATGCGAAAGTGACACGTGTCACGCTCTGCGCTAAGCGCAAGTCTGTTAGCGCAGTGCGCTTTCTGAGTGCGCTGTGCCAGTGAATGACACGTGGCACGCTCTGGTGCAGTGCGCCACTCCAAGAGCGCAGTGCGCTATTTTTAGGAGCGCAAAGCGCAGACGGTTCTGTGGTTGACACGTGGCGTGTTCTGGCGCAGTGCGCCAATCCAAGAAGCGCAAAGGTGCATTTCATAAGTGCAAGGCACTGTCCAATAGCGCAGAGCGCATTTTGATCAAATTAAGATCAAAGAACAAGTTGTTTGTTCTCTCAAAAGAGGTCTTACCTCAAGATTCAAGAACCAAAGTTCTTGTTCTCATCAAAAGACTGTGCCTTTATAGATCAAATGATCTAGGAATGAAATAAATTACTTCTTTAAATCTTTTATGATTAGATCTTTTTGATCTTTTTCTTTTTTTTTATTAAAGATCTTGATCTTGTTCTTAGATCTTTGATCTTTTTAGAAGAGGATTCTTTTTTTTTAATGAGATGATTTCATCTCTGTTCTTCAAGAATTTGATTCTTTACCTTTAAAGATGAAGAAGATGATCTTCTTTCTTCAAAGGCTTGCCTTTTTTTCTCTTTGAGGTTTTTCTCAAAATTTGCAGAGGGTTCTCTCTCTTCTTTTTCTATCTGTGTGAGACTTGGAGTCTAGGGGCCTTTATATAGGGCCAATTGATTTTTTAAGTTAGTTACATAGATTTTTCTCTGATTGATCTGGGGATATTTCCCCACCGTTAGATCTTTGATCCTAAGGCCTCTGTTTTACAGAAGACAATCTTCTTATTTTAATAAGATTGGAAAGATCTTTCTAGAATTTTAATTCTGATTAATTAATAATTTATTATTTAAATTCCAGTGCTGGCGTAATTGGCGCTAGCGCACATGCGTTTGACACGTGGCGCGCAACGCAGAGCGCAGCGTAACTGCGCTACCGCGCCTGCGTTTGACACGTGGCGCGCAGCGCAGAGCGCAAGGGATATGAAGCGTTGCTTCATTTTTTAAAATTTGAATTTTGAAATAGAGCTTTGCTCTGATTGAGGGTGCGCTGCCTTGGGCGCAGCACTCCTGGCGCTGGCGTGTCTGCTGTTGACACGTGGCGCTCTGCGCACAGTGCAAGGAATCTGAAGCATTGCTTCAATTTTTGAATTTTGAAATTCAAACAGATTTTTGTTCTGATTGGGGGAAAAAAATTCCCCCCCACCGTTGCGCTCACGTAGCGCACACGTGAGTGCAGCGGTGGCAGCATCTGAGCCTTTAGATCGACTCAGAAGTTGAGGAGGCGCTTCAGCGCCTATAAATAGGACCCTTGGTTCTCAGATGATTATCATCTTCTCAAGATTTTTATTTTCAGAGCTTTGTTCTTCTTTCCAAGAACTTCAAGAGTTAGAACTCTAGAAAATTTTAGGTAAAAATTTAAATTAAATTAATTTAATTCTAATTAACAAAGCCTTGCTCTCATAGATCTTTTGATCTAAAGAAAACCCCTTTAGGGTTTCATAAACAGAGCCTTACTCTCAAGAACCCATAGATCTAAATAGATCTTTCCTTAGGGTTTCTTAGCCCATGGGTCAGAGCTCTGCTCTTTTGACAATGTATAGATCTTTTGATGAAGAACTCTTAAAGAGTTTTTCATGGATCTTTAAGATTCCAGAATTTTAGTTCTCAAGAATTAATTTTCATTAATCTCTGATGGATTTTCCATCATCATTACAGAGCTAGGCTCTTAGCATTCTCGGGAAATCTCTTTAAATTCCTTTCATAATTGACTTTGACAGGTGTCATTCCTGTCCGCAGAGCATTGCTCTCGAGGAATTTGACTCCTTGACCCGAAGGGTCGCTTATTAAATGAGATTCCATTTTTACAATTTCTCACAAATTCGAATTTATTAGGTGTCATAATCAGAATTTGTTTTCTCCACGGGGATATCAAAAGCCCTTTAAATTCCGTATCTGTTTTTCTTCATTACTGATCTTCTAATGATGTTTCTTTTCAGGCACTATAGCTGTTCATTTATATAGTCTGCACGAGTTCATCTCTTATGAGGATATTCGTGTACAGGGCCGTTGCCAAAATCAGGAGTTTACAGATGCCCAATGTGCGGAGATCATGGATCGTCTGCATGCATGCGCCGGTTGGATGCTTCCTCGCTGTTCCGCTCTCTTGAAAATCGTAGTGGGAGCAATTTGGAGGGCACTTTCTGGGTTTCACAAGGCCATGTCTCTTAATGCGCTGGATGATACCGAAGACAAGGTGCATTCGGTGTACCTGTCGGGGCTGATCTCGAAGAAGCGGCGAGATACCCTCATTGATATTCTGCATCAAACTTTCCAACAGACGACTATAATCGCTTCTTATCGAAGGGAGGGGGACATTACCGAGGATCTCGACACTCGTGAGCGCGAGAGGATGCACACAAGAATGGTCAGAAAGGCCAGAAAGACTCTAGACGGCCTTACTTTCGAATTCCTCAATCCATGCCCTGGATTTGAGGTTTTACTATTGTAAACATTTCAATAATGCTGCTTTTGTTTATTGTCTTTATTGATGTAAGAATTTTCCGAGTATGAATGACAAATCTTTTGCCTCCTTCCTTTTATTTTCTGCTTTGTTATTGGCATATTTCTTAAGTAAGCGTAGCCTGTAGGTGATATAGAACATTCTGTCTTGAATACTCCGAGGAGTAGTGATGGCTTAGGAAGCAGGTTCAGATCTGCTACCTAAGGCTTTTCAACTTTATGAGCCGTGAGGGTCTCATAAAGACTTTTCTCACTACGAGTCGAGAAGATCTCGTAGGTGTAAATTCTCCCTAAAAATCGTGAGAATTTCTAAGTGTTCATTACCTCCGTGAGTCATAAGGATCTCACTCGGGTATTTTTCCTTACGAATCGTGAGGACCCGTAAGTAGCTTCTTCACTTCAGCGGTGAATGTGGCTTTGGCAAATGTGACCCATAGATGGTAGATGGCTGTTCATCCTGAACTCTCCGAGAGGTAGTGATGGCTTAGGGAGCAGGTTCAGATCTACTACCTAAGACTTTTCAACTTTATGAGCCGTGAGGGTCTCATAAAGACTTTTCTCCCTACGAGTCGTGAGGATCCCGTAGGTGTATTTTCTCCTTAGGAATCGTGAGGATTCCTAAGTGCGTTTTCTCTTGAGAGTCGTAAGGATCTCATAAGAGAATTTTCCTTCCTACAAGTCGAGAGGACTCGTAAGTGGTTGTTTCCCTCCTTGTCGAGATTCGACTTTGGAGAGTGTGGTCCGTGAATAGTATGCAAGAGTCCGTTTTGGACGGACTTGCAGGGCCCCAGTGCTTAGGAAACAGGTTTTTTTTAATCCCTGCTGCCTAAGGCTTTTCCTCACGAGTCGAGACGAATCGAGCATTTCTCGCAAGAATATCCTAACGTTAAAGTTAACCTCTGCTCTTTACGACAGAGGTCCGTTAGGGTCTGTAGTACTAGGGTTTTGTCCGTCGTATGATTTGTATGTCAAAAACTATTTCTAAACCGCAATCAAGAACGGCGTCGCATGAAGCTAGCCGGTGAGTACGGGTCGGTCCACAGGGATTTTGTGAATTTCCGATTCGTTCTTACGAGTTAATTCCGAAGGGTGTTCGGTTGATTATTAAATCTAAAAGTCTAATTAACCTAGGGCAATTATCTAGATCTATTCTTGCTAGGGTTAGGTTTAGGGATGGTTTGGAAATGCAATTAAATCTCAACGCTTTCTATACCCGAATGAAGATCTGTGAGGAGTTATGGTAATTATCAATAAAGGGGATTAGATCCATTCGGGAAGGTGTTCCTTCCTCTAGGTTCTTGTCCTTCCTTTAGAGATCCTTACCCTAACCTCCATGGAAAACGCGCGCAACCGGGCCTTTACACTACGGTGTCATCGTTACCTCGAGGGGTAGGATGCCGTAGGGCGCGGTGTGTGCGCGTATGCATGGAGTCTTATTGTAAATATTTGGTGGGTAAGAAAGGGATGAGAGATCTCACCTCTCAAAATCCTTCCCCAAAGCTAAACCCTAAACAAGTTCCTAGGGCATGAAATTAAATCTACCTAGGGCAAAGAATTAAAATCTACACTAGGGCGAGAAATTAAATCTACTTACAGATGCATCCCTCCAATCATCCATGCAGGGTTGTCAGATCTGAATTTCTGAATGGAAAGGAAACACCGATGCTCTCCAAAAAGAGATCTGAAATTTATTTCATTAAAAGGAGGCATAAAGTTTACAATCTTTAGAGTTCCTATTTATAGAGAATAGGAAACCCTAGGTTACATTTTGATCCGCATGTCTACAATTACAAATATACCTTTAGGAAATCTTTTCAGAGCCGCCAATGCATTATGGTAAAATTTTCACCGAGTACGGGCTTCATATGGCCGCGGAACCACGGCAATGGAGGGCTTGGGCCGCGGTTCCGCGGCCCTTTAGTGAACTCTTCTGATGGGTTTTTCTGGGCTGCTTCATGGTTCTTTGGTCTGGTTATTTCTTTATTTTTTTTTCCATTTGGGCTTCTACATTGGTTCCAGATCTTCAGTGAACAATTTGCAATGGATTTTTAACCGTTCGCTTTGTATTCTTGGACCCTGCGCTGCCTTATGCTTTTTGAACTTTATCTTTGTGTAAGCTTGACTAAGATCCTTCTATTTGTTGGTTAAAGTCCACTTTTGCATCATCTTTTTATCGTTTTCACTGTTTCCTGTCCAAGAACCTGTAACCTGTAACATGTAGCAGACATGCGTCAAAAGCACCTGTTTATTTATAAAAGGAATAAGAATGGGGAATATAATAATACAATATTATGGTGTGAACAAATACCCCCAAACTTATCTTTTGCTCGTCCTCGAGCAAACTTATTTTTATTCACTAAAATCCTAACCACACTTTCGCAGGGAAACGCGATTGCACTGAGCACGTTCAACAAGCCATTAAACCTCTAGGTGTCCCTAGTAGGAGGAGTGTTGTCTCCTGAGGGTTTTCAGCGGATACTACCCACAAAATCCTATCAATTCGGCCCATTAACTTTTGTTCTTCATTTGGGTTTTCCAACAAGGAATTCTATTATCGTCGACTCGTAAATTATCCACCCACATTCTTCACACTTCATCATCATTTAACTTAAGATTATATATGTTCTATAGACTTACCTAGCTTTCGGCATCTCTTAAGTTTTCCTTCTAGGGTTCCATCTCCACTTAGGAATTTCTATCAACTCTACTAAAGATACAAGTTCTATTCTTCACTCCTTTCTCTCATCTAAACTCCAATCACATATCCCCACATGTGTGTATAAATCACCCCTACACTTGGAAATTCAAATCAAGCAATCATACCCTTGTCCGTTGTCCAAAGTACTTATTACTAGGTGAATTTTTAAATTGAATTTTGCTTACACATCCTTCATGCGACCGTTAATACTTCTTGAGGTACCAACGACCGATTACAAGATGTGTTTGCACATTAAAGCGTAATTCCTAGTTTTGCAACACCCAAGGCTTTAGCAGTGACTCCCAAACCAGTTGGTCTAAGGCACTACGTGATGAAGCACCCTTGCTAAATATTTTTTCTATTTTTAGCCTTAAGTAATCACAAAAACCAGTGTTCATTTTTTCTACTTTATTCACACTTGTATTTTTTCTCATTTTCTTCGTACTAAGGACTTTAGACAAGAGATTTCAAGGTCTCTTCAACTATTCCAAATTTCAAGGTACGTGTTGGTGCAATTTGTAGGGTATACATTTTCAGAATCTAGATTTAAGCAAGGAATTATTTTTCAAACTTATATTCTAATAAAAGTATCAATACTTTTCTTTCGTTTCGACTTAGCCCAAAAAGTGAACCCAAAATTTGCCTATTTCTAAATAAACTACAAAGACATATACTTTCTACCGTTAAACTTTAAGGAAAGTTATTTTTAGGGTTTTTAATTTACTACGTCTAAAATCTAGTTGTTCCTAGCTAGTTAACCTATTTGTCAAACTCTAGTCAAATAAGCCAAAATTGAATACAATAATTTTTATAATTTTTCAAATTTTTCAAATTTTTATAGGTTTTCAAATAAGTATGCAAATGCAAAAATATGTACAAATGAATGCGAAGGAAGAAGACGTACCGAGCATACCCCCAAACTTGAACTTGACAGTGTCCTCACTGTCATGCTAAACCAAGAGGGTTAAATTTTCGGCACACCCCTGTTTATTTATTTAAATTTTTTTTTATATTGTTTTGAAATTTTTTTTAGTATTTTTTTTATAGAAAAAGAAAACAAAAAATATATATACATATATATACAACAAGATTCCCCCCAAACTTAAGCTTGGCCTTACACAAGCCAAAGGTTAGCACCAACCATTCAAAAATCTTATCGTGGTAATGGTATAGTTGGTGCAATAATGGGGTGTAGAAGGAAGAAATGAGAAACACGCGAGACCGTGTGGGAAGAAGAGAATATGGTCTCGGTAGGGGAGAAGAATGGTGGAAAGGAGAAAGAAGTGTAGCACGAACTTGAGGGTGTAAATCGAGTGAATAAATTAACGCAATTTGGGATGACCGATGTGTTAAAAGTGATTGCGCTAACCTATCAACCCGTCGAGAAATGGGGTCAAATCCCTCAAGATTCGCAAGAAAACATGGGTACGCCGAACTTGGTATTGAAGATGAAAGCGTAACGGTCTCTTGTACGGTCGGAACAATAGGAAGGACGAAAGGGAGTGAATTAGGGATAGTATCATTCTCACCATAGTAAACTGTCTCGAACTTGAACGATTCCATTAATGGTTCGAAACTACTGTAATCAACCGAGTCTGATGGTTCAACTAACCCATCTGAAAATGTAAAGGACTCAAACTCGGGCGGTGAGTCATCAACATCGTCCGAAAAAGTGAAACACTCGTACGTTGTATCGGCTGTGAGAGCTGTGTCAGATTCAAAAGAAAATTTTTCAAGCTCACAGTCTTCAAGCATGGTCGGAACGATGGAAAGGAGGGAGGGTGATATAACAGTCAAAGGTTCAGGAGGCTGAATTAGAAAATCAGACATATCAAACAAAAATAGTTCAACCTCAATATGATCCTCAAAACTCTCCTCAATACTATCCTTATAATTCTCCTCAAGATTCAACTCATCCATGCCATTATCATCAAAGTCAAGACGCATATGAGATTCGGGAGAAACATTTAATAACTCGGGATGATGATTTGAACATAAAATCTCAATTAAATCGAAAGGTTCATCATCCGAAATATTCCCGGCGTCTATATCCTTAATCAAGTGAAAATCAATTTTCTTAGACACCTCATCAAAAGCATGGATATCTATCGATTTAGGTTCTAGATGGGAGGTGTAAAGATCGAAAGGATCAGGTGCGGTTTCACTCGAAAGGGGTTCCTCACAATTTGGCAAATCAAACACTACAAAATCACACAACTCGTTTTTATTTTGAACTTGTGAATCATTTAGGACATTCGATGGAAAACTGGAGTTGTGTGCTTCAATTGGGTAAAGGTAGGTTTGATTTGGAAATCCTCTCTCATTCTCACTCTGTCCAACCGCCTCCTTATACATTGAAAAATTTTAAGCTAGCGGGAAACTAGCTACCGTTTCACTAGGTTGCATAAGGGCAGCCACGGACGCTTCCACATTCCAAGTCATTTTGTTTGTTGCTGCGATATATGCCTCCAACGACTCTTCCAAACTAGACTTGGGTGGTAAGGGGGTTTCGGTAAAAGATTCGAAATCGTGTGGATATGCAAAACTCCCTAATGGCTGTGTGGAAACAGTGTCTAGTGAGGGTGGTAAGGTCGGGTAGGACTGGTAGGAAGTGGGTGATTGGACAGGGGTAGGGTCAACATATGGATAACAAGGTGAATAATCGTGTGGATCCCTAGAACTAGATGAGTGGAGAGGGGTGAAAGATCGGCTGCGAGATTGAGCAATATGCTCAGCAATGGACATCGGCTTAAGAGTGACAGAAGGACTTAAAAAAGTGGTATCAATATATGGAGGTGGTAAAGGTTGACTTGGTTGACACAAAGTGGGTTGAAAAGTCGAACTGTTTCTCCTAGACGCCTCTATTTGATCTTTCAAAGATATTTTAGACAAGGAAGGATCGTCTTTAAATTGACCGAACAAATTGACGTACGACGCAAAATTAGGTTCGGGATACCAAAGTTCGGCTAATGATTTATTATGTGGGGTACCCATGTTGGAAGAAAGGGTGAAAAGAAAGAAAGTTTGTGGTGCAAGGATCTATTTGCGCCAAAATTTTTGCAAGTTTCTATAAAAGATTTGTCTTTTTTATTTTTATTCTTTTTCTCTTTATTTGGAAAAATTTGTTGCAAAAATATTTTAGAGAAAAGATACGCAACAACAAAATATTACTTGCAATCTATTTTATTTCAAGCGGGGTCCAAAAGTCCTGCACAAGATCGTTATTCGGAAGGGAATATATTTTTAAAGTGCACAAAATCCTGCAGGCATTTTTTCAGAAAATATATTTCAAAAATTACAGAGGAGGAACAGAAGATCTTACAGAAAAATTTTCAGAAGAAGATGCCACCCAGATCGCCGCCCTTCCGCGGCAATAGAGCTCTAACACCGCGGTTCCGCGGTCTTCTTGATGGCTCAGATCCCCACAAATTTTTTGGTGCGACGAATTGACAAGACAGCCGCGTTTCCGCGGCCTAAGGTGGGTTTTGGCCGCGGAAACGCGGCGTGGTGGGCGGTTCAAGAGTCCAAAATTTTTCTGCTGTTCTGTTGTTTAAAATCCCTTCTGTTCCGATACCCCGTTTTCCGTTTTGCTTTCTGGAAATTTCCAGATCTGAATTTGTATATCCTGCAAAAATTCAAACAACAAAGTATCCTTTCCAAAAATAACAGATTATATTTATTTTTATATTTTTTGATTTTGCTGATTTTTATGATTTTTTTAAATTTTGATTAACCCGAAATTGCAAACGGGAAATTTCTACGCCATCCCCGGCAACGGCGCCATTTGATTTGTATGTCAAAAACTATTTCTAAACCGCAATCAAGAATCGCGTCGCATGAAGCTAGCCGGTGAGTACGGGTCGGTCCACAGGGATTTTGTGAATTTCCGATTCGTTCTTACGAGTTAATTCCGAAGGGTGTTCGGTTGATTATTAAATCTAAAATTCTAATTAACCTAGGGCAATTATCTAGATCTATTCTTGCTAGGGTTAGGTTTAGGGATGGTTTGGAAATGCAATTAAATCTCAACGCTTTCTATACCCGAATGAAGATCTGTGAGGAGTTATGGTAATTATCAATAAAGGGGATTAGATCCATTCGGGAAGGTGTTCCTTCCTCTAGGTTCTTGTCCTTCCTTTAGATATCCTTACCCTAACCTCCATGGAAAACGCGCGCAACCGGGCCTTTACACTACGGTGTCATCGTTACCTCGAGGGGTAGGATGCCGTAGGGCGCGGTGTGTGCGCGTATGCATGGAGTCCTATTGTAAATATTTGGTGGGTAAGAAAGGGATGAGAGATCTCATCTCTCAAAATCCTTCCCCAAAACTAAACCCTAAACAAGTTCCTAGGGCATGAAATTAAATCTACCTAGGGCAAAGAATTAAAATCTACACTAGGGCGAGAAATTAAATCTACTTACAGATGCATCCCTCCAATCATCCATGCAGGGTTGTCAGATCTGAATTTCTGAATGGAAAGGAAACACCGATGCTCTCCAAAAAGAGATCTGAAATTTATTTCATTAAAAGGAGGCATAAAGTTTACAATCTTTAGAGTTCCTATTTATAGAGAATAGGAAACCCTATGTTACATTTCGATCCGCATGTCTACAATTACAAATATACCCTTAGGAAATCTTTTCGGAGCCGCCAATGCATTATGGTAAAATTTTCACCGAGTACGGGCTTCATATGGCCGCGGAACCGCGGCAATGGAGGGCTTGGGCCGCGGTTCCGCGGCCCTTTAGTGAGCTCTTCTGATGGGTTTTTCTGGGCTGCTTCATGGTTCTCTGGTCTGGTTATTTCTTTATTATTTTTTCCATTTGGGCTTCTACATTGGTTCCAGATCTTCAGTGAACAATTTGCAATGGATTTTTAACCGTTCGCTTTGTATTCTTGGACCTTGCGCTGCCTTATGCTTTGTGAACTTTATCTTTGTGTAGGCTTGACTAAGATCCTTCTATTTGTTGGTTAAAGTCCACTTTTGCACCATCTTTTTATCGTTTTCACTGTTTTATGTCCAAGAACCTGTAACCTGTAACATGTAGCAGACATGCGTCAAAAGCACCTGTTTATTTATAAAAAGAATAAGAATGTGGAATATAATAATACAATATTATGGTGTGAACATCGTACCGTCGCGTTGGCTGATGTATTCCTCGATAGGCAATTTTTCTGTTCGAGTGGTCTTGCGACTGTCGTGTCTCTGATCCCTTCGAGGGCTGGACAAGACGTCTTCAAGCAATCCTCCTAGGCAGTTTGACCGTCGGAAGAGCAAGCATTAGGAATTTTGCCATGCCGCTTTTTACTTGAGGGTAGGCTCATTTTGGAGAGCTCCGATGAGTCATAACCACTCCGCGCTGGTATGGGATGAACTCCTATAGTCTTTCAGGTTTTATATGAGTTGTCGTCAAGACCCTAAAGCTAGGAATTTGGCCTTTGCTTAGTTTGCTGGCATTGCGTCTGCTGTATCGAGACGAATGTCGCGGTTGTATCTAGGTTGATGGTGAACCGTCGAGGTTTGGAACTAGGGATTTTGCCGTGGCTCCGTTGTTTGATTGTCGCGTCTGACTCCTGCTGGAGGAAGAACGCTGTAGTGACATATCGTCTGTTGTGTCGAGACGAACGTCGAGGTGGTGATCACTCCATGCTGGTGTGAGATGATCCCCGATGGTCTTTCCAGTTTTATATGAGTTGCCGTCAAGACCTTGAAGGTAGGAATTTGGCCTTTGCTTCGTTTGCTGGCATTGCATCTGCTGTATCGAGACGAATGTCGCGGTTGTCTCTAGGTTGCTGGTGAACCATCGAGGTTTGGAACTAGGGATTTTGCCGTGGCTCTATTGTTTGATTGTCGCGTCTGAATCCTGCTGGAAGAAGAACGCTGTAGTGACGTATCGTCTGTTGTGTCGAGACGAACGTCGAGGTGGTGATCACTCCATGCTGGTGTGAGATGATCTCCGATGGTCTTTCCGGTTTTATATGAGTTGCCGTCAAGACCTTGAAGTTAGGAATTTGGCCTTTGTTTCGTTTGCTGGCATTGCGTCTGCTGTATCGAGACGAATGTCGTGGTTGTCTCTAAGTTGCTGGTGAACCGTCGAGGTTTGGAACTAGGGATTTTACCGTGGCTCCATTGTTTGATTGTCGCGTCTGAATCCTGCTGGAGGAAAAACGCTGTAGTAACATATCGTCTGTTGTGTCGAGACGAACGTCGAGGTGGTGATCACTCCATGCTGGTGTGAGATGATCTCCGATGGTCTTTCCGGTTTTATATAAGTTGCCGTCAAGACCTTGAAGCTAGGAATTTGGCCTTTGCTTTGTTTGCTGGCATTGCGTCTGCTGTATCGAGACGAATGTCGCGGTTGTCTCTAGGTTGCTGGTGAACCGTCGAGGTTTGGAACTAGGGATTTTGCCATGGCTCCATTGTTTGATTGTCGCGTCTGAATCCTGCTGGAGGAAGAACGCTGTAGTGACATATCGTCTGTTGTGTCGAGACGAACGTCGAGGTGGTGATCACTCCATGCTGGTGTGAGATGATCTCCGATGGTCTTTCTGGTTTTATATGAGTTGCCGTCAAGACCTTGAAGCTAGGAATTTGACCTTTGCTTCGTTTGCTAGCATTGCGTCTGCTGTATCGAGACGAATGTCGCGGTTGTCTCTAGGTTGCTGGTGAACCGTCGAGGTTTGGAACTAGGGATTTTGCCGTGGCTCCGTTGTTTGATTGTCGCGTCTGAATCCTACTGGAGGAAGAACGCTTTAGTGACATATCGTCTGTTGTGTCGAGATGAACGTCGAGGTGGTGAACACTCCATGCTGGTGTGAGATGATCTCCGATGGTCTTTCCGGTTTTATATGAGTTGCCATCAAGATCTTGAAGCTAGAAATTTGGCCTTTGCTTCGTTTGCTGGCATTGCGTCTGCTGTATCGAGACGAATGTCGCGGTTGTCTCTAGGTTGCTGGTGAACCATCGAGGTTTGGAACTAGGGGCTTTGCCATGGCTCCGCTTAGTGATGTCGCATCCGAGTCCTGTTGGACTGAGGAGGATCACCTTTTTGATTTTTAGGCTGTAGATATTGCCGTTAAGATTTGGAAATGGGGACTATGCCGTGGCTCCGTTTTGTTGTATCGCTTCCGTGCCTTGCTGGCATAAGGAGGAACACTGTTGTTGGTCTTCTGGGATAGAGATGTGACCGTCGAGATGTAGGATTCCTAGGCACACTAATGAGGTCTCACAAGGCATCAACCATGCCAATTTCAAATTTTAACGGTGCCGAGAAACCCTAACAAGATCGTTGGCTAGATTTTTAGGCGACAAAGCAACTAGTTAACTACTTTAACTAAGAGTAACGGAAATACAACCTTTGTAGATCCGGTGCTCCACCTCCATAGCTCCGTGATGATGTCTCCTCGCTGCGATCATCGGATCCCGGGCTCTAGTGTCGGCTTCATCGGAGAATAGACGGGCTAGGTCATCGACTACGACGCCGAAGATGATCTACGTCGAGGCATCACTAGATCAAGCTCCACCTTCACCAAGCCATGAAAACTTGTGAAGGAAACACCCTATACTACTTGGCAAGAGGTAGAGGATGAAGAAATAGGAAGTGGGTTCATTTTAGAATTGGATTTCTCACTCTTTTTCATCAATCACCATTGATGAAGTCTAGCTTTCTTCATTGAAGAAGATCAAGAAGAAGATGATAATGTTATAATGAATATTATGATAAGTGTTTGAATAGAATAGAAAAATCAATTCTTATCATAATATTAACCATGGTAATGTGTAGAGAATTGACTAAGGTTAAGTGAATGGTTAGGGTTAATGAGATGAAGACAAAAGGGTTTCTTTGGTCAAAGCTTCATGAAGCTTCAACAAGCTTCATGAAAGAAAGAAACCTTTTTGTTTTTCTTTTCTCTTATCTTTAATCCAAAAACAAATAAATAAATGAATGAATAATCAAATAAAAACCCTAACCATTTATTTAAACAAAGTTTAATTCTTTACACAAACCCTAGCAAACATGTATCATCAAACATGATACAAACTTGTGTACAAAAGTATATCACATATACAATGTGCACAATCCAAGTGAGAAAATCCATTTAAAGTGAACCAATACTAGTTAATGCAAAGTAATATATCAAATATATAATTATGCATTAAATCATCAAATCAACACTTGATTTAACGATCCGGTCATATCGCATATTACCGACTAGTATCCAATGTATCGGTTTATCGAATCAACCCTCGATTCGATAACTAGGTTATATCGCATATAACCATTCGATACATTCATCGCGAGAATAGAATACGGTATCACATACACGCATTATTCTCGGTCCCGCACATATCTCATATGCGCTCCTATTTCGTTTCGCTTGAGCCAGGAAACCTCTGTGTAGGACTCTAAAGACTCGTCAATACGCCGGCAGCAGGTGATGATCATATCAAACACCCACAAGCCGCAAGCGGTCTGCTAAACGTAACGGCCACCCGGGTATTGAGCGATCAGAAGATCGACGAGCAAGCCCGCTCACACTCCAGTGAATCCAACCAGTAACACTACCGTACAGTCCGGTCTGATCGTCTGATATGTCGCATATCTCACCTAGGGGTGGTAAACGTCAGACCCCAATAGCTCGATAAGTCGTGTCGATATGAGGTCTATAACATTTCGAGAAACTACTAGTAACACTTACCAGTAAATCTCAGCAACCCTGGCCAGGGATTTCCTGTTATAGCCAATCGAACACAGCGCAACATCAACCCCCTATACCGGGAGAGACGAATCCCCTCCTATCGCTCATTGCCTCCATGTGACTCGGGACTGTACCCAAAAACCACCATTTTGCACGCCCTCTTGGACGTGGTAAGGTGGAAATCAAAGTACAGTGGGAACCACACAAGACTCTATGACGATCTCGGGTCAACAGACTACTCTGTACCAGTGTCACCAGAGAACTGCCATCTGACGTAAGGTATAATACCATCTGGGAGTTCTCGGCGAGTCCGTCCAGTGTACCCAGTCTCCACTGAGCACCCGTATATCATCTCTGATGTCAAACACCAATGGATATGGGATCATCCATCGCCCATCTGTATGGGTCGAGAAGGTATACGCTAGTCTACTCTGGTATATCGATGTCCCGTCTCGATATACCTACGACTAGGGACTTTGAAGGATGTACTTATGGACTACCATGTCCCCACTAGTATGATCCGCATCATAGTCCAGGTAGTCAAGTACACATCCTAAGGGCTTTACCAACATGTAATAGAGAGACAATCAGTATACACGTTAAGGTAAAGAGTAACCAGATAGCATACTATCATGTCGAGCGAGAAAGTCATCCCTATATATGTCCAAGCATCCACTACAATATACATCCAATGTACAGTAATGGCCTCTAGGGCATACATATAACTAACAATCTCCCACTTGCACTAGGGCCATCTGACAGCAGTGGTTGTAGTATCTCATACTCAACCATCCCATAAAAGTCTCTCTCTGGGAAAAGGCCTTTGTGAGTGGATCCGCCGTGCTGTCCTCTGAGTCTACTCTCCTAACCTGGATCTCCTTGGAGATCAACCATCTCCATGATCAGGTGATACTGCCTTAGAATATGTCTGGATCACTGATGGGACCGGGGTTCCTGGCATGAGCCACAACTCCATTGTCACACAATGGGAGGAACAAAGTTCATCTCATGAACCAATATACATCCAGACTACCTCTTTGGTAGCATCTTAAGTAGCGATGTATCCAGCCTTTATCGTCTAGTATGCCACGGTATCTAGCTTGGAACTCTTCCAACATACCGTCCCTTTACTGAGGGTAAAGACAATGCCTGCGACTGACATTCAGTCGTCTTTATCACCCTGGAACCCTTCCAGTGATTCTCCCCGGGATCGATTGATACCATCTCACTACAACTAGTGAGAATCCTAACATCCAATTAGATCTATCTCATAGATCCAAAACCCAGGATTTAGGAGGTATCACTTTGATCCTATATGGAGAATCCTTGTGATAAGCGGAGATTTGACCGAGCGTAGCATAGGAAACTCCTTCCCTATCAAGAGTATGTCATCCACGTACTCTACGAGGATCGTCACCATACTCCCTACTACCTTTTTGTATATACAAGGTTCATCTACCATTTTGATGATGTCAAACTCTTTGACTATCTCATCAAAACAGATGTTCCAACTCCGCGATGCCTGCTTTATCCTATAAAGCATCTTGTACACGTTTCCGCTGCTCCCACTGTCTACGAAGCCCTCTGGCTGTGTACTCATAGACGTTCTCTTCTAAAACATCATTTTAGAAAAGCAGTCATGGCACCCAACCGCCAGATATCGTAGTCATGGTATGTAGCCGTGGCAAGTAGGATCTGGATGGACTTAAGCTAAGCCACTTGAAAAGGTTTCATCATTATCCACGCCTGGTCGATGACGAAAAGCTTTAGCAAGTCTAGCTTTGAAAGTCTCAACTTTTCCAAGTACACCAAGTAATCTTCTCAAGATATACTTGCTCCTGATGGGGATTTAACCCTTCAGATATAGCAACCAAAGTCCATACTTTGTTGGTGTATAAGGATTCCATCTCAGATCGCTAAGCATCCAGCCATTCTTACAGAGTTCCACTCCTGATGGCCTGCTCGAAACTAGTTGGGTCATCATCTCATGATGCAATCCTCGCTCCCACTGTCATAAAGAAACCAAAGTATCTCTCAGGTGGGTGAGGAACCCTAATAGATCGGCGGAGAGGCTGAGGTTCGTTGGTTACTATTGAATCCTTTGGTTCTATCAAATCATCAGCTGCAGTTTGTATGGCTAGAACATTTCCAGTTCTACATAACAGACCTTGCCTCGAGCTTGTCCGGATTTTGCTTTCAGACATAGGCCGGTCAACCCCAAATCTTAACTAACTTAAGATATGGGCTCTTCCCTTTCCATATCACATATGAAGTGGTAGGCAACTGATTTGATTTGAACCTTATTCAATAGGTATGCAGCTTCTCAAGCGCATAACTCCCAAAAGGAAATAGGTAACTCAGTAGTACTCATCATAGAGCACACCATATCATATAGGGTGTGATTGCTCCGTCCCGATATACCATCGTGCCATGGTGTATACGGAGGAGTAATACTGAGAGAGAATCTCATTCTCCTTTAGAATAATCCAGGAATTCCGTGCTCAAGTATTCTCCTCCTTGATCACATCAAAGGACATAATACTTATACCCGTATTTTGGTTCTCTACTTCTAACTTATATTCTGTGAATATCTCAAAAGGTTCGGACTTGTGTTTCAACAGGAACATATGTATGAATCTTGAGAGATTATCAGAGAACGTAATGAAGTATAAAGAACCTGTCTTGGCAAGTGTAGACTGGGGACCTACATACATCAACATGTATCATCCCAAGAGTTCACTAACTCTTTCTCTGTTTCCAGTAAACGGAGCTATGGTCATTTTATCTTTGTGACATGACTGGCGAGTTTCACAAGATGTAAATTCAAACTAATTTAAATATGCATCTAAATGTAACTTCAACCAGTCGGGTCGCATTGATATGACCTAGTCTACAATACCTAAAGAAGGATCCGTTCATTTCTGAACTATTCCTCTTATGTGTGTTCCGTATACTAAAGAACTGTAGTTTGATTTAGAATATCAATGCTTTTAGATAACGTGCCTGAACCGATCAACTTTTGATATAGGAAATGTTCAAAAACATTATTCAACAATACAAAATTTTATCATTTTTTTACTAATAAAGAGATAGATATGATTTTTTATATCAGGTTCGGTATCTAATAACATTTGTTCAGAATCAATGTATTGGTAATACAGGGTGACAGTGACCAACAGACTTGGCTGCAACACTTGCCCCGTTTTCTGCCTCATGAAACTTATCACCCTATCTCAGTTCTCTACCTTTCTGTAGCCCTATGTAACATATTACATATCTGGGATCCTGATCTGGTATCACATACCCAGGACGTAAAGGATACTGAGAAACAGTTCTCTGTAATGAACACACCCGAAGATGATGCATCAACATGCACTCTCTTCGTTTGGGCGGCATGGGAAATCTGGTATTCCCTAATTTCCTGCTCTATCTTATAACAATTATAAGTTGGAGCGGGACCAACGTTCCCCAGCTCAGTATAACAAGAGGGTTCGGTCAAATATCCGTATTATTATCTTGATTAAGGCGTGATATGGTCGCTACCTGGAGAGAGAGAGAAGAAAACACTCAGCGTGCGCTCTTGCAAGAATAGATTGGTTATTATTTTATCTAATCAGGATGGCTCCCACTGCTTTTTATCAAATCTTCCTTCAAACCCTAAAAGGAAAGACTAGCCGGGATTAATTACACACTACAAGTTCGCCAATCTTTCAGCCAGGCCAGTGTCGGTACTTTGAGGGAGGTCCCCCGTGCTTTCGCACGAACCTAATTAATGTAAACCTCGTTTTCCCAGAGGCGTAACCTCGTTAACACCTTTCTAGACACCTACTTGATCGGCTAATTGTAATGTGTAAAATTCTCCCATGAGTAACTCTTACTCGCAGCGGGTATCGGGATCCAACTATCTCATAGAAGGTATGCAATCTCATTGCAAATTTCAACACTTGAAATTCCCGATAATATTTTGCCCCTAGCGTGCTATGACCTTGACGCATGCCAAACAACCCATAGTCCGCTAGTCAAGTTCAACCCGTACATTTCTTGATTGAATTAAACCAACCCGCACGACCCTTGACGCATGCCAAACAACGCCGTACGAATACCCTAATCCAATCGCATCATATGCTAGCAGATAAGCACTAGTTAGCTACCGTACACTACGCCTTGACGCATGCCAAACAACCGCAGCACGAATACTAACTAGTACTTATCTGAAATGACGGAGGGCTACGACAGGTTTTTCTGAAAACCTATTGCGTAATGAACTTGAAATCGTTGTAGAATCAAATGATTTTAAAAATGGAGTGCTTTTGAGGCTTTTCTAGTTTTGCTAAAGGGGTCACTCCCGGTGAAGGGATCGTCGGCCCTTTCCTCGTCGAATGAGGTGCGGGATATATCATATATATCACTGTGCAAAACAAAAACTCTTAAAAGCAATCAAAAGACAAACCGAGTGTGTAGCATCTGCCAGTTATTGCTAAAGGAGTCACTCCCGGTGAAGGGATCTCGGTTCTTTCCTCATCGAATAAGGTGCAGGATATATCACATATACCTCTGTGCAAAGCAAGAACTGTAGCTACTTGTTTTGTTTTGAAATTCGATTCTACAACATCTTTAGGTTTCTTTTATTTTCATTAATCACATTAATGAAGTCCCATCATTTAAAATACCTAAACATCACAGATAAATACGACGTACACTTATGCCATCCGCATTCGCCTCGATGTCCCATCGTGCACCGTTAGGTTAGGTAACTAACGGCAGAGCGGGGCAGGGCTAGCGCGGGTGTAAAACATAAGTAACGTCTATATAATATATCATATATACTATATAAAGTATCCATCACAGAACATATCACATGATCACATCACAGATATCGCAGCAGAAGAAACATATGAAATATTGGATATACTAGGACGTCCGTGTTTTCAATACGAGCCAGTATAAAACACGGATTCCACGGTCGCGATGAATAGCCAAACCCACACCCCTAGACCCCTACGAGAGCGGCAAGCAACCCTACCAATTCTAGAGTTAGGAGACCCGGACTCGACTCCTCGAGTTGGTCTCCCACTGGACTCCAGAACCCGGTTACTTGTGCTCCCCTCCTTGGGTCTATCCTAGTGCGGAAAAGTAAATAATATACAAAATGTGACATCTTCCGCAACCTGGAAGTGCCCCAATAAAAGAATATTACATACAAGTTTTTACATGAATGAAAATGAAAACACTCATCTCACATAAAAACCCCCGGCTATTCAAACACGACGATCCAATATAACATATCCAGCAACACATAACATCACATGTCATCAACGTAAGTAAACATGCGCATCCCAATTGTCGTTGACATATAGCAACGAAACCGGCGATATCACATATTACACTTACGGTCACAGAAAAGAAAGTGTAAAACTACAACAGTTGGAATCCGCAATCTGCATAGACATCGCATGCCTAATCAAATGAATTCCTTAGACATCACATGCCTAACAATTATAAACCCCGCATTTTAGTCTCATTATCGAAAACACTTTTCAATATCAAGTCGGGCAATTCAGCAAGATTCCCGACATCCTGATCGAATGCTCGTCGCAAACTTCAGTAGACGGCTGCACCCCCGATACCGTCGACGAAGTGCACCAAGGCGGAACACCGCTGCCGCGAGCACCCGAACGGACGCTTTCGGCGATGGGGTTCTCCTACAGTCACTTGGTCGGGGCTATGGAGTGAGGCTGTCTATTAAGTTTACCCGGCGAGTATCCGCGTACGCTACGTGATTGCGACGGACTTTTGATCACATCAAAATTCCGTAGCAACCGATCAAGTGAGACTAAACTGCTATGTTTATAATATTGATTCAGTTATCTCATAACTTATTGTGAATTCCAATTATTGTATCCCATTCCAGATAAATAGAAAATGTTAAACTTTTCGATCGAACAGTCAAACACCCAAGTTTTCCCGATACAGATCAACACATGAAACAAGTCTAAAAACATTCAGTTCGTGCCTCAGTACCAACGGTCCAGCCGTAGAAGAGTCAAGCCAATGCCTCACATGTGGCACGCCGTACTGCCCCAAACCCGAAGGTTCAAAGGGCAGTTCGGGACGGTCACATAATCGAGTTAAGGTTTGTTGTCTTCTAGAGGGTCCATCGCGTTACTTGCACTACTTATAACGTCGTTAAACTACGGAAAAATCCAACACTTGGAAATTTCCCGACAGGGGAAAAATTGGATATTTATATCCGGTCGAACCTTTTAACATATTCTAATTATCCGGAAACCCACATAGACGAAGTCTGACAATCCGATCGAATAATCGATTCCCAAAGCAACCCCAGAAAATTCAACTCTTGAATAAATATTAAAAATTCCCAGAAAAACCAGCACTGTTATGTAAGAATTACTGTGTAAAACTGTTTGAACAAGGAGCCATTTTGGCCGCGGAAACGCCGCAATAGCCATGCTATTGCCGCGGTTCCGCCGCACAATAGTGGAGTTGGACACTCGAATTTTACAGTAACACTTAGAAATTCCTGCTGAGTTTTCTGCATATTTTTAATTCTCAAAAATCCACAATTTTCAAAAAAGGACAGAGAGCAATTTGGAGTTAGGGATTTCGATCGATCGGACTTCAAACTGCGTCTACGCTTCGCCTAAGGCTCTAGCTTGGCTCTGATACCACTGTAGGATTCCTAGGCACACTAATGAGGTCTCACAAGGCATCAACCATGCCAATTTCAAATTTTAACGGTGCCGAGAAACCCTAACAAGATCATTGGCTAGATTTTTAGGCGACAAAGCAACTAGTTAACTACTTTAACTAAGAGTAACGGAAATACAATCTTTGTAGATCCGGTGCTCCACCTCCATAGCTCCGTGATGATGTCTCCTCGCTGCGATCATCGGATCCCGGGCTCTAGTGTCGGCTTCATCGGAGAATAGACGGGCTAGGTCATCGACTACGACGCCGAAGATGATCTACGTCGAGGCATCACTAGATCAAGCTCCACCTTCACCAAGCCATGAAAACTTGTGAAGGAAACACCCTATACTACTTGGCAAGAGGTAGAGGATGAAGAACTAGGAAGTGGGTTCACTTTAGAATTGGATTTCTCACTCTTTTTCATCAATCACCATTGATGAAGTCTAGCTTTCTTCATTGAAGAAGATCAAGAAGAAGATGATAATGTTATGATGAATATTATGATAAGTGTTTGAATAGAATAGAAAAATCAATTCTTATCATAATATTAACCATGGTAATGTGTAGAGAATTGACTAAGGTTAAGTGAATGGTTAGGGTTAATGAGATGAAGACAAAAGGGTTTCTTTGGTCAAAGCTTCATGAAGCTTCAACAAGCTTCATGAAAGAAAGAAACCTTTTTGTTTTTCTTTTCTCTTATCTTTAATCCAAAAACAAATAAATAAATGAATGAATAATTAAATAAAAACCCTAACCATTTATTTAAACAAAGTTTAATTCTTTACACAAACCCTAGCAAACATGTATCATCAAACATGATACAAACTTGTGTACAAAAGTATATCACATATACAATGTGCACAATCCAAGTGAGAAAATCCATTTAAAGTGAACCAATACTAGTTAATGCAAAGTAATATATCAAATATATAATTATGCATTAAATCATCAAATCAACACTTGATTTAACGATCCGGTCATATCGCATATAACCGACTAGTATCCAATGTATCGGTTTATCGAATCAACCCTCGATTCGATAACTAGGTTATATCGCATATAACCATTCGATACATTCATCACGAGAATAGAATACGGTATCACATACACGCATTATTCTCGGTCCCGCACATATCTCATATGCGCTCCTATTTCGTTTCGTGCCCGTAGTTTGTATACAAGGGTCAATATTGAACCGCTTGTAGGGCAGTATCGGAGGTTGTGGGGGCTGCTTAAGAACAGGTTCAGATCCCTGCAGCTTAAGACTTTCAAATCTTATGAGTCGTGAGGGTCCCATAAGAGGGTTCTCCTTACGAGTCGTGAGGATCTCGCAAGTGTAATTTCTCCTTAGGAATCGTGGGGATCCCTAAGTGTGTTGCTCCCTTGTGAGTCATAAGGATCTCACGCAGGTGGTTTCTCCTTACAAAGTCGAGAGGACCTTGCAAGTATCTTTTAGCGAGATTGCGCTCTTTCGGGTTTTCACAAAACTCGCCGGTAGCCCTGCTGTTTTTACTCACGGAGCCCTTTCGGGTTTTCATCCGTGTCCATTTTGCTTATGGACATACCGCTTTTTTTTTATTTTAACGAGGTTGCGCCCTTTCGGGTTTTCACAAAACTCACTGGTATCCCTGCTGTTTTTACTCACGGAGCCCTTTCGGGTTTTCATCCGTGCCCATTTTGCTTATGGACATACCGTTTTTTTATTTTACCACGCCAGCCTGAGGATGCCGCGGGTTGATAGTAGTTTAACAACGTTTCGGTTATTTGCAAGTTTTAGGACATTGTGGTCCGTCGTTGCCATATTTAAGGCGAATTTCTAGTTTATGGACTTTTCGGTCCATGGGACTTTCCCCATGAATGAGTATGATGCCCCCGGCATATCCATCTTTTTCAGAGCATGTGGTTGTGGCGGGCTCACCTTCCAGTTTTCGGATAATGCGAACTTGCCCTGTTGGTATTGGTTTTCAACCCAGTTTTTGAAGACGTAGCAGTTTTCGATCGGATGGCCCAATACTCGGTGGTAAGGGCAATAATTAGGATTGTTGATATCGTTCAGTTGTAGTGGGTGTTTCGGCTCCGGTAGAGTGATAAGCCTGTTGCACACCGCTAGTTCGAACTGTCTCCTTGTTTCATCCTGGGGAAATGAGTAAGGACGTTTCAACTTCTCATAGAGGATTTGCCGCTTGTTGCTTTGGCGAACAACTGGTCTAGGTCCACTCGATTGTTGTTGAGCGTCGGCGACGAAAGCCGTTTTTCCCTTCCCCTTATCCTTTTTGTTCGATCCCTTGTTTGCGGGTCTGAGATTCTCTCCGGGTAGCGTGCGATTGCACGGCTGAATGTTCTCGCAACTCCTCAGTTCTTTCGTTTCAGAGATGGATTTCTTGAAGAGAGGGCCGAGGGCTACTTCTTCGTCGGAGCCGCTCCCGATGGTGAGAACTCGCGATCCCCCGGGATCAACCCTATGATAATTGCCAGCAATTCTTTTACACTCATCTGTCGCATTTTTCCGCTGTCTACGAGCTTTATGCTTTGTCCTCTTGAAGTGTTGCATGTGAGCGACATACCCTTGCCACCAACACTTAAAGGAGTTGCAATCTTCAGTAGGATGTGCGATCTTCTGATGATATAAGCAGAACTTAGGATATACGTCCGCTTCATCAAGATGTATACCGCCAGGAGAATTTTCTCTGAAAGTGGGCAGCTTCATCCCCATCGATATGGCTTTGGCGAATCGTTTCCTTATCTTAATCCTGCTTTCATTTGCGGCGGATGTACTTTGATCTGGTGGGAGTGTTTCGACCCTTTTGTCCAGTCGCCGGCGTTTGGCCTTTTCAAATACGTCCATCTCGCGCTCCCGATCAGCTTTGCTTTTTAGACGGGCTTCGTTCAGGAATGCGTCAATTGTTTCGTCTGATAGCCCTTGAAGTTCTGGTTCGGGATCTGCTCCCGGTTTCTCTGCGTCAGGAGCTTCTTCATTGTCTATCGACGAGTAAGAGATCATATGGCAGCTTGCCACATAATCCTCAGGTTCATCCGACGAGTCTTTGTCATCATCTCCGTCCTCAAGGACGTGGCTGAGGAATTCTCGGAATGTGGCTGGGGTCCGCGCCTTCTAATTACATTCTTCCAGTGCGTCAATATGTTTTCGCAGATCCGTGCGCTTGTCATCAAACTGCACGAGTTTTTTGGTCTTCTTCTTTTTCTTTGAAAACTTTGACGGCTGTGCCTAGGTGTTTTGCCCACTGTTATCAATTCTTGGTGTTGGGCATGGTTTCAGCATCCCATCAGTGACCTCGGGCTCTGGCGGACTTTTCCACCTGACGACTGGGCATGTGTGAAGGTCCTTCAGCATTCTTTTAGTTTTGGCTGAAAGGGCGACCTCCCACGGAGTTTCTTCTATAAAAGAGCACGATGCCCCCGGCATGTCCACTTTTTTAGGGGCATGAGGTTGGGCGGGTTCACCTTCCAGTTTTCGAATAATGCGAACTTGCCTTGTTGGTATTGGTCCTCAATCCAGCCTTTGAAAATGAAGCAATTTTCGATTGGATGGCTTACTGCTTGATGGTAAGGGCAGTAATTAGGATTGTTGAGATCGCCTGGTTGCAACGGACGTTTTGGACTCGGCAGATTGATGAGTCTGTTGCGCACTGCCAGCTCAAACAGTCTTCTCGTTTTGTCTTGAGGAAACGAGTGAGGACGTCCTAGCCTTTCCTCAAGGGATGGGCGTGGACGCATATTGCTTTGGCGGACAACCGGCTTTAAGTTGCTTAGCTGTTGTTGAGTATTAGCGACGAAAGTTGCTTTTCCTTTCCCCTTTTCATTCCGAGGATCCGTCTTTGAAGGAGATGGTCTATGACCCATCTGATCCATTTGGGCTAACTTGTAAATCAAGGCCTGGAAATTAGTTGGCTTAAAAAACATCATGAATTGCGAGATGGTCGCTTGAGGGTCAAGAGTGCCCACGAACATGCCCACTGCCGGCGCTTCTTCGATGCGTTGTTCGCACTTCGACCATAAGTTTCGCAACCGTATTGCGTATTGAACCCACGTTTCGCCTGGCCTTACCCTGGCGTTGATCAATGCGGTGACTAGGGTGCACTCGCTGGCGCTTGCAAATCATTGTGTAAACAGCGGCTCCATCTCTGCAAATGTTTTGACAGAGTCGTTAGGTAGCTCCGAATACCATTCGAAGGCCGTTTCCGCTAAGCTGCTGACGAATTGGCGAAGCAACAGTTTGTCGTCACCTCCAGTGTTGCCGCATAGAGCCCTGAATTGAGCGACATGCTGATGTGGATTCCCCGTCCCTTTATACATATGGAACTTAGGGATCGTATATCCCGGCGGGTAACTTATTTGGTCATACCAGCCCGGATAGGGTCGTCCGGTCTTGACAACTTGGCCAGCCGTTTCGTTCGCTCGGTGAGCTTGTATTTGCTGAGCTATATAATCATCGAGTGCGGCCTTGGAGATGGTTTCCTCTATGGCTGCTGAAAGAGCCGGAGGAGGACTCGATGTCTCCCCTCTATCGTCTTCAATAATGATCGGAGGGTCTTCAGCTAGAAGATCCGGCTGTAGCATCATCCCTACCATGTCTTGGAAGAGAAGTGCCATTTGTTTTATATTAGCCGCTTGTTCTGCTGCTTTTCTGTCCTTCTTTTCGAGAACTCTGCATAGAAAGTCAGCGTCAGTTTCTTGTTCGTGACGCTGTTCTGATGATGCCTCCGGGCTTTCTTTTGGCCCGATAAGTGCGGCCATTGCAGTCAGCATCTCCTGAAGCTTCTGCTGTTGTTCTTGGGCTTTTGTCATAGATCGGGTGAGCGGTCGGTGACCCGTCGAAGCGCGGCTTTCCTCTTTTCCGGAAGCCATGTAAACAGTATGCACCATTATGCCCCCAGACTTGGGGCATTTGGGCTCAGCATCTTTGTGGTCTGCCGTAGTCACAGGGGCTTTCCTTGGCCTCCTTCTTCTTTGAGCAGTTGATGTTGAGGGGGCCGTCGCAATGGGCACCAAAGTAGCCGTCGCCTTCTATGGCTTGACAGGGCGATTCTCTTCCCGCTGAGCCTTCAGCTTCTTTTGTAGGCGAGGATAATCTTGATCGACCACCGACTCTCGGACTTGCCGCCAGATTTTATAAATTTTGGAGGACAGCCGTTGAGGGGACTGCTTTGGCTTCATTTCTGTGACCGTCTCCACCGGTGGAGGAGACCTCTTCAGCACAGCGGTAGGAGAGTTCCTGCGCACCTTATTTAGCAGCTCAAAGCTGTTCCCGGTTGGAACAGCAGCATCGATCTCCACCGTTGGAGCTGGTGGAGTAAATCCAGACGGAGAGCTGCCCCCAGCCTTCCGTACTCGGCGCCAGTGACGACGGTGAGCATGTCGCGCGGATGGTGTTGGTTCAGCTATGGGGATGGCTTTGTCATGCCCCCTGCTCTAGTCAGGCGCTGCTGGTACCAGCCTCTTGAAGATTGACGTTCGCCTAGAAGTAATGTCCAGTCTATCGAATACAGACCTCTGGGCAGAGGTGACTTTGCCGGGAGCGGGAGCCGGAGTGGCCAGCCTTGTGAAAACTGACTTCTTGGCAGGAGAAGCCTTTCCGATGATTTCGTCTGCTTGAGCCGGGATGGCTATCCGCTTTGGGATGGCTGCTTCAGGTATTGCGGGCTTGTTCATGGGCCCGTTGGAGTTTTGGCCCAGTCTATTGAAAACTGAGGCATTGGATTTGGACGACCCGTTGAGAAGGGCCGCAATATTGGTGAGCCGATCAAAGACCGACTTCTTCGGGGCTTCTTGCAATGGTAGTGGGGCGTTGAAGCTCATCGGTGGGAGCATAGTCCCGAAGAATAGCCCAGTGGTGGCTTGAGTCACTTGTTCCACCGGCATAGCGATGATGGAGGCCGCTTGAGGCCCGTAAGTCACTGCTCCGGACGGGACGAAGCGAGAGTTGCAGTTGCAGTTAGTGCAGTTTGAAGCCATTGATCTTCTGTTTTCTGCACGGAGCAAGACACCAAATCTAAGTATCTCGAATCCACAGGCAACCACAGCAAACCGCGATTCGTTCGCGAACACGACACACGAAGTGTGGAGTGGAAAGAGGAAGAGGTCCCACCGGGCGTGCCAGAATCTGTTCCCCTCCGAATCACGCGGACGCAACGATAAACGTCTGGCCTGAAATTCGGGGCAGATGCTAATTGGTGCTATCCGTCCACCTCTCCAAAGATGCCAAGTGTATTTATGGCACCATGTATCGAAGGTTTAAACGGATGCGGCCGATGTAGCAGACTTCGTCAGATTCCCCCTCGTTTGAGGGGTTTTTGATTGTGGGGACGCTCTTCCCTGCAGGCGCAAGCCCCTACGGTTAATTACGCTACCGCATCACGGTAATAACTTTCTCCTTCTCCAGATGGTCACTTCGTGTCGTGGGTGTTTATTTTGTTTGTGGTTGCCCGTGGATTGTATACGGAGACTAAGTTATGTTGTCGCTCGTAGGACGTGGATTAGTCCAAATCCGCATCTTTCTTAGATTTGGGTTTGGGGGGTGTTTAAGGATACGTTAGCCTTATTTGAGGCTAAGATCAACTTAAACGTTCGTTAAGGACACGTTAGTCTAATTTTAGACTAAGATCGACTTAACGGGATCGTTTAGATCCGAGAAGAGAGCAATTGGGCTCTATTGTTTAGTTTAGCGATATTGCAGTCGATAAGTAGTTTAAGGACATTACGGTCCAATGTTAGTTTTAAGACATTGCGGTCAAGGTTGAGGACGTCATAGTCCGTGAGTTTAAGGACCTCACAGTCCGGTGTTAGTTTTAAGACATCACGGTCGAGGTTAAGGACGTCATAGTCCGGTATTAGTTTTAAGACATCACGGTCGAGGTTAAGGACATCATAGTCCATGAGTTTAAAGACCCCACAGTCCGTAGCCATGTGTGGTTGTCGGGACCCGTTACCTATCTGACGACGTTGAGGAATTACAACGACAGGTATCAGAGGAGTAAAAAGATGTACCCTCAAACCGGGTGTAAATTGATTGGAAGAGCGGTTGGGCTCAGTTCAATTTATATCGAGGACTTATGGCCAGAATTGGGCTAAGTCCGGTTGAAAATGTTTAACATTTTATTCATGTTTTGCCTATTAGGCCTTTGCTTGGGCTCTGCCCTTTTTAATAATGCATAGCATTAGGCTCTGTAATTAAATGCATGGCATTTATATTTGTCCTGTTAGACCTTTACTTGGGCTTTGCCCTTTTAATAATGCATAGCATTTTTAGTGGTCTAATAGTGCGCCACGTGGCTTGTCAGGCGCTTTGCGCCAATTAAAGAGCGCAATGCGCTAGCGCATGCGAAAGTGACACGTGTCACGCTCTGCGCTAAGCGCAAGTATGTTAGCGCAGTGCGCTGCGCCAGTACGCTGCGCCAGTGAATGACACGTGGCGCGCTCTGGTGCAGTGTGCCACTCCAAGAGCGCAGTGCGCTATTTTTAGGAGCGCAAAGCGCAGACGGTTCTGTGGTTGACACGTGGCACGTTCTGGCGCAGTGAGCCAATCCAAGGAGCGCAAAGGCGCATTTCATAAGTGTAAGGCACTGTCCAATAGCGCAAAGCGCATTTTGATCAAATTAAGATCAAAGAACAAGTTGTTTGTTCTCTCAAAAGAGGTCTTACCTCAAGATTCAAGAACCAAAGTTCTTGTTCTCATCAAAAGGATGTACCTTTATAGATCAAATGATCTAGGAATGAAGTAAATTACTTCTTTAAATCTTTTATGATTAGATCTTTTTGATCTTTTTTTTTTTTATTAAAGATCTTGATCTTGTTCTTAGATCTTTGTTCTTTTTAGAAGAGGATTCTTCTTTTTTAATGAGATGATTTCATCTCTGTTCTTCAAGAATTTGATTCTTTACCTTTAAAGATGAAGAAGATGATCTTCTTTTTTCAAAGACTCGCATTTTCTCTCTTTGAGGTTTTTCTCAAAGTTTGCAGAGAGTTCTCTCTCTTCCTTTTCTATCTGTGTGAGACTTGGAGTCTAGGGGCCTTTATATAGGGCCAATTGATTTGTTAAGTTAGTTACAGAGATCTTTCTCTGATTGATCTGGGGATATTTTCCCACCGTTGGATCTTTGATCCTAAAGCCTCTGTTTTACAGAAGACAATCTTCTTATTTTAATAAGATTGGAAAGATCTTTCTAGAATTTTAATTCTGATTAATTAATAATTTATTATTTAAATTGCAGTGCTGGCGTAATTGGCGCTAGCGCACCTACGTTTGACACGTGGCGCGCAGCGCAGAGCGCAGCGTAACCGCGCTAGCGCATCTGTGTTTGACACGTGGCTCGCAGCACAACTGCGCTAGCGCACCACTGTTTGATACGTGGCGCGCAGCGCAGAGCGCAAGGGATCTGAAGCGTTTCTTCATTTTTTAAAATTTGAATTTTGAAATAGAGCTTTGCTCTGATTAAGGGTGCGCTACCTTGGGCGCAGCGCTCCTGGCGCTGGCGTGTCTGCTGTTGACACGTGGCGCTCTGCGTGCAGCGCAAGAAATCTGAAGCGTTGCTTCAATTTTTGAATTTTGAAATTCAAACAGAGCTTTGCTCTGATTGGGGGAAACACGGGGCAGGGCTAGTGTGGATGCAAAATGTATATAACATTAATACACACACTATATATATATATATACACATATATATATCATATATATAACTATATATATATGTACATGTATATGTATATGTATATGTATATTTATTTATACATAATTTAGAATGGTGGGATTTAATATATATATCATATATATATATATATATATATATATATATCAAATAAGTATTAGTACATGTATCCCATACATGTACAAATCATGTATCACATACATGAAATACCATCAATATCTTCTCAGTATCAAATATTGTGGAGAGTGTGTATATCATATACACCATACTAGAAACCGTATCATTAATACGGTTATCAAGTAAACACTTGACTTGGTATTCCGGTTTTGAAACCGGCTAGTATAACAGTCGTTTGATTGAACACGTATATCAAATATACATATTTTATCGAACTCATGTATATATCCCTATACGTACGTCACATCGCGTTTTGCCCGGGCAGCCACTTTCGTTGTGGGACTCTAAAGACCTGTCAATACGCTGGCAGTAGGTTATGCAGGCTCGTATCCGATTGAATCTGAAACACTTTCAGATTCAACCCCCTTTCGGGTTAACCCACAAGCTCGTCAGTGGCACTGGCTGTACGTAATGACTATCCAGGTATGAGCAAGATAAAGGCAGGTCGACGAGCGAACTTGTAACACCCGAGCCTAATGCTACTATTTTTCAGTTACTGTTTGAGCATTAGGTGGTACTCATTTCATTTATCTTGCTTGTTTGTGGCTTACTGTAAAAATTTACCCGGCAAAGTCATTTCTGCATATAACAATTTTTGGCATCTAAAATAAAATTAAAAATATTCATCTTGGCCTACTTGACACCCCTAACCCTGTGGTAGCGTCCGTGCATCGTGTTCTCGTCCCGTTCGGTGAAACGGGCGAGTTTGGACGGCTACGCGCGCGTACATGTGTCCGTTTTGGGGGTATACTTTTTAATCATAAGACACTTAATTTTAAAATTTGGAACCCGCTTAAAATCCTATTATTTCAATTTCAAATTTTTGGACCCGACCCGGGCACGATTTGAAAATGTTTTATTTGACGCCAAAATCCCAAATTTTAATATCCTTTACACCATAATATATTTCCGTAATGTATATATAATTTACCGTTTATATTAAATCTTTTAAATATTTTTCTTAAACCTCTAAATCATTTTTCAGCCAATCGAATTCCCCATTTCGTGGGCCCCATTCCCATATTCTCTCTCTCACTGTCTCTCTCTCTCCCCCTCATATCTCTCTCTCTCTCCCCCTCAAATCTCTCTCTCTCCCCCTTATATTTTAAACTCTATTTCCCTCCTCCCTCATTTTTTAAAGAAACGCAGAGAACCCATCCGAGCCCCTCAGCGAACCCTAGCCTTACCCTCGCCGTCGCAGCCCAACGCCGACGCCGCTACAACCAGCACCCTCTCCTCCTCTGCCTCGTCTCGCCCGCACCCTCCTTCTTCCCTTCTTTCCGGCACCCTGCAGCCTCTCTGCGGCCACCGGCGACCACCCCTGCGCGCGTCTGCGCCGCCCCTGGTCGTCGCCGACGATCACCGGACCACCTGTGATCGCCTCTGTAAGTCTTCCTCTTCTCTCCTCCTCTCCTTCTTCCCTTCTTCTCCCTTTTCTGTTCTGTCCCGTTCTTGATTGGCCGTAGTTCCTTGCAGGCAAAGCACCAGAGCTCCGTCGATGTGGTCGGCAATCACCATCCCTCCACAGATCCTCGTGAGCCCCCTCGTCTCTATCCTTCTTCTCTTCCCTATTCTTGATTCTCCGTTTGGTCATTCATGAATTCTTGAAATTGTAGTTTCGCTGTCGGCCGGAACCCGACCGTGTCGACGACGTGACCCGACATTCCAGCGAGGTACCCCGACTCGTGTGGTTCCATTGTTCGTTGTTTGGGTTCAATCCGTTAACCGTGCGGCCGTCGCGAGTTTTCCCGCCGACGTTTACGTTTCGTTTTTCCCGGTTCGCGACCCGTCGAGGCAAGTAACCCTTGCTACATGCTATACAATATTTACATATATATATTGACACCCTAAACCTGTAAAATTTAACTTGGTACAATTGTTTCCCATTTTCGAATACAATATTGCATTATATCATTTTACTATTAAACATGGA
Source organism: Agapanthus africanus (assembly GCA_030015575.1). NCBI lineage: Eukaryota > Viridiplantae > Streptophyta > Magnoliopsida > Asparagales > Amaryllidaceae > Agapanthus > Agapanthus africanus. The sequence continues at coordinate 184,002,195 of CM057338.1, read as the reverse complement.
ACTTACAGTTTGCAAATTGAACCTAATAATCATATTTATCTGTTCAATCACATTTTGATGTTAAATAGCTTGTGGCATTCATCCCTGTAGTTTTGTTCCGTTCTGACACTCGTATGCATTTAACCTGAAACAGCTACACTGAACCGTTATACAAATTATTGCACCTCTAAGGGTTCTTAAACCTGTTAACATGACTAAACGGCTATATTTGTCGTACTGCACTCTTATAATCATCTCTGTAACAAATTGATATCTGTATTGCAAATTGAATGAAATTGCTTATTACTTAATTCATTGCTTATCTCATGTTGTTAATACCCATGTTTGATTATATATCTGATTGTGAGCACACCCATGATATGGTTTACATCTTGACCTGACATTGCTACACATATATATATATATTGATATACCTGACATGGTACCGTATACTGTTGACTTGACCTGATGTATCATGACCCGACCCGTTACCTGATCTTGTGTCTAATGCCAACAAACCTGACATGTAGTCCTCATGGACCGTTCCTGTTGTCTATCCAGACAAACCTGCTTTTACCTGATCCTGTGTTGGCATTAGTTCTTGATTACTGAATACCTGACTCGACATACATAACTTGGGGGTATAGGGAAATCAAAGGTGAAACCTGACTTGTAACTCAACAGTTCGATACCTGTTCTGATCAGTCTTACGGGCTAGGTCAGCCCCAGAGTGATGATGCTGACATCACTCGCCCATCCTGCTACCTGTTACTGCCTAGCGGCACGTCTCGGATTCAGCCCCGAGAATCTTGACCGTGGTCCCAGGCATGCACGGGATACTATTGAGTTACATCGATGATTCATCAATTTGGTTTCAAAGACTCTAGAATAGAAAACCTGATAGAACATTTAGTTACCCACGGCACACTACTCTGCACTGCTTGATTCACATTATTGCTACTCTCGTTTTATTCATGTTTATATTGCATTGCCTGTTACACTGTTCATATTATATTACTTGTTGGCGTGACGCGCTGACGTCTGGGTTTTGCATGGCCCAGATTCTGTACCGCTGTCGCAGTCCGAGCTGGAGTACTTCAGCCAGCAGGCTGAGCTGTGAGTTCAGTAGTAGTTAGTTTTATTTCCTGCATTTATTTCCTGATGTGAGCCCGCATTATGGGACATACTTTTCAGTTATTTGTATTGGATCATTTGCTTCCGCATTTATTTATTATTGACTCCTGTTATTCTGGATTATGGACATGTTTTAGATAGTTTTATCTTGTTCTTGATATCTCTACAACCGTAATGTGACTGTGGATGGATACTTCCTACCCACAGGTAGCATGGTTGGCTATGTCACGTGCCCAATCTGGCATACTCTGGGAAGCAGGGCGTGACATGGTTCTTTTGGTATCAGAGCCATAGGTTAGTTGGGTTGATTCATTTGTAGTTGGGTATTGTATCCAATACACGAATCAGTATGCCCGTGTTTAGGAAACATGTCCTGCCACTTTGCCGTTTACCATTCTTGAATCACATTCTTCCTGATCATATGTGTTACGATGTGCAAACTTCCTTTGCATATCGACTCGAAAAACCTGATTTCTTGTTATCTCTACAACTTAGGCGACTTGGGTGGAGTTAAGTAATTGTGGCTATGATACTGCGGCATAGTTATAATGTGGTACTCTATTTAAGTATCTTGGAGTTCTAGCTTTGATCTAGATATTGAATCTATCATCATGCTAATGTTGGGTGTTTTGATTTCAGGAATATGGCAGATAAGAATTTCAAGACATACCAGAGGCGTGTGGACGAAGCCGCCATGCTTGGAGTGATAAGAGGAATGCTGGAAAATCAAAAGAGACAGACCGAGTTGATCCAGCAGCAAGCAGAATCATTCTAGGAAGGTTTGCGGACCGTTCAGCAGTCCGTAGACAGGGTTGAAGCTAAACCAGTCGACCGAGTAGGGACCGTGGCAGATTTCAGGCGTTTGGGTCCGTCTACATTTACTGGTTTGGAGGAGCCATTGCCAGCCGAGCAGTGGCTAGTTGACACGGAGAATTTGCTGATTGCGGCACAAATTCCAGATGACAAAAGAGTTGATGTGGTACGCATTCAGTTAGTGGACTACGCCCAAGAATGGTGGCTTGTTGAGGAGACCCGCTTGCCCAAGCCGATCAAGTGGGCGGATTTTTCTAAGAGTTTCCTGGAGAAGTTCTTCCCGCGGACGGCACGGGAGGAAATGGAAGAGAAGTTTATTGGGCTAAGGCAGAATGGAGCACCCGTGGATGTGCATGCAGCAGAATGGACGAGACTCAGCAGATTCACTGGACCTTTAGTTGCCAACGATGCAGCTAGGGCACGAAGGTTCATGCGCAGTTTGGATGTGGACATCCAGAGGCAGATTGTCTCCCTGGATTTGACCACTTTCTCACAGGTTCTTACGGCAGCTCGGGAACAGCAGAGTTTATCTGGGATGAAAGGGAGCTTGCAGGAGACAGCAGTTGCGGCAAGGAAGCACGCATTTGTACCTAACCGAACTCATGGTCGCAGAGGTATTCCAGTGGACCGTCGAGGTGTAGCACCCATGAAGAAGCCTGTGATCGTTGATCGAAGAAAGAGCGTGATTTGTGACTACTGCCGTTTACCTGGGCACATGCAGAAGGAGTGTCGTAGGAGGCTGGGACTTTGTTTGGTTTGTGGAGCGGCTGATCACGCAGTTGGCGCCTGTCCGTCGAAGCTTCGTACGAGGGATGAAATTCAGAAGCCTCCGCAGAAACCGTTCCAAGGACAGAAATAGCTGACTCAAGGACCTAATCAGGCTCGAGCTTTTACCTTGACAGCAGAGGAAGCTAAGGCGTCAGGAGAAGTCGTTTCAGATATTCTACTCGTTCATGGTTTTCCCGCATTGGCATTATTTGATTCTGGTGCATCCCACTGTTTTATGTCATCCAAATTTATAACTACACATTCGATCACCTGCACGACCCTGTCTAGTTTCTGGGACATACACACTGGGAATGGGAAAATCATATCTAGTAGGGAGTGTAAAGATTGTACAGTTGTTGTGTGCGGACGGGAGCTTTTTGCAGATTTCTTGGTGATTGATACGGGCAGCTATGAAGTCGTCTTGGGAATGGATTTTCTTGGCACTTTCCACGCTCACATTGACTGTAGGGCAAAGAAAGTAATTTTCCAGATTCCCGGACATCCTGAGTTTACCTTCACTGGAGGAAGCAGTTCTGTCGGGCCAGTCGAGTTTAGGGCTAGGCCGACAAACAATATTCTTGCAGCAATGGAAGTTGATGAAAGTGAAGAGCCGGCTGTTGTTCGTGATTTTATGGATGTATTTGAAGATATATCGGGTTTACCGCCGAAGCGAGACGTGGAGTTCGCAATTGATCTTATTCCTGGTGCAGCACCAGTATCCAAAGCGTATTATCCAATGGCACCAGTAGAGTTGGAAGAAGTTAAGAAGCAGGTTGCTGAATTGCTTGAGAAGGGTTGGATTCGAAGCAGTAACTCGCCTTGGGGAGCTCCAGTTCTTCTAGTAAAGAAGAAGGATGGCACGAGAAGGATGTGCATCGACTATCGAGAATTAAACCGGGTGATTATTAAGAACAAGTACCCGATCTCTCGCATTGGAGAACTTTTTGAGCAGCTTAGTGGCGCGAGGGTATTCTCGAAGCTGGATTTGCGATCCGGATATCATCAGGTTCGAGTGAAAGCAGAAGATATTTGCAAGACGGCGTTCCGAACTCGGTATGGACATTACGAATACTTAGTGATGCCTTTCGGAGTAACGAATGCGCCGGCAGTATTCATGGACTTGATGAACCGAATCTTTTCACCGTTCTTGGATCAGTTCATTGTGGTATTCATTGACGATATTATGGTTTGCTCGAAGAGTTTTGAGGAGCATGCTGAGCATTTGAAGATCGCACTGCAGACGTTGAGACAGGAGAAATTGTATGCGAAGATGAGTAAGTGCGAGTTTTGGCTGGAGGAGGTGAAGTTTTTGGGGCATGTTGTATCTGGCAATGGCATTGCCGTCGATCCAGAAAAGATCGCAGCAGTTCGAGATTGGCCTATTCCAAAGAATGTGGCTGAGATAAGAAGTTTCCTTGGATTAGCCGGATATTACAGGAGATTTGTGGAGAACTGTGCTCGTCTGGCAGAGCCGCTAACCAAGCTTACGCGCAAGGAGGTACCTTTTGTATGGACGGATAAATGTGCGTTAGCTTTTGAGACGTTGAAGCAGAAGTTGATAACCGCCCATATTCTGACCGTGCTAGACAATTCCGGAGGATTGGTGATTCACAGCGACGCATCTGGGAAAGGATTGGGATGTGTTTTGATGCAGCATGGGAAGGTTGTAGCGTACGCATCGAGACAATTGAAGACCCATGAGAAGAATTATCCAACTCATGACTTGGAGCTTGCGGCTGTGATTTTCGCCTTGAAGATTTGGAGACACTACCTTTTGGGCGAAAGAGTCGAAGTTTTTACAGATCATAAGAGCTTGAAGTATGTGTTCACACAGAAGGAGCTTAACATGAGGCAGCGTAGATGGCTGGAGCTGATGGCTGACTACGATCTTGATCTTAAGTACCATCCGGGGAAGGTTAATGTTGTGCCGGATGCGCTTAGTCGGTTACCAGCAATTCAGGTGTTAACTACGCAGAGGGAGATCGTTGCAGATTTCCGAAGATTTGACTTGGAGGTTGTGCTATCGCGTTCTACGGGACAGTTGATGCAGTTGTAAGTACAGTCGTCTTTGATTGAGAAAATTAAAGCAGCACAATCGCAGGATCCTAGACTGCGAAAGTTTCGAGAGCAGGTTGAAGCCGGACTACGAACAGATTTACTGATTCACGAAGATGGTTCGTTGAGGTATGGTAGCCGTTTATGTGTGCCAAAGGGAGATGTTCGTGAAGAGCTTATGAAGGAGGCACACAGTTCAGCTTATTCAGTACATCCAGGAGGCACAAAGATGTACCGAGATATTCGACAGCATTTCTGGTGGGAAGGCATGAAACGGGAGATTGCTCGCTTTGTGGCTAAGTGCTTAGTGTGTCAGCAAGTTAAGGCTGAACATCAAAGGGTTGCTGGTTTATTGCAACCACTTCCGATTCCTCAATGGAAGTGGGAACATATAACCATGGATTTCATGACGGCTTTACCACAGAGTCCAAAAGGCAACAATGCAGTATGGGTAATTGTTGATCGATTGACCAAGGCAGCTCACTTTATTCCTTTCCGGGTTAGTCAATCAACAGAGACCTTGGCAGAGCGGTACATGTAGGAGATTTTAAGATTGCATGGAGTACCGGTGAGCATCGTGTCCGATCGTGACACTCGGTTCTTATCACACTTCTGTAGGAGTCTACAGGAAAGTTTGGGGACTCGATTGAAGTTTAGCACAGCTTATCATCCTCAAACTGATGGTCAGTCGGAGAGAATGATCCAAACTCTTGAAGATATATTGAGAGCATGCATGTTAGATTTCAAGAGTTCTTGGGAGGATCATCTACATTTGGTGGAGTTTTCTTACAACAACAGTTTTCAGGCAACTATCCAGATGGCTCCGTTTGAAGCTTTGTATGTCCGTAAGTGCCATTCACCTGTTTGTTGGGACGATGTCGGTGAACGAAGGTTGTTGGGACCAGATTTGGTTGTGCAGACAGTTGAGAAGATCAACACTATCAGAAATCATATGAAGGCGGCTCAAGACCGACAGAAGAGTTGGGCAGACATGTCAAGAAGACCTCTAGAGTTCACCGTAGGTGATTTGGTGTTCTTGAAGATATCACCGACTAGAGGGGTGATTCGTTTTGGGAGTCGAGGAAAGCTTAGTCCTCGATTCGTTGGACCCTTCGAGATCTTTGAGCGTGTTGGTGAGGTAGCGTATCGTTTGGCGTTACCGCAGTCCTTGGCGAACGTGCATGATGTGTTTCACGTATCTCAACTCCGTAAGTATGTTCGAGATGAAACACACGTTTTGGATCATTCGGAGCTAACAGTACGAGAAGACTTGACTTTTGAGGAGCGACCGGTTGAAATTGTGGATCGAAGGGAAAAGGTTCTTAAGAACAAGGTTATCCCCCTTGTGCTTGTTTCTTGGGGTAATCGCTCGCATGGAGAGTCCACTTGGGAACGAGAAGATGAAATCCGGCAGAAGTTTCCTCTCCTTTTCTTGTAGTTATCTATTTTTGTATTTTTGGAATTTCGAGGACGAAATTATTTTGTAGTTTGGTATAATGTAACACCCGAGCCCAATGCTACTATTTTTCAGTTACTGTTTGAGCATTAGGTGGTACTCATTTCATTTATCTTGCTTGTTTGTGGCTTACTGTAAAATTTTACCCGGCAAAGTCATTTCTGCATATAATAATTTTTGGTATCTAAAATAAAATCAAAAATATTCATCTTGGCCTACTTGACACCCCTAACCCTGTGGTAGCGTCCGTGCATCTTGTTCTCGTCCCGTTCGGTGAAACGGGCGAGTTTGGACGGCTACGCGCGCGTACATGTGTCCGTTTTGGGGGTATACTTTTTAATCATAAGACACTTAATTTTAAAATTTGGAACCCGCTTAAAATCCTATTATTTCAATTTCAAATTTTTGGACCCGACTCGGGCACAATTTGGAAATGTTTTATTTGACGCCAAAATCCCAAATTTTAATATCCTTTACACCATAATATATTTCCGTAATGTATATATAATTTACCGTTTATATTAAATCTTTTAAATATTTTTCTTAAACCTCTAAATCATTTTTCAGCCAATCGAATTCCCCATTTCGTGGGCCCCATTCCCATATTCTCTCTCTCACCGTCTCTCTCTCTTTCTCTATCTCTCTCTCTCTCCAATCCCCTTCTCTCTCTCTCTCTCCCTCATATCTCTCTCTCTCTCTCCCTCAAATCTCTCTCTCTCTCACTTATATTTTAAACTCTATTTCCCTCCTTCATTTTTTAAAGAAACGCAGAGAACCCATCCGAGCCCCTCAGCGAACCCTAGCCTTACCCTCGCCGTCGCAGCCCAACGCCGACGCTGCTACAACCAGCACCCTCGCCTCCTCTGCCTCGCCTCGCCCGCACCCTCCTTCTTCCCTTCTTTCCGGCACCCTGCAGCCTCTCTGCGGCCACCGGCGACCACCCCTGTGCGCGTCTGCGCCGCCCCTGGTCGTCGCCGACGATCACCGGACCACCTGTGATCGCCTCTGTAAGTCTTCCTCTTCTCTCCTCCTCTCCTTCTTCCCTTCTTCTCCCTTTTCTGTTCTGTCCCGTTCTTGATTGGCCGTAGTTCCTTACAAGCAAAGCACCGGAGCTCCGTCGACATGGTCGGAAATCACCATCCCTCCACAGATCCTCGTGAGCCCCTCGTCTCTATCCTTCTTCTCTTTCCTCTTCTTGATTCTCCGTTTGGTCGTTCATGAATTCTTGAAATTGTAGTTTCGTTGTCGGCCGGAACCCAGCCGTGCCGCCGACGTGACCCGACATTCCAGCGAGGTACCCCGACTCATGTGGTTCCATTGTTCATTGTTTGGGTTCAATCCGTGAACCGTGCGGCCGTCGCTAGTTTTCCCGCCGACGTTTACGTTCCGTTTTTCCCGGTTCGCGACCCGTCGAGGCAAGTAACCCTTGCTACATGCTATACAATATTTACATATATATATTGACACCCTAAACCTGTAAAATTTAACTTGGTACAATTGTTTCCCATTTTCGAATACAATATTGCATTATATCATTTTACTATTAAACATGGAACTTACAGTTTGCAAATTGAACCTAATAATCATATTTATCTGTTCAATCACATTTTGATGTTAAATAGCTTGTGGCATTCATCCCTGTAGTTTTGTTCCGTTCTGACACTCGTATGCATTTAACCTGAAACAGCTACACTGAACCGTTATACAAATTATTGCACCTCTAAGGGTTCTTAAACCTGTTAACATGACTAAACGGCTATATTTGTCTTACTGCACTCTTGTAATCATCTGTAACAAATTGATATCTGTATTGCAAATTGAATGAAATTGCTTATTACTTAATTCATTGCTTATCTCATGTTGCTAATACCCATGTTTGATTATATATCTGATTGTGAGCACACCCACGATATGGTTTACATCTTGACCTGACATTGCTACACACATATATATATTGATATACCTGATATGGTACCGTATACTGTTGACTTGACCTGATGTACCATGACCCGACCCGTTACCTGATCTTGTGTCTAATGCCAACAAACCTGACATGTAGTCCTCATGGACCGTTCCTGTTGTCTATCCAGACAAACCTGCTTTTACCTGATCCTGTGTTGGCATTAGTTCTTGATTGCTGAATACCTGACTCGACATACATAACTTGGGGGTATGGGGAAATCAAAGGTGAAACCTGACTTGTAACTCAACAGTTCGATACCTTTTCTGATCAGTCTTACGGGCTATGCCAGCCCCGGAGTGATGATGCTGACATCACTCTCCCATCCTCCTACATGTTACTGCATAGCGGCACGTCTCGGATTCAGCCCCGAGAGTCTTGACCATGGTCCCGGGCATGCATGGGATACTATTGAGTTACATCGATGATTCATCAATTTGGTTTCAAAGACTCTAGAATAGAAAACCTGATAGAACAGTTAGTTACCCACGGCACACTACCCTGCACTGCTTGATTCACATTATTGCTACTCTCGTTTTATTCATGTTTATATTGCATTTCCTGTTACACTGTTCATATTGTATTACTTGTTGACGTGACGCGCTGACGTCTGGGTTTTGCATGGCCCAGATTCTGTACCGCTGTCGCAGTCCAAGCTGGAGTACTTCAGCCAACAGGCTGAGCTGTGAGTTCAGTAGTAGTTAGTTTTATTTCCTGCATTTATTTCCTGATGTGAGCCCGCATTATGGGACATACTTTTCAGTTATTTGTATTGGATCATTTGCTTCCGCATTTATTTATTATTGACTCCTGTTATTCTGGATTATGGACATGTTTTAGATAGTTTTATCTTGTTCTTGATATCTCTACAACCGTAATGTGACTATGGATGGATACTTCCTACCCACAGGTAGCATGGTTGGCTATGTCACGTGCCCAATCTGGCGTACTCTGTGAAGCGGGGCGTGACAGAACTCATCCGGACCCAACAAAGTCTATAAGTGACAGTCACCGTACAATCCGGTCTCTTCGTCAAAAAGTATTGTATACCGGGTCTGGGGGGTGGAATCTGTCAGACCCCAATAACCTGATAAGTCGTGCTGACAGAGGACTCATAACCAAAGAGATACAACTGGTAACACTTACCGGTTTATCTCGACTGTCGTGGCCATGGACTTCTGGCTATAGTCGTGTCCTACACAATGTGACATCGACTCCTAATATCGCGAGTGACAAATTCCCTCGATCGCTCACTGCCTCCATGTGCTTCGGGACTATACCCAACTAAAAGCTGTTTGCACGACTCAGTAGAGCCGCGGTAGTGTAGTAATCTAAGTACAGTAGGAAAACACATGAGACACTCTGGCAATTTCAGGTCTAGGGACTATCCTGTACTCATGTCACCAGAGAACTATTATTTGACATTGGTATAATACCATCTAGGAGTTCTCGGCGAGTCCGTCCAGAGTATCTCATCAAATGAGCACCTGTATACAATCATCAGTGTCAAACACCAATGGCTATGGGATCAGCCATCGCCCCATAAAAGGTCATGAAATGTATACACTAGTCTAAACTGGAGTACGATGCCCAGTCTCGATACTCCTATGACTAGGGACATTTAAGGATGTACTTATAAAGTACCAGGCCCCACCAGTATGATTCTTATCATAATCCTGATAGTCAAGCAAAGACCCTTTGTGTTTTATCTCATTTATTAGCGATACGCGATAACTAGTAACATGTATTCACATGACGGATAAAGACAAACCAGATAGCACACTATCATCTCGAGTAAGACTGTTCTTGGTATAGACCCTCCTCGAATTCAGTAATTACATTCTTGCAACTATGATAATTGCCTTGAGGGCACGTATATCCAACACTGATTACATTAGCAAATGGATACAGTCTAAGAAACTTGTTGGATTTGGTATTCATGTTATGAACAAGATCCCATCAGATATCCAGACAAGTTCTAAGAAAGGTATCGCTCATTTAAGGAGATAATCATTCTCCTCGAAGTTGAGATATAGAGAGATTAAGATAGAAATATTGGTGCGGATCCACTCACTGAGGTTATTTCTCGAACGTGAATGTTTCGCAAACAGGCTCTCATCAAATACGTACATTGTATTTACGTTCTTGCACCGCTAGTTAAGTAACCTAACGGTGCAATCCCATCATTTAGATAATCTCATTATCTAGCATTATCCTTCTCATACAATCATCGCAGTAAAGTATGAAAAAGAAAAATACAATGCACATATACACACACAGAGGATGGCCACTGGTTTTGGATTAGATGAATTGTTCGTTTGTCTATCCCTCCTACCTTATCTCAAGCTCGAGAGCTCCTTATATATAAGGAGTGTATACCAGTTACGCTTATTGGATAGTCTTCTTCCAATCCCGAAACTGGTGCTGAAGGAATGGAAAGGAGAAAACAAACTAGCATGAGTTCGGTATACAGGAAGGTAAGATGAGAAAACAAACTAGCGGGAGAGACATCAAAAAGGGTTGAAGTGAGAAAAGGAAATTGCAACTACTGTCATGAACCTGGGCAATGAAAAAGGCAATACTGAGAATACCTGACTAACCCCACTGAAACATTTTTGATGTTTCAGATTTCCCGTGCGTCTGTGTTTGGAGAAACTATTTCTCAATAAATTCTAACTCCTGGGTATATAGATATCAGATTATAATCCCACATCCGTAGGGCATTACAGATGCTGAGAAGGAGCAGAGAATTGAGAATGGATGATTTTATCCTCAATGTCGGTTTTCGGAGCATTTGTTGCTATTGAGGAAAATCATCAGGTTTTGCCTAAAACAGCAAACTTTTGGTTTCTTTTAACCAAAAGAATGTTTTTCAATTAACAACACATGGAAAATGAGTTAGTGAACTATAGGGACTTATACGTATTGATGTATGTTGTCTAATGTCCATACGGACAGGAGGTTGGTACTAGGTATTCCATATTGAGAATGTGATTCTCTCTCAAATTGCTCATCCGTTGGTGCGCTTCAGGATGAGTAACGTTGAGTTGCCTTCTTCAATTTAGGGGATGCATTAGAAATAGATGCATATCAATTGATATTGGTTCTACCTAAACAAGTGCCTCTTTTCTATATATAATATAAAATAGTGTTCATCTTAAAATTGTTAAGATATGGGGTTATCCAGTTTGTGTTTAAAACCATAATCCGGATACTCTCGAGACACGTTTCGGAAATAACAGTCTGTGGGTTATCCCAAGATTTCGCGAGGGATAGCTTCTACTATTTTTCAAGTTTAGAAGTGTTTTGTTCTTGACTCGCCACATCCTTGGTTAAGGAATTTCTTGCAAAAGAAATTGGTAGGAGTATGGTAGAACTGGAAATGGTTCCAGAACCACAAACGGTTACCGAAAGTTTAGTAGAACCTGATGATCCAATTGACCTTAACAGACCATAACTACTCCGCAGAGCTAGTAGGTGACCTCAGCCACCCGAGAGATATTTTGGTTTTCTTATAGACGGTGACTAGGAGGCTTGCATCATGCGATGATGATCGTACTAGTTATCAGCATGCTATACGAAGTGGTGACTTCCGACTAATGGCTGGATGCCAAGTTATCCTAGTTGGACTCCATGCACTACAACAAATTATAGATTTTGTTGTTGTGCTCCTGAAAGGGGTAAAACTCATAAGGAGCAAGCAGATCATTCAAGATCAGTGCAAATAAAAAGGTATTAACCTAATAAAGGATAGACTTGTAGTATACAGTATTCATTAAATACTCGATGAGGATTGTGATGATACTGTTACTTCAAAGTCTGTACTGAAGTCCATACGAATATAGATTTGCCGCTGTTGTTTTCATGACTATGATATCTGGTATAAATATGATTATAACATTTTTCTAAATTGGATTTAGAAGTGTATATGTATATGACTCTACAAGAGTGTTGTTTTAGTCAATGGGAGCAGCGGATAGTGTGCAAATTGCTTAAAGTCTATTTGTAGACTAAAGCAGGCATAGTGAAGATGGATCATCTGTTTTGATATTGCGGTCAAAGTGTTTGACTTCATCAAAATTAGAGATGAACTTGTTATTTGTAAGAAGGCTGTAGGGAGTAGTGTCAGGTTCCTCATACTAATGTGGATGACATACTCTTGACAAGAAATCATATTCCTACACTACGATTCGGTCAAATATTGGTTGTCACTATTTTTCCTTTATGGATTATATATACATCATTGATTCTGGGAACTAGGTCTATAAGTTTAGATCTAGTAAGGGATTTGGGATTATCCCAATTCAGGTATAATGACACCATTCTAAAGTGGTTTAGAATAGAGGACTCCAAGTGAGGTAATGTACCCGCGGGTAATGGGGTCACTCTCTCTAAATGATGTCTTTCGGGACTGATGAAGAGAGAGACTCGCATGAATGACGTTCGACATGCTTCGGCAGTAAGGTCAATAATGCGATGTCATATACCAGACAAGTAATTGCTTTCACACTTGGTGTAGTAAGCAGACATTAATCCAATCCAAGAGAAACATAGGAAGAAGTAAAGAGCATATAAGATGTTCTTGGTGTATGGTAATGACAGCCTCCTTAGAGAGGCGATTACCGATTTTATCTTCCGAAGTGAAAAGGATAACAGAATATCTGTCACGAGTCATTAGTTTACCCTCTTATGTGGAGCAGTGTATTGGAAGAGTTCCAAGCGAGATATTGGGGTAGTCAAGGTGCTAGATGCTGATTGTGAATCAGCAGAGGATACATTCTAAGTATTTGTTTGTATAAAAACGTTCATTTATGAACTAGGTCCCATCAGCTATCCAAACAGTATTCTAAGGTAAGTATCGCTCATATAGGGAGATAGTTGATTTCTATGAAGTTGAGATTCAGAGAGATACAATTAGAAATATCGTAGTGGATCCACTCACTAAGGCTGTTTCTCGAACACAGTTTGCAAAACTATTAGAAAAGAAGTTAGGTATACAGTAGCACATGAGACATGTGTATGCGATACCGCAATTATTGGCCTTGAGTGCAAGTGGGAGATTGTTGGATATAGGTGCTCTCAAGGCAATTATCGTAGTTGTAAGAATGTAATTACTGAATTCGATGAGGGCCTATACCAAGAACAGTCTTACTCGAGATGATAGTATGCTATCTGGTTTGTCTTTATCTGTCATGTGAATACGTGTTACTAGTTATCGCGTATCGCTAATACATGAGATAAAGCCCATAGGATCTTTGATTGACTACCAAGATTATGATAAGGATCATACTAGTGGGGCCTGGTAGTTTATAAGCACATCCTTAAATATCCCTAGTCATAGGAGTATCGAGACTAGGTATCGGTACTCCAGTTTAGACTAGTGTATACATTTCATGACCTTGTATGGGGCGATGGCTGATCTCATAGCCATTGGTGTTTGACACTGATGATTGTATACAGGTGCTCATTTGATGAGATACACTGGACGGACTCGCCGAAAACTCCTAGATGGTATTATACCAATGTCAGATAGCGATTCTCTGATGACATGAGTACATGATAGTCCGTAGACATGAAATCGCCACAGTGTCTCGTGTGTGTTCCCACTGTACTTAGATTACTATCCTACCGCGGCTCTACTGAGTCGTGCAAACAGATTTTAGTTAGGTACAATCCCGAAGCACATGGAGGCAGTGAGCAGTCGAGGGAATTCGTCACTCTTGGTATTGGGAGTCGATGTCGCATTGTGCAGGACACGACTATAGCCAGAAGTCCGTGGTCATGGTAGTAGAGATAAACTGGTAAGTGTTACCAGTTGTATCTCATTGATTATGAGTCCTCTGTCAGCACGACTTATCAGGTTATTTGGGGTCTGACAGATTCCCCCCCAGACCCGGTATGCGATACTCTTTGACAAAGAGACCGGACTGTACGGTGACTGTCACTTATAGACTTTGTTGGGTCCGGATGAGTTCGCTAGTCGACCTGCCTTTATTTTGCTCATACATGGATAGCCGTTACATATAGCTAGTGCCACTGATGGGCTTGTAGGTTAATCCGAAAAGGGGTTGAATCTGAAAGTGTTTCAGATTCAATCGGATACGATCCTGTATAACCTACTGCCAGTGTATTGACGGGTCTTTAGAGTCCCGCAACGAAAGTGCCTGCCCGGGCGAAACGCGATGTGACGTACGTATAGGGATACATACATGAGTTCGATAAAACATGTATATTTGAAATACGTATTCAATCGAACGACTGTTATACTAGCCGGTTTCAAAGCTGGAATACCAAGTCAAGTGTTGACTTGATAACCGTATTAATAATAAGGTTTTTAGTATAGTGTATATGATGTGCACACTCTCTACAGAATATGATGCTGAGAAGATATTGATGGCATTTCGTATATGTGATACATGATGTGTACATGTATGGGATACAAGTACTAATACTTATTTGATATATATATATATTAAATCCCATCATTCTAAATTATGTATAAATAAATATACATATATATATATATATAAGTGTGTGTGTGTGTGTGTGTATCTTTATATATATTAATGTGTGTGTGTGTATATATATATTATTTATTTTATATACCTAATTAAAATGGTGGGGTCCACCCTCTCTCTTGTGTGTTGACACACACATGAGAGAGAGTGGGTTAGAGGGGCATATGTCATATTATACATTACATGGTTAAGAAATATGACGCAATTTTTGTACACAATACAAGCCATCATTTTTTTAAACTATCTTCTTCTTTCTCAACGAAAAAAAGCTCAAGCTCCCTTGAAAATGGCAAATGTTGCCATAGTGAGGGAGTGCAAAAAGTAGAGAGTGCACATCGTTCGCATCGCTTTCCTCCACGCCTAGTAAGCCTCTAGAGGATGTTTCTCCGACCGGTAACGGAGTTAGAGCTCGGGCAACCCACTTTCAACGCGGATCATATACAGCGAGGCAGTCGGCGTGCAGACGCATTCTGGAGCTCACGAAGTTTAGACGGGGTCTTTCGAGATCAGCCGGACATGCTACAAAGGTTGTTTAACCTCTGAACTCTTCCTTTTACTCTTTATATTTAGCTAGAAACTAGTGCTTGGACGATTTTTGGTGTACGGTCGATCGCGCTCCTATGAAATTTTTGTTTTCCGTCCATTCCCGCTTCCGCTGCGTGCATGCGCGGGGCGTGCCCGGCCTTACAATCAGCACCCAGCGCCATGACCATCTCAGTATTCTGCTTGGAAACCTATCCAACATACTGCACCTCAAAAGAGAGAAAACTATTAACTCTGACAACCACTTTGTCATCCAGGTCATTTTGGAAGCCTGAATTGATAAATCCTCCTTAAGGAGCCTGCCGTTACCATTTACCAAGAACATCCTCTTATATTCATAACTACTTCCCAATGTTTCTCCAAGATTGGATTAATATCTGCTTATTACAGCTAGCGCAAAAGGCAATATCTGGTATGGTACTTGATATCTCATGATTGACTCAATTGTCTAAGCAAATGATATGTCAATCATGCAAATCTCTCTCCTCATCAGTCTAGAAAATATCTCTTTAGAGAGGATGACTACATCACCTGCGGGTACACCACCATGCCAGGAGTCGTCCATTCTAAAACATTTTAAAATAGTGTCAAAGTACCCGAATTGGGACACTTTCCAAATATAGATCTAAAACCACAGGTCTGGTCACCATAATCCATGATATTTTGTCCAGATCTTATGTGGAGAAACACATGTGCAACCACGGTATAACCGATTGTAGTATAGCAACATCGCTTTCTATCAGGAGCATGTCATCCAAATACCAGAATATCGCTCCCTGCTATCTTCTTACCAAGTCCATCTATAATTCTGATGATGTCAAACTCTATGACCATCACAACAAAAAATAGATGAACTATCTCCGCTATACTTGCTTTAGCCTATAAACAGATATAAGCCACTGGCCCACCGTGCTTTTGCTGCTCCCACTGACTATAACTACCCTCTGGCACAGTCATATATGTGTGCACTTCTAAAGCTGATTTAGAATGACATTATAGTCATCCACATGCCAGATCTCATAGTCACCGTCTTTAAGAAAACAGTAGTGGAAGCTTGGGTCATTGAAACCTCCCTGTCACCGTCTTTAAGAAAACCGAAGTACCTCTCGGGTGACTGAGATTACCCACAAAATCTGCAGAGTGGCTAATGGATTGTCGAATCCAATTGAATGCTTAGGTCCTACCAAATTTTCAGTAACCGTTTGTGATTCTGAAATTACTTCCAGTTCTACCATACTCCCATTAATGTTTTCTGAAAAGAATTCATTTTACTAAAAATGTGGCGAGTCAAGAACAATAAAAGTATTGATCCTGCAAATGGTAGAAAGTTAAACTCTCGTTAAAACCCGGGATAATTCACAAACTGCCATTACTGAAACGTGCCTTACGTTTATCCGGATTCTGCTTTTAAGCATAAGCCGGACAACTCCATATACCTTAATATCGTTAAGATATGAATCCATTCTATATCTAATATAGAAACAAAGTCACTAATTTAATTGGAACCAGATTCAAAAACCATGTAGCCGTTTCCAGTGCATATTGACTAAATGGAAAAAGGCCAAGCATTACTCATCAAGAAGCGCACCCACGGATGGCAACCTGAGAGAAGCAAGTTCTCAAATATATTACTTACGACGAAATACCTAGCATAAATATCTACATCTTCGATCACCTCAAAGAATCATAATACTTGCAACATATGGTTTTCTACTTATTCTTATACCTATAACTTCTCAAAATTTGGATCTTGTATTTCAAAGAAATGCGTGTCTAAAATCAGAGAATTCATAAATAAACGGAATATAGTACGAGAACCAACCCCTTATCCTAATGGACATCGGACAACATACAATACTTTGTATAAGTTCTCTGAGTTTAATAACTCAAACCTTGTGCGGTAGATTGAAAATTGTGTTATAATTAAGAAGAATTACACCGTTATTAAATGAACCTTACCTAATCATCAACTGATATAGGCAAATGTCATAAACATAATTTAAAAAAGTTATATCTCACTTTATAAAATAAGCGTACAGATATATCAGTTTGAAATTGGTGCATAACAATGGATATCTAAAACAAAATATTTCCCATTAGGCAAAACCAATGTAACTTTCTCGAATATCACTAATTACAAAGAATTCTGATATTGAGAATCCAATCACCCAATTTCCAATATTCTACTCCTAATCAGCATCTGTAACGCTATACAGATTTGAGGATCAAGTCTAGTAAATACATACCCTAGAATCAGAATCTAATTGGGAAAGTAATTTTCAATTAAGACAGCACAGTAAAACTGAAATATGAAAATGTTTTGAGGGGGTGTCGAGTATTCCCAGTAATGCCGTTTCCACTATCCACATTCATGACAGTAGTCGCAATTTTTTTGCCCTCACTTCAATCCTTTATATGTCTTTATTTCTTACCTTATGTACACCACATTTAGGCTAATTGGTTTTCTTCTTTCTCTACCATTCGACGCCTGCTTAAGATTTGGAGGAAGACTATCCAATAAGCGTAATAGGTGTATTCTTCTAATACTAGGAGTCTTCGCAACCTGAGAGAAGATAAAGAGAAAAGACAACCGAATAATCCTATTCAATTTCTCCAGAACTGGAATCCATTCTCGAACTGAAACGAGTTTTTTCTAGTTCGTATGTAACTATATGATGGCATACCCAAGCAATATGGATTTTCATAGTGATACGGAGTGTTCTGGAAAATGAAAAGGGAAAGTCGGAGCGGCAGGGATATATGTTACTTTGTCATGAATCATGACAATCCAAAAGCCAAAGTGTGTAAGAAGGTTTGGTTAATTTGGTTCATGAGTTTTAGTTTAAGGTAAGTCACGGTCGCAAACCAGAGAGAGAGAAAAGAAACACTCAGTGTGCACTCCATCAAGATTAGATTGGTTAATCACTTTATCTAATTAGAATAACTCCCACTGTTTTCTCGAATTTTCCTTCAAACCCTAAAAAGAGAATATTTTCGCCAAAATTTTCGGCCAAGAGCTACTTGTTCCCTTATAAAATGGGGGAGAGTCCTCAAAATTTGGCCTCGCGTGTAAAACACGTGAGCGCTCATATGCAAAGCATATGAGCGCTGAATAAAATAAACTTAAAGGGCCAAACAGACCTCACGTGTAAAACACGTGAGCGCTCATATGCAAAGCATATAAGCGCTGAACATAAATCACCAATGGCTAAACAGGCTTCACGTGTAAAACATGTGAGCGCTCATATGCAAAGCATATGAGCGCTGAACATAAACAGGCTAAAACCTACAGCAGGGGTCACGTGTTAAACACATGAGTTCTCTTGCCTCTCACATGCAAAGTATGCGAGCGCCCCAATTTAAAATGCTCCTATCAAATTCTAGAATTAAATTCTATTTTGGGAAATATTTTCTTGATCTTTCTCAAACTAAAAAGATCTTCTCTGTTAAACAAAGGACTTTTGGATCATAAATCCAACGGTGATCATCTGGTATAATAAAGTTCTATCGTAGGAAAATATTCTCCTAATCTTGTTAAATTAACAAGATATTCATATGATCAGAATTCTATGTTAGAATAAAATTTTAATCTTATTAAACTAACGAGATATCTATATGATAGAATTAAATTCTATATTAAGAAAATATATTTCTGATCTTGTTAAACTAGAAAGATATGATAGAATAAAATTCTAATCTTATCAAAACTAACAAGATATTCATAATCTTGTTAAACAAACAAGAGATCTTCTCTGTTAAACAGAGGGCCTTCAGATTAAAAATCCAACGATGAATAAAATTCACCGATTGATCTAAAAGATCATAAAATTAATCATGATCTCTCAATAAAAGATTCCCTTAACAAATTGATTCTTTTTCTTCTCATATAAATAGGAGCAAGGGGAGGAGAAAAAAAAGGAGAGACGGAGGGAGAGAGGAAGAAAAATAGAAAGAGAATTTAATTCTCTAAAGAAGAGGAACCCCTCCCAAAAACTCGCACAAAAAGAGAATTTAATTCTCAAATCAAGAGTTTAACTTTTCTCAAAGAACTTATTTCTTCCTCTGGTTAAGATCTGCAGAAGCAGATCTCCCCACAAGTTGAGAATTTAATTCTCATCGGGGAGATTCTGTCATGCAGATTCAAAACTTAGGAGAAAGAACAATATCCAAAAGTGTTTAACTCTTACAAAACATATGGGAATTCAATTCCTCTGAAACTAGGGTTTAACCCATTAAAAAGAATTTAATCCTTTTAAACAACAAAAAGAGAACTTGATTCTCCAAAACCATAGAAGAACAGCCTGGTGATTCATTAGCATTCAACGCTACACAATAAAATCTCACGTGTTCCCACGTGAGCACATTTGAGGAACGAAAAAGGACAGACCGAGATCTAGATACGTAACCCCACGTGACCCCTGAGAAGTGCTCAGCACTTATAAAAGAGAAAAAGGAATAAACCCTATTTTTGGAGCGCCTCACGTGACCCCACGTGACCCTTGAGAAGTGCTCAACACTTATAAAAGAGAAAAAGGTAATAAACCCTATTTTTGAAGCGCCTCACGTGACCCCACGTGACCCCCAAGTAGTGCTTAGCACTTACAAAGCAAAAAGGGAATAAATAAAAGGTAGTTTCCATTTTTGGACGTCAAGGGAAGTATCCACATACACCTGCGGCCTCATGTGATTTCACGTAACTCAATAGCGCTCAGCGCTCAGAAAAAAACAAGGGAATAAACCCAAGCAAAGTGCGCCTCAAATTCTTGAAGTTTAATACTACTTCAAGCGCCTCACGTGACCCCACGTGAGCGCCTCTGAATTTTAGTGTTTAACACTATTTTGAACACCTCACGTGGGAGCACGTGAACGCTGAATATATACTAGTGCTGAACACTATGAAAAGCTAATATTAGCCAGACTCAAACCAAATTTCCAAGGACCATCAATTAAGCCCCTCATGCTCAGGGTTTCCAAAACCGATCTCAGCGTCGAAGACAGCTAATGAGCTCCCAACAAATGGCATCTAAATTGATGTTCATCCCATCCCCCAGTCGGGACATTGGTTCAAAGGTACATCTCTTCATACCTCTGATACATGTCGTTGTAATCCTTCAACGTTTTCAGAGAGATGGAGGGTCCCAATAACCAATAACTTTTAGTGTATCCCCAAACTGGTTAAACCAAAACCCTATGGACTATGAGGTCCTTAAACTCATGGACTATGATGTCCTTAAACTTTACGGACTGTGAGGTCCTTAAACTCATAGACTATGATGTCTTTAAACTTTACAGACTATGATGTCTTTAAACTATCACGGACTATGATATCCTTAAACCCAATGGATGGCAACGTCCCTAAACTAAAACAATAGAGCCCAAATGCTCTTTTGTTGGATCTAAATGATCCTGTTGAGTAGATCTTAGTCTAAAATTATACTAACGTATCATTAACAAACGTTTGAGTTGATCTTAGTCTAAAACAAGACTAACGATCCTTATACCCAAACCCAAATCTAAGAAAATACGGATTTGGACTAATCCACGCCCTACGGGCGACAACATAAATTAGTCTCCGTATACAATCCACGGGTAACCAAAAATAAAACAAATACACACGACACGAAGTGACCATCTGGAGAAGGAGAAAGTTGTTACCACGATGCGGTAGCGTAATTAACTGTAGAGGCTTGCGCCTGCAGGGAAGAGCATCCCCACAATAAAAAAACCCTCAAACGAGGGGGAATCTGACGAAGTCTGCTTCAACGGCCGCATCCGTCTAAACCTCTAATATACGGTGCCATAAATCAACTTGGTATCTTCGGAGAGGTGGACGGATAAAACCAAATAGCATCTGCCCCCAAATTCAGGCGAGACGTTTGTCTTCCCGACTTTCGGCGGAGAACAGATTCTAACACGCCCAGTTGGACATTTTCCTCTTTCCACTCCACACTTCGTGTGTTGTGTTTTTCCACGATCAACTAATCACGGTATGTATGTTTGTGGTTGCCCTTGGGTGATAGGATACTGAAGCCGGTGTTTTGTCTCTATAAAAAATGGTGTTTGCTTCTACCCTAGCAACTCAGGCTCTGTCATATCTGGTGGAGTCAAGTATGTGTTAGGTCCACGTTACCTCTCCCGGTACTTTCGGGGTTGCGGAAACGGTAAATCAAATTTTTTCTAAGCTTTGTAACATGGACCGTAAAAGCCGGATCTTTGCTAAACTATAAACTAGCAACCTAACAAGAGATGTAACTACTCGGTTAGGGGTTATACCTCAACTTGAACTCCTTCACTTCTAGTTGTTGTTCTTCTATGATGTTCTTCTCTTCTTGTTGTTCTTTTTATGGCTTGCTCAAAGGTTGATCCGGACTTCGGTCACCTCCGCGGCCTCCTTGAGTCGAAGACGATCCACCCGAGAGATGTACGCCGAGCTCCACCTCAAGCCGAGGTAACTAGGGCAAGGAGATTGCCAATCTAGAAGCCCTAGGTTGTGTAGAGAGGATGTATGGATGTGTTTGTCAAGTGAAAACCTTTTTCTCTCAACACATGAGATCAAAGGAGAAAACAAGAGGAGGAAGAAGAAGGAGGTTTTTAGCAACCATGGAGCTTCTCATATCAAGAGAGAGAAAGAGAATAATGTTATGATAAGCTTAACCAAGAGAAAAAAACTAACCATGGTTGCAATAATGCAAAAACAACATCATTACTTATTCCATCAAGATAAAGTTGATGGCTACAATTGAAATGACCATTATCATAATCCAAAAGAAAATGGAAAAGAAAAGAAGAGTGTGGAATCCTCTTGAAAGTCAATGGTCAACACGGTCAACCGGTCAACAAAGTCAAGAGGGGTCAACGGGGTCAAATGGTCAATGCAATTAGCCATCATAAGATTATCACTAATAGGATTAGTAAATGATGTTCGCTGCTCATAATGGTTTTGACCAAACGAACTGTCAAAACCCTAATGAGCCTGCCACATAATGGTTTTGGCCGAACCAACTGCCAAAACCCTAATGAGGCACCTCCTCCTTCATCGCTCCAGAAAACTGTGCATACACACCTGCATCCGTATTCCGTAGAATGCGGATGCACAGAAGACAAAACAAATCCATCCATGCAATACTAGGATCCGGCTTAAACCAAAGCCCACTAGTATTGCCTGCCCGAACACCATACGCACACAAGTGTACGTAAGTGATCGCAGCCCTGCCGTAAAAACCATACGGCCTCTACACGTTTCGCTCAGTGCAGGGAAACTCTCTGTGTGGGACTCTAAAGACTCAACACTACGCTGGCAGTGGGTTTAACCACAGACCGCAAGCGGCACTAGCTGTACGTAACGGTCCCCAGGTAGATGTCGATAAGAAGGCCGATGAGGTGCACCCATCCGAACTCCTACTGAGCCTATATGTGACAATCTCCGTACAGTCCGGTCTGTTCGTCTGATACATCGCATGGCGGGCCTAGGGGGGCGGTAAACGTCAGTCCCCTAATAGCGGTACAAGTCGTGTCGGAGTGAAGCCCAATACACCCTGAGATAACACTGGAAACCTACCAGTATATCTCGCTTGCCCTGGCCAGGGACTACTCGTGTAATGGCTCTCCTAGACACAGCGCGATGTCAACCCCCAATACCGGGAGAGACGAATCCTGTCTAACCGTCACTGCCTCCAAGTGCTTCGGGACTGCTCCCAACTACTACCTGTTTGCACGACTCAGTAGAGCCGTGGTAGGGTAGTAATCAAAGAACAGTGGGAACACACTCGAGGCGAAGTGACAGTGTCAAGTCAGCGGACTAAGCTGTACTCATGTCACCTGGGAACTGATAACTGACGATAGGTATAATACCAACCATCAGTTCCCGACGAGTCCTGTCCAGTGTACTCGTAACCTAACGAGCACCCTCATACTATCTCAAGTATGACGTTCTGACGGCTGTGGGACAGACCGTCTCCCGTGCTGGGATGAGAAGCGCATACGCTAGTCTACTCTGGAGTATCGATGCCCTATCTCGATACTCCCACGACTAGGGACGTGTATAAGGATGTGCTTGTAGATTACCCAGCCCCCACGAGTGTGATCGCCATCACAACGCCGGTAATCAAGCAAAGATCCTAAGGGCTCTACTAATGCGTATAGGTGATATAATAAATAAACACACATGTACACATTAAAGCAGAGACAAACCAAGTAGCATACTACTATATTGAGCAAGATTGTCTGTACAACTGTGAATATCCCAAGCTTCCATCAAGTAATATACATACTAGTATGATACAGTAATGGCCTCTAGGGCATATACACCAACAATCTCCCACTTGCACTAAGGCCATGTACTGGCGTATCGAAGACCTATCATCTCGATCAGCCGCTCGAACTGAGTCTGGGGTAAAGCCTTCGTGAATGGGTCCGCAGTGTTGTCCTTTGTGTCCACTCTCCGCACCTCGATCTCCTGTCGATCAATGATCTCCCTGATCAGGTGATACCGCCTTAAGATGTGCCTGGATTTCTGATGGGACCTTGGTTCCTTCGCTAAAGCTATAGCCCCATTGTTATCGCAATACAAAGGTATTGGGTCAACAATGGACGGAACCACCTGAAGTTCACTAATGAACTTCTTAATCCAGACCGCCTCTTTTGCGGCATCGCTTGCAGCAATGTATTCAGCCTCCATCGTCGAGTCTGCGACGGTATCCTGCTTGGAACTCCTCCAACATACCGCCCCTCCGTTGAGGGTAAACACAAAACCCGAGACGGACTTGCTATCATCTTTGTCACTCTGGAAGCTTGAATCGGTAAAGGACTCGACCCTGAGGTCTCCATTACCGTAAACCAGGAACATCTCCTTAGTCCTTCTCAGGTACTTGAGAATGTTCTTCACTGCTGTCCAGTGGTCCTCCCCTGGGTCCGACTGATACCGGCTTACCGTGCTCAACGCGTAAGCTACATCTGGTCTTGTACATAGCATCGCATACATTATAGATCCTACCGCCGAAGCGTAGGGTATAGTGCTCATGCGAACCCTCTCCTTGTCAGTCTTAGGAGACATCTTCTTGGAGAGGGTAATTCCGTGCAATGCGGGTATGTTACCGCGCTTGGAATCCTCCATACTAAATCTCTTTAGTACGGTCTCTATGTACCTGGACTGCGAAAGTCCCAATAGTTTCTTGGATCTATCTCTATAGATCTTGATCCCCAGAATGTACGAGGCATCACCCAGGTCCTTCATGGAGAACCTTTGTGACAAAAACAGCTTGACCGATTGTAGCATAGGAATGTTATTTCCTATCAAAAGAATGTCGTCCACGTACAAGACTAGGAACACGACAGTTCGTCCTACAATCTTCTTATAAACACAGGGTTCATCTTCGTTCTTGATGAAATCAAATTCCTTGATTGCCTCATCAAAACAGATGTTCCAGCTCCGCGATGCCTGCTTTAATCCATAAATGGATTTAAGCAACTTGCACACCTTTCCGCTGCTCCCACTGTCTACGAAACCTTCTGGTTGATCCATGTAAACGCACTCTTCCAAACAACCGTTTAGGAAAGCCGTTTTAACATCCATCTGCCAGATTTCATAGTCATGGAAGGCAGCAATGGCAAGTAGGATCCGAATGGATTTGAGCATAGCCACCGGAGAAAAAGTTTCGTCATAGTCCAAACCAGGTCTTTGACGGAAACCTTTTGCAACGAGTCTAGCTTTATAGGTTTCCACCTGCCCATCTACACCAAGTTTCCTTTTGTAGATCCATTTGCATCCAACGGGTTTTACCCCAGGTGGAGCAATATCCATGGTCCACACTTTATTGGCGTACATGGACTCCATTTCAGATTGCATTGCTTCCTGCCACTTATCAGAGTCCCTACTGATAATGGCCTGCCTGAAACTGGTAGGGTCATCTTCTTCCAAGATGCAATCCTCTCGATTCCCGTCAATGAGAAAACCGTAGTATCTCTCGGGCGGATGAGAAATCCTACCAGATCTGCGGAGTGGCTGAGGTTCGTCTGGGGTTATTGAATCTAGCGGTTCCTCCAAATTTTCAGTTACATTTTGTGGTCGCTGAATTTCTTCCAGTTCTACCGAACTCCCACTAGTTTCTTTTGCAAGAAACTCCCTTTCTAAGAAGGTAGCGTGGCGAGATACAAACACCTTCTGTTCCTCAGTGTGGTAGAATAGATATCCTAGTGAGTCATTAGGATATCCCACAAATTTACAGAGAACTGACCGTGCCTCTAACTTGTCCGGTTTCTGTGTTTTCACATAGGCCGGACAACCCCATATCTTAATAAACTTAAGACATGGTTTCTTACTGCTCCATATCTCATACGGAGTTTTAGGCACTGATTTGGACGGAACTTGATTCAAAAGGTATGCCGCTGTCTGAAGCGCATGTCCCCAGAATGAAAGAGGCAACTCAGCACTACTCATCATGGACCGAACCATATCCAATAGGGTACGATTCCTCCGCTCCGAAACACCGTTGTGCTGTGGTGTATAAGGAGGAGTAAGCTGAGAGAGAATACCATTCTCTTTTAAGTAATCTAGGAATTCCGTGCTTAAGTACTCCCCTCCTCTATCAGACCGGAGGATCTTGATACTTTTGCCAATCTGGTTCTCTACTTCCTTTCTGAATTCTTTGAATTTCTCAAAAGCTTCAGATTTGTGTTTCATCAGATACACATATCCGAACCTAGAGAGATCGTCAGTGAATGTGATGAAGTACGAGAACCCACCCCTTGCATGTATAGACATCGGACCACACACATCACTGTGTATGAGTCCTAAGAGCTCTCTTGCTCTTTCTCCATGTCCGGTGAACGGAGATTTGGTCATCTTCCCTTTGAGACAAGACTGACAAGTTTCATAAGATGAAAACTCGAACGCATTCAAGAGTCCATCTTTATGTAACTTACTCAGTCTTTTCTTTCCGATATGACCAAGTCTACAATGCCACAAGTAGGATTCATTTGTATCTGAATTCTTCCTCTTGCGTGTGTTTTGTATGTTGAGAACTGTATTCTGATTTAGAACGTAGATACCATTAAACAGTGTACCCTCTGCAACCAGTACCTTATCAAGGTAAATGTTCATGATATTCTTTTCAAGAACAAACTTATATCTATCTTTATCGAGTAAAGAAACTGATATGATGTTGCAAACCATAGAGGGTACATAGTAGCAATCGTTCAAAATCATAGTCTTGCCATTTGGCAATACTAGGTGATATTCACCGACGGCTGCCGCATAAACTTGTGCTCCGTTCGCTACTCTGAGCGACATATCACCCGGTGCAACTTTCCTACTTTTTCTCAGTCCCTGTAATAAATTACAGATATGAGATCCTGATCCGGTATCAAGTACCCAGGAGGTAGGGCTGACCGTAAAACAGTTCTCAATTACAAGAACACCTGAAGTAGATGCAAAACCATGCTTCTTCTTCAACTGGGTATCCTGGAAATCCATACTTTCCTCTTTCCCATTCTCATACTCGTGACTGTTGTCACAAGTTAGAGCTGAACCAACTTTCCCCAGTCCCGAATAAGAATTCGGATCGGTCAAGCGATACATTTTATTATCTTGATTAGGGCGTGAAAGGGTTGCTGCCTGGAGAGAGAGAAAAGAAACACTCAGCGTATGCTCTTGCAAGATTAGATTGGTTTATTAATTTATCTAACCAGGATGTCTCCCACTGTTTACTCAAATTCTTCTTAAAACCTTTTAAAAGAAGAACTAGTCGGGTTTTAATTCACGTCACAATACTTGCTTAACCTTTCAGCCAGGCTAGTGTCGGTACTTCGAGGGAGGTTTTCCAACGCTTTCGCGAAGTTCCTTAATTAAATAACCTCTTTTCCCTGGGGGCGTAACCCCGCTAACACCTTTCTAGACACTTACTAGGTTTATAGCATTGATCGTTAAGTGAAATAATCTCCCGAGAGTAATCCAACTCATCAGTGGGATCGGGATCCAACCATCATTGTGTGATGAGCTAGATGGAATCCACTCTAGTCACCACACTCCAGAAGGTATGCTAAATCTGCAAGTTTCAGTACTTTTGAAACTCCCGATGTGGTTTTTGCCCCTAGGACCCAAGTGACCTTGACGAATAATCAACAAATCAAAAGGTCCTAGTCAAGTTCAACCCGTCGTTATCCAGGATTGCATTAGACCCGCCCGCATGATCCTTGACGAATAATCAACAAAATCATGCGACCGTCCTAACCAATCGCATCAATCAGTGCAACAGAGAACTATTACTTAGCTACCGTTCACTGTGTCTTGACGAATAATCAACAAACGCAGCACGAATACTAAGTATTAATTATCCGAAACGACGGAGGGCTACGGCTGGGTTTTTGGCGAAAAACCCGTTAACGTAATGAACTTGATATCGTTGAAGGAACCCGATTGCATCCTTTTTTTTTTTTTTGGAAAAATACAGTGGCGAAAACTTTTGCTAAAGAGGTCACTCCCTGTGAAGGGATCTCGGCTCTTTCCTCGTCGAGTGAGGTGCTGGGCATTCGTAAGATGAATACCTCGATGCAAAGCAAGAATAATCGACTATAGTGAAGTTATTACCCTGACGCAAAGTTTTGTCCAAGGGGTCACTCCCGGTGAAGGGATCTCGGCCCTTGCCTCGTCGACTGAGGTGCTGGGCATTCATAACCGAATACCGCGATGCAAAACAAAAAGATGAACGTCCTTGTAATAACAGCTTTTTGAAAAACTTGTTCCAACAACGTCTTTTAGGTTTATTTTCTTGCATTAGTTCTTTTAATGCGTCCCATCATTTAAATCCTACCATTGCAGAAAACAACCAAAATATGACGTACGCTTATGCCATTCGCATTCGCCACGGGGCCCCGTCATCACCCGTTAGGTTACTTAACTAACGACAGAGCGGGGGCTGGGCTAGCACGGCTGTAAAACATAAGCAACGCCTAAATAGTAAAGCAATGATAGACATTACAGATCACAGATGAACACTTTGGATATACTAGGAATCCGCAATTCGTTCGAGCCTGCAACGAAAAACGGATTACACGGTCGCGATGAATAGCCAAAACCCCACCCAAGACCCCTACGGGTGCGGCAAACTACCCGCCAAGTACCCAAAGCGAAGCAACCTCCCTCAATGCCATGAGTAGGCCACTCGGCACTTCGAGCTACCCGGTAGTTTGTGCACCCCTCCATGGGTCTATCCTAGGAGCAAAAACAGTAAAAAGAATTATACAATGACGGCTACAACCCCGACCCGGTTGTGCGGCCAAACAAATAATATTACATCAATTTACAAATTTATTACATGAATGAAAGAAAAAGAAACTCTCATCTCACATCCACCCCGGCTATTCATCCGCGACAATCCAACGAGTTCATATACACAAACCATCAACAACAATCACAGATATGTATAACCCCGACTAATCGACATATAGCGATTAGCCGACGTTCAATACATAAGAACATCACAGATATAACCAACATAGTCAAAGTATATTGAAGTTCGGAAAAATACGGATTTATAGGCCCCCAAAAACAAATTTCTATTCTGGCAAATCTGGGAACATATAATATATCAGAAAAATCCTAAAACCATGTCAGAAACACACTGCACCAAAAACGAGACAGCAACTCTACCAGACAGCGGCGCTTCCGCGGTAATAGCAGGCTATTGCCGCGGAAGCGCGGCCGATCTGGTGAGTTACTGTGTCGTTTTTGGTGGGTTTCTTCTAAAAAGCCTGAGATGATTTTTAGGATATAACAAATTTTGTTTTGACCAGAAAAAGTTTTAACAAAAACTCAGATTTTTTATAACTTGGTTTTTTTTCGATTTTTCCGTTTCGAACTTCGATACACTTTACTACCAAGCTAGTTTATGTTTAGTTAGGCTCTGATACCACTGTTAGGTCCACGTTACCTCTCCCGGTACTTTCGGGGTTGCGGAAACGGTAAATCAAATTTTTTCTAAGCTTTGTAACATGGACCGTAAAAGCCGGATCTTTGCTAAACTATAAACTAGCAACCTAACAAGAGATGTAACTACTCGGTTAGGGGTTATACCTCAACTTGAACTCCTTCACTTCTAGTTGTTGTTCTTCTATGATGTTCTTCTCTTCTTGTTGTTCTTTTTATGGCTTGCTCAAAGGTTGATCCGGACTTCGGTCACCTCCGCGGCCTCCTTGAGTCGAAGACGATCCACCCGAGAGATGTACGCCGAGCTCCACCTCAAGCCGAGGTAACTAGGGCAAGGAGATTGCCAATCTAGAAGCCCTAGGTTGTGTAGAGAGGATGTATGGATGTGTTTGTCAAGTGAAAACCTTTTTCTCTCAACACATGAGATCAAAGGAGAAAACAAGAGGAGGAAGAAGAAGGAGGTTTTTAGCAACCATGGAGCTTCTCATATCAAGAGAGAGAAAGAGAATAATGTTATGATAAGCTTAACCAAGAGAAAAAAAACTAACCATGGTTGCAATAATGCAAAAACAACATCATTACTTATTCCATCAAGATAAAGTTGATGGCTACAATTGAAATGACCATTATCATAATCCAAAAGAAAATGGAAAAGAAAAGAAGAGTGTGGAATCCTCTTGAAAGTCAATGGTCAACACGGTCAACCGGTCAACAAAGTCAAGAGGGGTCAACGGGGTCAAATGGTCAATGCAATTAGCCATCATAAGATTATCACTAATAGGATTAGTAAATGATGTTCGCTGCTCATAATGGTTTTGACCAAACGAACTGTCAAAACCCTAATGAGCCTGCCACATAATGGTTTTGGCCGAACCAACTGCCAAAACCCTAATGAGGTACCTCCTCCTTCATCGCTCCAGAAAACTGTGCATACACACCTGCATCCGTATTCCGTAGAATGCGGATGCACAGAAGACAAAACAAATCCATCCATGCAATACTAGGATCCGGCTTAAACCAAAGCCCACTAGTATTGCCTGCCCGAACACCATACGCACACAAGTGTACGTAAGTGATCGCAGCCCTGCCGTAAAAACCATACGGCCTCTACACGTTTCGCTCAGTGCAGGGAAACTCTCTGTGTGGGACTCTAAAGACTCGACACTACGCTGGCAGTGGGTTTAACCACAGACCGCAAGCGGCACTAGCTGTACGTAACGGTCCCCAGGTAGATGTCGATAAGAAGGCCGATGAGGTGCACCCATCCGAACTCCTACTGAGCCTATATGTGACAATCTCCGTACAGTCCGGTCTGTTCGTCTGATACATCGCATGGCGGGCCTAGGGGGGCGGTAAACGTCAGTCCCCTAATAGCGGTACAAGTCGTGTCGGAGTGAAGCCCAATACACCCTGAGATAACACTGGAAACCTACCAGTATATCTCGCTTGCCCTGGCCAGGGACTACTCGTGTAATGGCTCTCCTAGACACAGCGCGATGTCAACCCCCAATACCGGGAGAGACGAATCCTGTCTAACCGTCACTGCCTCCAAGTGCTTCGGGACTGCTCCCAACTACTACCTGTTTGCATGACTCAGTAGAGCCGTGGTAGGGTAGTAATCAAAGAACAGTGGGAACACACTCGAGGCGAAGTGACAGTGTCAAGTCAGCGGACTAAGCTGTACTCATGTCACCTGGGAACTGATAACTGACGATAGGTATAATACCAACCATCAGTTCCCGACGAGTCCTGTCCAGTGTACTCGTAACCTAACGAGCACCCGCATACTATCTCAAGTACGACGTTCTGACGGCTGTGGGACAGACCGTCTCCCGTGCTGGGATGAGAAGCGCATACGCTAGTCTACTCTGGAGTATCGATGCCCTATCTCGATACTCCCACGACTAGGGACGTGTATAAGGATGTGCTTGTAGATTACCCAGCCCCCACAAGTGTGATCGCCATCACAACGCCGGTAATCAAGCAAAGATCCTAAGGGCTCTACTAATGCGTATAGGTGATATAATAAATAAACACACATGTACACATTAAAGCAGAGACAAACCAAGTAGCATACTACTATATTGAGCAAGATTGTCTGTACAACTGTGAATATCCCAAGCTTCCATCAAGTAATATACATACTAGTATGATACAGTAATGGCCTCTAGGGCATATACACCAACAGTATGGGCCACTTGAAGCCTCAAATCTCTGCAATCCGGCTCTTCAAGAAATCAACGGGCTTCTTTTTGGGTCGATACTCTCACCTCCTACCCTCGGTGCCTCAACGCCGATGGAGGAAGCCCAGAGGAAGTCTGTCTTCCACATGCTGGTTCCTCAAGCTGCAACTTTGCCGATGGAATCAGTCCTCAAACAACTGGCATCTGCCAAGGACCAAGGTCGACGCAGGGGGCAGAATATTCAAGCTCCTAAAGGAAATAGGGGGCAGGCTCGGCAAAATCCTGAGGCTAATCAAATCCCGGCCGTAAGAAATGGTCAATGTCGATATCGGCATCATACAAAATGAGCTGGGGGCAGTTCTCCGTATGGTCCTGTTTCAATCCCAGTGGTGAATGTTGTTCCAACCGGGAACAGCTTCAAATTGTTGCGAAGGGTCAGACAAAATTCTCCTACCGCAATATTGAAGAAATCTCCGCAGCCCATGGAGATCCTACGAGAGCAGAAACCAGTTCGCTCCCTAAAGCAACTTTCCTCATCTATATATAAAGTGCGGAAGCAAATGAAGGTCTCTGTCGTCAACCGCGGCTCTTCCCCTATACGTCAGCCAAATTCTGACAAATCCTCTATCAAATACAATGGGACTCATCCTAAGACGGATCCTGATACAGCGGTTCCTCCCAAAACTAAAGCGGCTCTTCACAAAAAACGAGACCCAATAAAGCTCAAGTGCCCGAAGCAAACTCCAAAGGCCAAAAACTCGAAACACCCCAAACCTGGGGGCATGGTAGTTCACATAGTCTATGTAGTGAATTCCAAATACGAAGTTCGAGCTTCTACTAGTCACCGACCTCAAACTCGGTCCTTAACAAAAGTTCGACCGCAACGTGAAAAGCTGCAGGAGATGCTTGCTCAGGCGGCACCACTCGCTAATCCATCGTCTAAGGCAAATCCCGAAGATGCTCCTAGAGAAAGAATAGAGAAGGAGTCGGATATTGATTTCCTAAAGCGCGCTCTGAAAAAGGGAGACGCAGAAGCGGCAGAAATGTCCACTAAACTAAACCAGATGGCCCTTCTGATTCAGAATATGGCTGGAATGATGGTTCAATCGGAACCACTGGCAGATGAACTGCTGGTAGTCGGTCTTAAAGATAAGGATGACATTTTAAATTCTCTGCAAAGCTCATCAATGGTTAAGGAGGAAATGATTCCTAAAAGCAAAGCTGAACAAATATATCGTTCAGCAAATCGAAACTCACTACGCCAGTGAAGCCGTAAATAGATCAATCAAGATTAGTCGACCGTATCCGACATGGCACAATCAAATACAGTACCCGTCAGAGTACACACTTCCAACGTGCCACATGTATAAAGGAACTAAGAATTCTCGCCGGCATATTGCGCGATTTGAACCCATGTGCGGCAATACTGATATAGTTCTCCTCTGACGGTTCATCGGCTGTCTGGCGGGCATTGCCTTCGAATGGTATGCGGAACTCCCGAATGACTCCATGAATACCTTCGACGAAATGGAGATGCCCTCCTGTCAGAGATTCGCTAGTGTGAATAAACGCACTACCGTGACGGCACTGGTCAACGAAAGGGTTAGACCGAATGAGACTTGGGTTCAATGTGTTACCCGATGGCGAAATCTCTGATCAAATACAAGCAACGCATCGATGAAGTTGCAGCCATGGGAATGCTCATAGCCACTCTTGACCCAAATTCAAAAGCGTCCTCGTATATGGCCCTCTTCAAGCCGACAGCCTTCCAAGAGCTCATGGATAAAATGACTCGATTGGATCAGCTGAGTCAAGACCCTTCATCATATAATGAAGATGAATGAAAAGCGGAGGTAAGGTGGTATTTGTCGCCGACGCTCAACAAAAAAATGAGCGACTTTGAAACAACCTGTCACCAAAATAGCGACGGCGTGGGTACTCACTCCCCCCGAGGTATACACAGGGGACATATTTATCACGACCCGAAATATTAGCTCATGACCAGCACTTGAATCACGCAACGTCTAAAGGCGTAACGGAATTCAAGTAAGCTGAAACCCAGAAATCTAAACCTTTTATGAAAAATAAAGGAGGTGAGGTTTTGAAATAAAGGTATAATGAAATCAAGTTTTCTTAATGCATAGAAAAGAAACATGAATGATGCAAATAAAATTTTCTAGTTTGAAAACATGTTTCGTCTTTTAAAATTTTGGCAGCACCTCCTTTGTATATTTTGATCCAAAACCACAAATACATAATAATGATAATGGCATCCCCAAGCGGGAGCTAGCTCTTCGCCAAACGGCGGATCACAACCACGCAAGACAATATAAATAAGTATACGACGCCCAACGGCGAAGTTCACCACAAAAAGATAAAAAAATGAGCAAGATATAACCCCAAAAGTGAATATAAAACCCATCGCTCAAATCTCGCAACTACAAGCCTCACTAAGTCTCATCACTTATACAATTTACAACTTTTGATTGATAGAGTTAACTAGATACAATATGAAATATAGATACAAGAGTGGGAATGATACAAATATCCCACCTACCAATGCAAAACACTCGAATGCAACTGTGTGCCAGCGAAGCCGCTACTGATCCAAGCGGTCAACCTGTAAGAACTGTGGCACAACGGGGGTGAGTTGCCAACTCGTGAGTAGAAAAATATCAACACATAGAAATCGAATAAATAACGACTCCTAGGTCAATTATATCATAAAGGTAATACTATGATATCTAGGGTGACCAGGTCTGTTTGTGCTAACAAGGTAGTCAATACCTATATGCATGCGGATAACATCCAACAGTAATAATCAATGCATGTATATAGATCTCGTCCAACCATAATCAAGGTATGTATGCATGTGGATCTCGTCCACCCATATAATCAATGTCTGTATGCATGTAAATATCATAAAGGGGGTGTGCATGAAAGTGTGAGGATATATATATCAACGGTGTCCCTCCCAACACATCAAAATCATGGAACCTAAGTGCCTAGTATCGACACTCGAAAATATCATGAAAACCGTGCCCAGCATCGGCACGTAAATCCTCATATATCGGGCTCCGTCGGTCCGGATAGGCCCCTCTCATCTCTCGACTCCGGTCGGTATCCTCCGGATATCCGCCGAGCCCAAGTACTATCACCGGTAGGTACTCGCCACCCTGTCAGGCTCATCGTCTACTCTACGAAAAACATTTCTCGCCCCGGGGAACCATACCGGGTCCACCATGAACCCGCAAATGGAATCATACGCCTCCTCGAATCGGGTTTCACATATCACACGTCTCAGAACCGAGAAAACGCATGGTGGACGCACTGAAATATCATATCAAGAGAAACCGGGTTTTTAAATCAGTACATGCTTTCTTTGAAATAGCCACGGTTCTCAAATCCAGAAATCTCATGAAAACAGCATATCTTAATGCGTAAAATCATAAAGCATGATGTATGCGACATGTGATGGAAATGTAAGCATAACAGTATATCATGATGCAACAATCCTACTGTGTAGTGACATGGCAATTATCGATGATGAAGTGTGTGAGCCGGCAAATCTGTGTGCGTGTAACATACACATCATCGATAATAGTGCAAGTGTACTAGCACAAGTATAAGCAATGCGATGGGAATAATATGAATGCAGCATAAAGGAAATCATATGCAAATGCTGACGGGTATACGTATCTAATATGACCGAGTCTGGGAATCTATCAATCGGTATCCAGCCTAACAACATCGCGTACGGTATGATCCATCATACGGCAACCTCTAGTCAAGGGTAAGGATCAATCATCAAGTCAAACTCATTACGCACGGAAAATTATCGTACGGCGGCATTAAGCTAATAGGGATCCTATACGACAAATGAGGGTACGGCCTGAAATCACGTACGGCCTATCATACATGATTCACAACATTCTATATATATCTATCTATATATATATATCTATATACTTATGTCCCAGGTCACATCCGCAATAATCTCACATCAGGGGACCGACAGGGTATAAATCATCTCGATCGACTCGCATCCGTATACCAACATATCATCAGGTCATCATATCCGTCTTATAATCTTTTCATCGCATTTATAACTCATATCAAGCCGAGTTTACCTAAACATTCTATCTCTACTATAAGTATAGGTATCTAATCTAACATACACACCCGAACCATACAATCAGATTTGTAAAGAAGCGAATCGTAGTTTTGAAAATAGGGGTTACGGTGTTTTTAAGAAAAATATATCATTTGAAAATCCGTAACATCCTTCAAGGTATATTTTTTAAAAGATACATACGACTCTTCGGTTTAGAAAAAGGTATGGTTCGGATGACGCATCTACATCGACTATCTAGTCCTACGGTACCCTAAACGGCAATATCGGCAAACGTCGTCCTCGAATCCCGTCATCACATAATAGCCGTATTATCTCATTTCTAACTATCCTTAGTTCCTAATATAGTATCACAAACTATCCTTTACTATAACCCTAGTTTCCTAATCTAGGTTTCCTAACCATATCCTATAATCAGTTTTCCATCAATACTTTCGGGGGTACTATACGCCATCCACCCGACTTCCCCCGTGGATATAGATCCACTCACCTGGTCTTCGCTCGCCGAAATCGATGACGCAGTGCTCCTTGGCCTCGGAATCCATACGAGGGTACCTACAATAATAAACAATCGCAATACGTATTAAAATCAAGGCGGAAAACCAAAACGGTACATGTTTCCCTCATAGGTCCAAACCTATAGCTTTGCGTGCAAAATACGACCAAAAACCCTGGTCGTGGATGTCCAAACGCCACACGACGGAAACACAATACCAAATACCAAAATCAAGTCAAAATGAAGTCGTAAATCCATGCATCAACTCATGGAAATGGTCCCAGATTTTACCCTAAGCCAAATTGGTCAATTCTGCATATATGGAGGGCCTAATTTACATCAAAAGGGACCCCAGAACAAATACGGATCAATTCTGATCTACCCTGGCCGCAAATTGCGGCCATATTGAATTAATCTGCGGCCTGGGTGCAAAGAATGGGGCTCAAGTCTTGGTGGTGTCTTCCTAGGTGCCTGCACGACTCCCAGTAATTGCAAAATCATTTCTAGTGTCCCCGGGTTGCTCCAGATTCCAAAATACCCTCTAAATCCATACATTTATCCGATATCGGGGTTTCTAAATCCATGTTTTGGGGTTTCTAAGCTCTGGTCCAGGTCATGAATTATCTCAAAAGTCTTATTGACAGCCACAAACATCACCAATTTCCCAAACCCTTCTCTTGGGATTTCAAAGTTCACACATCCATCACTACACGACATCTAAACTTAAACAAAAGCTAGGAAATCACAACTACTCTAAAAGAAAAGAGATATACCTCATGGTTACTCCCAAACACAACCCTAGAAATCCTCAATTTATCAAAATTCGACTTTTCTTGGTTCATAGCGATGAGGGTGATGAGGTGATCATTTTTTGTGAAAGTGGTATATGGTTTGGATGGAGTTTTGGAGATGGATTTGGGGTTTGAAGTTGGAGGGAGATGAGGGTGAGTAAAATGAAGAAGAAGATGAAAATGGTGGAGGAAAGGGATCATTGCAGCAGCCCCCCTCTCTCTCACACTCAAATGTTCTCACTCTCTCTCTCACAAGGTACACCTACCCTAATCATCATGTCCCCTTTTGACTTCTCTTTTTCTTTTTCTTTTCTCTCCACCAATAAACCATAATACATAATCCAAATGAAATGGAATATGTAACAAAATGAAACATGTCATGGTGCACTAACCATGGAAACTGTAAAAACGCGGATTTGGCTTAATCGCGATTAGTAGTGCACTAATCGTGTTTTTATCAAAACTGCATATAATAAATTTTAAAATTGCCAAATCCTTTAATTATATTATTAAATGAATAAATCATTTTAATTTATATTTATTTCACAATTATCGGTATATATTTATACCCTTTTTCGAAAACCCCAATTTCCCAAATCGGGCAGTTTTCGGGGAAAATATTATTTTAATATTAAATTCCAAAAATAATATTTTATATTTTCTGAAATGTTACAATATTTATCGCTGGAGAAAGAATCTCTACGTAAAATGGTCTTTTTTTCTCAAAGAATAGAAAGGATATCAAGGGGCTTACAAACGAGTCCTGCGGTCAAGTGGAATATCCCACTTGAACCCCCTAAAAAACGGTATGTCCACAAGCAAAATGGGCACGGATGAAAACCCGAAAGGGTGCTAGAGTAAAAACAGCAGGACTACCGACGATGTTTGTGAAAACCCGAAAGGGAGCAGACCCATAAAAAAATGGTACATCTGCAAGCAAAATGGGCATGGATAAAAACCCGAAAGGGCTCCGCGAGTAAAAACAGCAGGGCTACCGGTGAGTCTGTGAAAACCCAAAAGGGCGTAGACTCGTAAAAAATTCATGCACACTGGTAAGGTCCTCTCGACCTTGTAAGGAGAAAATACCTGCGTGAGATCCTTACGACTCACAAGGGAACAACACACTTAGGGATCCCCACGATTCCTGAGGAGAAACGCACTTACGAGATTCTCGCGACTCGTAAGAAGAAACATTTTTATGAGACCCTTAACTCATGAATTCAAAAGCCTTAGTCGATAGGATCCTAACCCTGTTTGTTAAGCCATCTTTGTTCGAATCGACAGATGCAAATGATGATTCGCTCCTGGCAATGTCCCAGTGGTAGCGATGTCGATGCCTAAATTGGTATCAAATTCCAAGTCTTTTCACGGCAAATGATGATTCGCTCCTGGCGACATTCCAGTCGTAGCGATACTGATGCTAAGATTGGTATCAGATCTTGAGTTCCATACTCACAAAAAAAATGGGTACGTCCATAAGCAAGATGGGCATGGATGAAAACCCGAAAGGACTCCATGAGTAAAAACAACAGGGCTACCGGCGAGTTTGTGAAAACCCGAAAGGGCGCAATCTCGTTAAAAGACACTTGCAAAGTCCTCTCGACTTTATAAGGAGAAAACTACCTGCGTGAGATCCTTACGACTCACAAAGGAGCGACACACTTGGGGATCCCCACGATTCCTGAGGAGAAATTACACTTACGAGATCCTCACGACTCGAAAGGAGAACCGTCTTATGAGACCCTCACGGCTCATAAGATTCGAAAGTCTTAAGCTACAGGGATCTAAATCTGTTCTTAAGCCATCACATTTCCCAGACTGCCCTACAAACGGTTCAATATTCACCCTTGTATACAATCCACGGGCACAAATAAACGTCTCCCCCATCAAGTCCCACCAACGACGAGAAATGTCCTTATTTGGTGAACAAACACTTGTAGATCTTCTCGACTTGCAAGGAGAAAACACTCTTGTAAGATTCTTACGACTTATAAGAGAACACACACTTAAGAATCCTCATGATTCTTAAGGAGGAAACGCACCTACGAGATCCTCATGACTCGTAGGGAAAAACACCTTTATGAGACCCTTACGGCTCATGAAGTCAAAAGCCTTAGTCGACAGGATTCTAACCCTGTTTGCTAAACCACCTTTGTTTAAGTCGACAAAGGCAAATGTTGATTCGCTCCTTACAATATCCCAGTTGTAGCGATGCTGATTCCTACATCGGTGTCCAATTCTAAGTCCTTTCACGGCAAATGATGATTATTTCCTGGCAACATTCCAGTCGCAGCGATGCTGATGCTAAGATTAGTATCAGATCTACTCGGAAAAAAATGCATGTAAAATAGCCGAAATATTTGGGCAACTCACAATAAAAAACAGCGAGTAAAATGGAAAAAACAGCCGAAATGATTGGGCACCGCGAAAAATAGCCGAAATGATTATCCAATTGCGACTTTCGCGATACAAAAGGCTGAAATGATAGAGCATCGCGGAAAGAAAATAAAAAAATACATATAAAATAACACTTTTTCCCTACAGGCGAGTCCATACCGATCCCTGTAAATAATCCATAAGCATAAACAAAAAGAGAACCACATTTCCCCACCAGGCTCTTTTAAACGGAGAGTCAAATCTCGACGGCGTCATCTACAACCTAGAGATCATCAACGGCGTTCCCCCCTCATTCCAGCAGGATACGGATGCGACACCACCAATCGGAGCCACGGCAAAGTCCCTAGTTCCTAGACTCTGCGGTTAACAGACAACCGAAAGTCGATCCCCGACACTGTAGAAAACGGAGAAGTCGATCCCGACACCGTAGAAAACGGAGAAAGTCGATCCCGACACCGTAGAAAACGGAGAAAGTCGATCCCGACACCGTAGAAAACGGAGAAAGTCGATCCCGACACCGTAGAAAACGGAGAAAGTCGATCCCCGACACCGCAGAAAACGGAGAAAGTCGATCCCCGACACCGCAGAAAACGGAGAAAGTCGATTCCCGACACCGCAGAAAACGGTGAAAGTCGATCCCGACACCGTAGAAAACGGAGAAAGTCGATCCCCGACACCGTAGAAAACGGAGAAAGTCGACACCGTAGAAAGCGGAGAATGTCAACCCCGACACCGCAGAAAACGGAGAATATCAACCCTGACACCGAAAAAAGTGGAGAATGTCAACCCTGACATCGCGGAAAGCGGAGCATGTCAGCTAATGACCTTCAACCCCCAAGGAAATCAGTGTCCTTGGTAAAACCTCTCAATTCAGGGAAATCGGCGTC
Source organism: Agapanthus africanus (assembly GCA_030015575.1). Taxonomy (NCBI): domain Eukaryota; kingdom Viridiplantae; phylum Streptophyta; class Magnoliopsida; order Asparagales; family Amaryllidaceae; genus Agapanthus; species Agapanthus africanus. The sequence continues at coordinate 183,962,162 of CM057338.1, read as the reverse complement.
CTTAGAGAGAACTTCTCGATTCGCGTCGACCCGCAAGAAAATCAGTGTCTTTGTAGGAATACCCCGATTCGTTTCGACCCCATGGAAATCAGTGTCCTTGGCAAAACCTCTCAATTTAGGAAAATCAGCGTCTTTGGCGAGAACCTCTCGATTCGTGTCGACCCGCAAGGAAATCAGTGTCTTTGTAGGAATACCACGATTCGTTTCGACCCTAGGGAAATCAGTGTCCTTGGCAAAATATCTCGATTCAGGGAAATTAGCGTCCTTGACGAGAGCATCTCGATTCTTATCGACCCGCAAAGAAATCAGTGTCTTTGCAGGAATACCTCGATTCGTCTCGACCCCCAGGGAAATCAGTGTCCTTGTCAAAACCTCGATTCAGGGAAATCAGCGTCCTTGGCGAGAACCTCGACTCGCGTTGACCCGCAAGGAAATCAGTGTCTTTACAGGAATCTCTCGATTCGTCTCAACACCAGGGAAATCAGTGTCCTTGGCAAAAACCTCGATTCAGGGAAATCAGCGTCCTTGGCGAGAATCACGATTCGCATCGACCCGCAAGGAAATCGGTGTCTTTGCAGGAATCTCTCGATTCGTCTCAACCCCAAGGAAATCGGTGTCTTTGGAAAGACCTCTCGATTCAGGAAAATCAGCGTCCTTGGCGAGAACCTCGATTCGCGTCGACCCGCAAGGAAATCAGTGTCTTTGCGAGAATCTCTCGATTCGTCTTGACCTCAGGGAAATTAGTGTCCCTGCGCTGTTTCCCCCAATCAGAGCAAAGATCTGTTTTAAAATTCAAAATTAAAAAATTGAAGCAACGCTTCAGATTCAGCGCTAGGCGCGCTGCGCGCCACATGTCAAACACAGATGCGCTAGCGCCAGGTGCGCTGCGCCCTAGGCAGCGCACCCCCAATCAGAGCAAAGCTCTGTTTTAAAATTCAAAATTAGAAAATTGAAGCAACGCTTCAGATTCAGCGCTAAGCGCGCTGCGCGCCACGTGTCAAACACAGATGCGCTAGCGCCAGGTGCGCTGCGCCCTAGACAGCGCACCCCCAATCAGAGCAAAGCTCTGTTTTAAAATTCAAAATTCAAAAATGGAAGCAACGCTTCAGATCCAGCGCTAGGCGCGCTGCGCACCACGTGTCAAACACGGGTGTGCTAGGCGCGTTGCACACCACGTGTCAAACACGGGTGCGCTAGCGCAGGCTGCGCTGCACGCCACGTGTCAAACGAAGGTGCGCTAGCGCAAAGTGCACTGCGCTCTGAGCAGCGCACCACGTGCAAAGCACGGGTGCGCCAGCGCTGGAATTATAAAATTCCCCACCGTTAGATCAAAAGATCTAATAATAATGATAAATCATTAATTAATCAGAATTAAAATTCTGTTATGGAAAGATCTTTCCAATCTTGTTAAAAACAAGAAAATTGCCTTCTGTAAAACAGAAACCCTAGGATCAAAGATCCAACAGTGGGGAAACATCCCCAAATCAATCAGAGAAAGATCTCTTTAACTGATTTAACAAATCAATTTGCCCTATATAAAGGCCTCAAGACTTCAAGTTTGATATAGAGAAACCCCCCTAAAAACTTTGAGAAAACTCAAAAGAAAGAGAGCAAGCTCTTGAAAGAAGATCATTTCTTCAAGGTAAAAAGAATGATTCTTGAACAAAGAGATGAAATCATCTCATTAAAACAGAAGAATTATCTTCTTAAAAGATCATAGATCTACAAAAGGCCAAAGTCTTTTATAAAGAGAGATCAAAAGATTTCATCATAAAAACAAAAGAAGTATTTACTTCATTCACAGATCATTGATCTACAAAGACAAAGCGCTTTCAAAAATAAGAACTGTTGTTCTTGAATCTTGAGGCAAAGCCTTCTTTAAAAAGAGCATAAATTTGTTCACAGATCATAAATTTGATCAAATGCGCTTTGCGCTGTTGAAAAGTGCCTTGCACTCTTGAACTGCGCTTCTGCGCTCCTTGGACCGGCGCTCAACGCCAAAATACGCCACGTGTCAACCACGTATGCAACTTGCGCTTTGCGCTTCTAAAATAGCGCACTGCGCTCATGGGCTGGCGCTCAGCGCCAAGCGCGCCACGTGTCACTCACAGGTGCGCCACTGAATGTCACTGTAGAGGTCTGAATCTCACACTACTAAACCCGAGGATGTGCGATAATCCACACCATCCAGAACGGGTTCCCCAAAGTGGGTTGTAGTGGCGCTTTACAAAGATTGTAAAATACTAAATCCTTCAGAAAACGGTTTTATAAAGTAAATGGTATTTATTTGTAAAAATGTCAATTTTCCGTATTTTAGGTTTTAGGGTTTCCTGAGTCAACTAGACTATTTCTAAATGGTCTAAATGACAAGTCATGAGATGCCTCAAATCGCCTCTTCACCGCCAATTGTGGCCAGGTAAGTACAAGTGAAGAAAGGAGGGATCCGCTCATGAATCACCGTGATACAGGCCTTTTAAAGTTACCTTTCTCACTTGCCTAGCCTAGACACCACAAAGTCAGGTTTAGATAAATGACCGATGTCCACAACTTATCGTATTTTCATAATAAGTGGTACTTCTTTAAAAGTGTATCAAAACTAAATCTTTTAGAAATGGTTTTATTAAGTATATGGTATTTAAATGAAATTGTTTGTTTTCTTGTATTCTAGGTTCTCGGGGGTGTTGCATATGAGTGTGTGAGGAGGTAGGTCGTTACTTCGTGATCTACTTTAAATGTATAGTAAGTTTGATAGGGTTAAGTGAAGGATTGAAACAATGTGGTATTTAAGTGAAAAATACGATAATTTGAAATAGCTATCATTTCATGTGATGAAACTTGTTCAAATTGTTTGATTAGTGTTTAATAGTCAACATAAGGATATTTAAGTATGATTGTATTAGTGAGAAGTGGAATTTCATAGAAAACCGAATCGGAAATCGGATTTGTTCCGATTCCGTCGGTTTTGTAATTTCGTATTTTGATAATAGAAAAGAGAGAGAGAAAAGGACTTATGAGTTTTAGATTACTCAAGAGAGTGAGAGGGAACTAGAGAGATCGTCGGTGTGTTGCGTCATCGCCGATAGTTCCTAAGATGATCGCCGGAAGTTCCGCCGGAATTTCGTCGGAGCTTCGCCTTGAGCTTGTTTTCAAAGTACACGATCTTTGGAAAATTTTTGAGAAAGTGGGCTCAGGATTTTGGGGTGAGAGGGTAGTGTGTAGGGTTGGAATTTATAGGGTTAGGCTAGTGTAGAGTAGATGAAAAGTTTAAAATAAAAATGTGATAAAATGTAATAAAAATATATTAAAAGTGGAGTAATTGGGGTTTTTAAAGAGCTCTGGAAATGGTCTGAGGCTGAAATTTTGCAGGTGCATAGGGAATATGAAAAGACACAACTTTCATGTTGGGACCGTCGCCGGAATCGACCGACTCAGCCGTGACTCGGTCTGAGGACGGAGTCAGACCGAGTCAAGGCCGATTTGGCCAATTCCTGGCCGAGTCAGGCGGCCGGGATCCCCCCCGATGGTTCATCTAACTCCTGAAAATGTTACATATTTGAGTGTAGTAGGTTTTTTTGTGAGATATGCACGTGTAAACTCTTGGTATTCTAAAGGTTTTAAAAAAAATCAATATTAAAAATAATGTGAGGTATTGGATTTGAACTCTGGTGGCTTGGTTCAGTAGTGCAAGGTATTACCAATGAGCTACAAGCTCTTTCTTGTAATTATGGAGCTAATTAATTATTTAAAGTAATAACAGTAAATATAAATACCCCAAGTATACATTAATTTCAAAGCAAATTTTTGTACACTAAAAATAGAGTTGTTACATTCTTTTAACTTGTTATTAAAAAGCAAAATAATTACTTATAACTTGTACTCAGGCTAAAATACCCCTTTATGGATTTTTTTGAAATTTTTTTGTAAGAACTTGTATTGGAAATTTGGGGTTGTTACATTCTACCCTCCTTATAAAAATTTCGTCCTCGAAATTTGTAAAAGAAAAGTGTAACAGATTCAAGGAAAGTTTGGTGACTGGAGTACTGACAGTGTGTGGAAAAAAAAACAAGGTGGTGCAAGGGTTTTAAAAATGTGAAAGTGAAATACTAGTGTTACCTTGGTCAACTGTCTTGGCTTCTATGGCTGCTAAGGTGTTACAAGGTGTTTAGAAGTACTTGATAGTGTATGAAAAATGTGTGAAGGAATGAAAGGATGCAAAGGTTTTGGTAAGATTGTAAAAGAAGTGAGGGAATTTTAGGTTAGGACAGATTCAAAGTATATGAAATTGTAAAATTCAAGGAATATGAAATTGTAAGATTTAAGGAACATGAATTGTAAAGAATATTTTAGTTGCTGGTTCTTGTATTATATTGCTTAGGTTGTTCAAGCAGAACAGAACTGCATGATAGAGTTTCATACAGCTCTGACCTGCATGGGCCACCAACAAAACCTGTCACGCCCCGCTTCCCGATGTACGGCGAAGGGGACGCGACTGGTCCGCTACGTATATACTCAGAAGTACATACGCTAAGCGTATCTAAGCAATATAAAAATAAATACACAAGAGACAAGATATAATAAAAACAACAACTTTTATTTATTAACATTCTTTTGTACAATGCATGAAAAGGAAATACAACTGAAATAAAAATGATGCCTAAACAATAGCATGACAGGAAATGAAAAGTACTAAATGGAAAATGTACAATGAAACTAGAGCTCTGGTTCTTCAGCAAGCTGATCCAAGTCTTCTGCAGATGGCTCGATCTCTATCGGGTCCAAACCACCTGACGACATTCAAATAAGAAAGAAATAGAATGTCGTCAGCGAACAGATCGCTCGGTAAGTCCCAAAGATAAGGGAGAAGTAAAAAAGAAAAGAGAGAGAGAGAGAGTAGCTTTTAATGTTGTATTATATTGTTGTAATATTGTATTAACGCTGTTGTTTGTAGCTTGGTACAGAAGAATGCCAGTGTATACGAGAGGGGTCTCAGTATGCTAGAGACCAGGGCAAATGGAAGTACAAGGCTCCGTTATACAACCCGGAACAACGGCAATTGGATTCATGTTAGGTGTCTTAATCTTACCGTCTCGTACCACCTTTAACACCTTCCGTACCAATCTACCCCTTAAACCCCGTAGTGTTTTATTTGTATTGTTTTGTACTGTAAATTGTATTGAATGTATAATTGAAAGACTGACCGAAACCATGATATCAGTAAACGGATGTAACCGTAGAATGATGTAAATGGAATAATTGGAGAACCATGTAAATGGAATGTATATTCATAGTTCGGTTCAGTCAAGTTGTATAGATTGATAATTGGATTCATGGATTCATTTTGAATTGTAATATTGAAGATTGTAGATTGTACTTGAATCATATTCAAGTCAAATATAATCAGACTCAAACCCGAGTCAGACAATTAGAAATGTAAATCGAAGTCTTGATTAATTCTTACCTATAATTTGCTAGGGTCCTTAGGGAAATTTATAAAACTTGAGGGGGTTTTATGTAAAAATACTTTTATATACTTTTCAAAATACACCTCAAGTATTCGTTATTCGTCTTTAGAGTTGTAATGAAAGTGGATTTTATATTGTGATTTTCTAGTGAAAATATCCTAATTTCATAAATAAAGGTATTTATTTGTAAAGTTGATTTATTTGGAATTCATAGTATTTTAGTGTAAAATTTATTCTTGTGATTTTTAGAAAAAGGTGGAATATTTATATCATAATAAAATAGGTATTTTAATGATAAATATACATATATTTATACAAAAATAATTTTAATAAATATTTTATATTCTAAAAATCTCATTTTCTTAAGATGTCGTATTTTAAATCTTTCGAGACCGAATGCTCCTTGCGGAGGTCTGAATCTCGCACTACTAAGCCCGAGGATGTGCGATAATCCGCACCATCCTGAACGGGTTTCCCAAAGTGGGTTGTAGCGGCGCTTTACAAAGATTGTAAAATACTAAATCCTTTATAAAACGGTTTTATAAAGTAAATGGTATTTATTTGTAAAAATATTAATTTTCCGTATTTTAGGTTCTAGGGTTTCCTGGGTCAACTAGAATATTTCTAAATGGTCTAAACGATAAGTCGTGAGATACCTCAAATCGTCTCTTCACCGCCAATTGTGGCCAAGTAAGTACAAGTGAAGAAAGGAGGGATCCGCTCACGAATCACCGTGAGACAGGCCTTTTAAAGTTACCTTTCTCACTTGCCTAGCCTAGACACCACAAAGTCAAGTTTAGATAAACGACCGATGTCCACAACTTATCGTATTTTCATAATAAGTTGTACTTCTTTAAAAGTGTATCAAAACTAAATCTTTTAGAAATGGTTTTATTAAGTATATGGTATTTAAATGAAATTGTTTGTTTTCTCGTATTCTAGGTTCTCAGGGGTGTTGCATATGAGTGTGTGAGGAGGTAGGTCGTTACCTTATGATCTACTTTAAATGTATAGCAAGTTTGATAGGGTTAAGTGAAGGATTGAAACAATGTGGTATTTAAGTGAAAAATACGATAATTTGAAATAGCTATCATTTTATGTGATGAAACTTGTTCAAATTGTTTGATTAGCGTTTAATAGTCAACATAAGGATATTTAAGTATGATTGTATTAGTGAGAAGTGGAATTTCATAGAAAACCGAGTCGGAAATCGGATTTGTTCCGATTCCGTCGGGTTTTGTAATTTCGTATTTTGAGAATGGAAAAGAGAGATAGAAAAGGACTTACGAGTTTTAGATTACTCAAGAGAGTGAGAGAGAACTAGAGGAATCGTCGGTGTGTTGCGTCGTCGCCGATAGTTCCTAAGATGATCGCCGGAAGTTCCGCCGGAATTTCGTCGGAGCTTCGCCTTGAGCTTGTTTTCAAAGTACACGATCTTTGGAAAAATTTTGAGAGAGTGGGCTCAGGATTTTGGGGTGAGAGGGTAGTGTGTAGGGTTGGTATTTATAGGGTTAGGCTAGAGTTAAGGTAGATGAAAAGTTTAAAATAAAAATGTGATAAAATGTAATAAAAATGTATTAAAAGTGGAGTAATTGGGGTTTTTTAAGAGCTCTGGAAATGGTCTGAGGCTGAAATTTTGCAGGTGCATAGGGAATATGAAAAGACACAACTTTCATGTTGGGTCCGTCGCCGGAATCGGCCGACTCGGCCGTGACTCGGTCTGAGGACGGAGTCAGACCGAGTCAAGGCCGATTTGGCCGATTCCCGGCAGAGTCAGGTGGCCGGGATCCCCCCCCCCCCGACGGTTCATCTAACTCCTGGAAATGTTACATCTTTGGGTGTAGTGGGGTTTTTATGAGATATGCACGAGTAAACTCTTGGTATTCTAAAGGTTTTTAAAAAATCAATATTAAAAATAATGTGGGGTATGGGATTTGAACTCTGGTGGCTTGGTTCAGCAGTGCAAGGTATTACCAATGAGCTACAAGCTCTTTCTTGTAATTATGGAGCTAATTAATTACTTAAAATAATAACAGTAAATTTAAATACCCCAAGTATACATTAATTTTAAAGCAAATTTTTGTACACTAAAAATGGAGTTGTTACATTCTTTTAACTTGTAATTAAAAAGCAAAATAATTACTTATAACTTGTGCTCAGGCTAAAATACCCCTTTATGGATTTTTTTGAAATTTTTTTGTAAAAACTTGTATTGGAAATTTGGGGTTGTTACACTGAACTAGCGCAATGCGCTTATAAATTGAAAGCGCTTAGCGCTCATAAACTGGTGCAATGCGCTCACTATCTAGCGCTTAACGCCATGCGCGACACGTGTCCTCCACGTGTGCGCTACTTGACAGAAGCGCACTGCGCTCTTTAATTGGCGCAAAGCGCCTGGCGCGCCACGTGTTGCGCTGTCAGAACAAAAATTGTTCTTTAATAAAACCCAGAGCTCTGATGAATACTCTGCATTCAATACAAGATAAAAAATTTATCAAGATTATTGAAAAGGGCTAAGCCCAAGTAAAGGCTCAATAGCCAGAACAATAAAATGTTAAATGTTTATTGGATTTAGCCCAATATTGGTCATAAGTCCTCAACTTATATTGAACTGAGCCCATCTGCTCACGAATATTTAACAGATCTCAATCCCAAACTGGACTACAGATCTTTCAACCAACTCATACCGGTTCAAGGGTACATCTCTTTACTCCTCTGATATATGTCGCTGTAATCCTTCAACGTCTTCAGAGAGGTGACGGGTCCCGACAACCACACGTTTTACGGACTGTGGGGTCCTTAAACTCATGGACTACGATGTCCTTAAACTTTATAGACTACGATGTCTTTAAACTACGAACTGTGGGGTCCTTAAACTCATGGACTACGATGTCCTTAAACTTCGTAGACTACGATGTCTTTAAACTACGGACTGTGGGGTCCTTAAACTCATGGACTACGATGTCCTTAAACTTCATAGACTACGATGTCTTTAAACTACGGACTGTGGGGTCCTTAAACTCATGAACTACGATGTCCCTAACCTCGGATTGTGGGGTCCCTTTAAACCCATGGACTACAATGTCCTTAACCTGGACCGCAATGTCTTTAAACTAATCGACCGCAATATCTTTAAACTAAACAATAGAGCCCAAATACTCTCTTGTTGGATCTAAACGATCCTGTTAAGTTGATCTTAGTCTAAATTAGACTAACGTATCCTTAACAAACGTTTAAGTTGATCTTAGTCTTAGATGAGACTAACGTATCCTTAAACCCAACCTCAAACCCACATCTAAGAAGATACGGATTTGGACTAATCCACGCCCTACGGGCGACAACATAAATTAGTCTCCATATACAATCCACGGGCAACCACAAACAAAACAAACACCCACGACACGAAGTGACCATCTGGAGAAGGAGAAAGTTGTTACCACGATACGGTAGCGTAATTAACTGCAGGGGCTTGCGCCTGCAGGGAAGAGCGTCCCCACAATCAAAAACCCTTCAAATGAGGGGGAATCTGATGAAGTCTGCTATATCGGCCGCATCCGTTTAAACTTTCGGTACACGGTGCCATAAATCAATTTGGTATCTTCGGAAAGGTGGACGGATAGCACCAATTAGCATCTGCCCTCGAATTTCAAGCCTGACGTCCCAACGTCCCGGTCGCGTCTTTCGGCGGGGAACAGATTCTGGCACGCCCGGTAGGACCTTTTCCTCTTTCCACTCCACACTTCGTGTGTCGTGTTCGCGAACGAATCGCGGTTTGATATGGTTGCCCTTGGTTTCGAGGTACTAAGATTTAGTTTCTTGCTTGGCGCAGAAAATGAAACATCAATGGCGTCTACTTGCGCGAAGTGTTCCAACTGCAATTGCAACTCACGCTCTGCCTCATCTGGAGGCATAGCTTACGGGCCCCAAGCGGCCTCCCTGTTCACAATGCCGGTGGACCAGGTGACTCAAGCCACCACTAGATTGTTTTTCGGGACCATGCTCCCACCTATGAGCTTCAGCGCCCCTGTACCATCATAAGAAGCTCCCAAGAAGTCGATCTTTGATCAGCTTGCAACTACAGTGGCCCCCCTCAACGGGTCGTCCAGCTCCAGCGCCTCAGCCTTCGCCAGATTGGGCCAAAATTCATGTGGGCCCATGATGAAGCCTACAGTTCCAGAAAAGGTTATTCCGAAGAGGATAGCCATCCCTGCTCACGAAGCCGTCAAGGCGGCTTCTCCTGCCAAAGGGTCGGTCTTTACAAGACTGACTGTTCCGGCTCCCACTCCGGCTCCCGTCCCTGCTCAAAATTCTGTTTTTGACAGATTGGATACTGCTACTCAACGGATGTCGGTCTTTAAAAGGCTGGTGCCGGTAACGCCTCACCAGAACAGGGGGCATGACGAAGCCATCCCCATCACCGAACCAACACCATCGGCTCGACACGCTCGACGTTGCCACTGGCGCCGAGTAAGGAAGACTGGGGGCAACTCCCCCTCTGGTTTAACTCCACGAGCCCCAACGGTGGAAGTCAATGCTGCTGTTCCAACTGAGAACAGCTTTGAATTGCTGAACAAGGTGCGCAGGAACTCTCCTACCGCCGTACTGAAAAGATCTCCTCCACCCGTGGAGAATGCACCGAAGGTGAAGCCGGAACAGCCCCCTCAGCGGCTGTCCTCCAAAGTTTACAAAGTCTGGCGACGAGTTCAGGATTCAGTAATTGATCAAGATTACCCTCGCAGACAGAAAAAGGTGAAGGTTCAACAGGAAGAAAACCGTCCTGTCAAGCCACAAAGGACGACAACTACCTGGGTGCCCGCTGCAATGGCCCCCTCAAAAGAGAAGAAGGCCAGAGAAAGCCCCTGTGACTACGGCAGACCACAAAGACACTGAGCCCAAACGCCCCAAGTCTGGGGGCATAATCGTGCATACTGTTTATATGGATTCCAGAAAAGAGGAAAGCTGCACTTCTACAGGTCACCGACCGCTCACCCGATCCATGACAAAAGTCCAGGAGCAACAACAGAAGCTTCAGGAAATGCGGACGCAAATGGCCGCACTCACCGGGCCAAAAGAAAGCCCGGAGGCGTCATCAGAGCAGCGTCATGAACAAGAAACCGATGCTGACTTCCTCCGTAGAGTCCTCGAAAAGAAGGACAGAGAAGCAGCAGAACAAGCGGCTAATATAAAACGAATGGCGCTTCTCTTCCAAGACATGGTCGGGATGATGTTACAACCAGAACCTCCAGCTGAAGACCCTCCTATCATCATTGAAGACGACAGAGGGGAGACATCAAACCCTCATCCGGCTCTTTCAGTAGCCAAAGAGGAAACCATTTCCAAGGTCGCTCTGGATGACTATATTGCTCAGCAAATACGAGCTCACCAGGTGAATGAAGTAGCCGGCCAGGTTGTTAAAACTGGGCAACCATACCTATGCTGGTATGATCAAATAAAGTACCCGCCGGGATACACGATCCCCAAATTCCATGTGTACAAGGGGACAGGCAATCCCCACCAACATATCGCTCAGTTCAGGCCTCTTTGCGGCAACACCGGGGGTGATGATAAACTTTTGCTCTGTCGGTTTGTTGGCAGCTTGTCGGAGACAGCGTTTAAATGGTACTCTGAACTTCCAAATGACTCCGTTAAGAATTTCGCAGAAATGGAGCTATTATTCACGCAAAGATTTGCAAGCGCTAGCGAGCGCACCCCAATCACAGCATTGATTAACGCCAGGGTAAAACCAGGTGAGACGTGGGTTCAATACACAATCCGATGGCGGAATCTGTGGTCGAAATGCGAACAACGCATCGAAGAAGTGTCGGCGGTGGGCATGTTCGTAGGCACTCTGGACCCTCATGCAACTATTTCCCAATTCATGATGTTCTTCAAGCCGACCACGTTCCAAGCCTTGATCGATAAATTGGCCCAAATGGACCAGATGGGTCATAGACCGTCTCCTCCAAAGCCGGAGCCGCGGAACGAGAAGGGAAAGGGGAAAGCGACCGTCGTCGCTAATGCTCAACAGCAGCCCGGTGGCCCGAGACCAGTTGATCGCCAAAATAACAGAACTCGATCTCTCGAAGATAAAATGAGACACCCTTATTTGTTCCCTCGAGACAAGACGAAGAGGTTATTCGAGCTTGCACTGCGCAACAGGCTCATCAATCTGCCGGAGCCAAGGCGCCCGGCGCAACCCGACGACATTAGCAATCCTAACTATTGCCCTTATCACCGAATGTTGGGCCATCCGATCTAGGATTGTTACATCTTCAAAAGCTGGATAGAAGATCAATACCAACAGGGCAAATTCGTATTATCTGAGAATTGGAAGGTGAACCCGCCTCGGCCACACACTCCCAAAAAAACAGATACACCGAGGGCATCATGCTCTTTCATAGAAGAAGCTCCATGGGAGGTCGCTCTTTCAGCCAAGACGAAAAGAATGCTGAAGGATCTCCAAACATGCCCGGTGATCAGGTGGAAAACCCTACTCGAACCCGAGATCATCGAGGGGATGCTGAAGCCGCGCCCAACTCCAAAAATCGGTGGTGATAGCCAAAACACTCACATCCAGCCGTCCAAGTGTTCGAAGAAGAAGAAGAAGACCAAAAAGCCCGTGAAGCCGAACGAAAAGCGCACGGACCTGCAAAAACAGATTGACGCGCTGGAAGAGTATAACCAGAAGGTGCGGACTCCAATCACGCTCCAAGAGTTCCTCAGCCACGTCCATGAGGACGGAAATGATGGAGAAGACTCGTCAGATGAATCTGAAGATTACGTGGCAAGTTGCCATGTGATCTCTCACTCGTCGATAGATTATGAAGAAGCTCCTTGCACCGAGAAACTGGGGGCAAATCCTGAACTGGAACTTCTAGAGCCGTCAGACGAAATGATTGATGCATTCCTGAACGAAGCTCTTCTGAAAAGCAAAGCTGCTTGAGAGCGTGAGATGGCCATATTTGAAAAGGCCAAACGTCGGCGACTGGACGAAAGGGTCGAAACACTCTCACCAGATCAAAGTACCTCCATTGCAAATAAAAGCAGGTTCAAGACGAGGAAAAGGTTCGCCAAAGCCATATCGATGGGAATGAAGCTGCCATCCCCCAAAGCAAACGCCCTTGGTGAAGCAGAAACACATCCTAGCTACTGCTTATATCATCGAAAGATTTCGCACCCCACCGAAGAGTGCGACGCTTTTAAAAGATGGTGGCAGGGATATGTTGTTCGCTGGCAACATTTTAAGCGGATGAAACGCAAAACTCGTCGGGAGCAAAGAAGTACGACCGAGGAGCGTAAAAAAACTACCGGTGACTGTCGCATGGTTAACACCGGGAGATCGCAGGTTCTCACCTTCGGGAGCGACTCTGACGAAGAAATGGCTCTTGGCCCTCTCTTTAAAGAGTCCACCTCGAGAAAAGAGGAAGAACCAAAAACCTGTGAAAATATTCAGCTGCGCAACTGTACGCTGCCCGAAAGAATCTTGGGCCCTCGAACAGTGGGTCAAATAGAAAAGATAAGGGAAAAGAAAAAATCCCTGAGGATATTATCCTCGATGACCAAGCCGTTAAAGGACTAACAGCCAAGGACCCGCCAAAGAAAAATAAGGTGGACTACAACGTTCTGGCACACTTGAGAAAGCTACCTTCGCGGTTAAGCATTCTCGACGCCCTTCTATTATCCAAAGAAGTAAGAGATTCTTTGATCAAAGCATTACAAAAGCCCGGGCAATTCCAAGCTTTCTTCGCCGAAGAAAAGATGAAGGACGAGTTGGAAGAAGTGCACACAGCCGATATCACCTTCGGCGATGAAGATCTTCTCCTCGGGACGTGTGAGCATAACCGTCCCCTATATGTCTCCAGATACTGTCATGATATCAAGATAGGCAAAATCTTGGTCGACAATGGGTCCTCCGTCAATCTCCTCAATGTGAGAGTGTTGAAGGAAATCTGCATGATCCAACATCTCGCTCGTCATAAAATCACCATCTCCGGATTTGACTCCCAGTCATCACGGACGCTTGGGTCTGTAATATTGACACTACGTTTTAGGCTGCTTGTCACAGACATTAAGTTTCACGTCATTGACGCCGAGACATGCTACAATGCTTTGCTCGGCCGGTCCTGGTTACACGAGTACAACATCATCCTTTCTACACAACATCAGTGTATGAAGTATTTCAAGGATGGTCTCGAGTATACCGTGACAAGGGAACTAAACCCATTCTCCGTGAACAAAGTCCGAAAGTACGAAGATGCAAAATACCTCTTACTAGACTTTGAGAACATGAAAAGATGTCACAAACCGAAGAACAAAGCTATCACCACCATTCCGGTCTTCGGAAGTGATACCGAGGAGGAAGAAGAGATAGTTTACTCAGGTCCGCCCCAGTACAATAAGCCGGGACCGTCCACTCTTATGTTGATCTTCGGCAGCGACTCGGAAGAAGAGGTCAATGCCATATCCTCTGCTCGGCTATCCATACAAACCTTCGCCGATGAAGAGCAAAGTTTGCAAGTTGCTATGGTTCCACCCAACCATCATAAAGAACTAGACACGCTTGATACCTACAGTGTGGAAGAACTGCAGACATTCTACGTCCCTCCCAGGCGAAAAGGTGAAAAGGCGATCCTGTTCTACCGATCTGGGGAGACCAAAGTGGAGAAAGAAATCTGGCAGGGCGCGGATTCTACACTCGACAGGCTCCAGCCCATCCGTTTGCCCAGATATTACACGAACGGACTAAAGAGACTCTTGAGACGCCAAGGTGTACCCTTTAAGCAAACGGCGCGACAAGCACGATTCTATAACAGGATCTGGAACGTTCCCGGAACTCAACGAAAGTTGCCCAACGGGAGAATGGAAACGACCGGGCTTGGGTATGTTCAATCTAAGAAACGGGAGCTACTACGTGACTGCTACATCATACATGACTTTGATGAAGAAGGAGATGCTCTGTGGGAAGATGCTAACCCTGAACCAGAAAGAGCTTCCGCCGTGAAAATGCCCAGTTCGTCGTTCGAAGAACAAATGGACAAGCTTATAAGGGAAGCAGGTCAAAAGGTTCGAAATGACCATAATCGCGAAATGGCCATCTACGAGAAAGCCAGGACGCAACACCTCCTTCAACAGGCTGTGAAAAATGAAAATGCTCCTCCTTGTCAACCCGTTGTACAAAAAGCCCGACGCAGAGCCAGAAACAAACCAAAGAACAGGAAAGGCGTTCGACAGCAACAAAGCGGGTCCAAGAAGCCACGCGGTCAGGAATCGAGCAGTCCGGATTCGTCTCTTATAAAAAGATGAGTCGAGCATATTCTTTTCCCCAAGACAAGACAAGGAAGATATTCGATCTTGTCATAAAACATCAGATGATGACACTCCCGGAGTCCAAGCACCCCGAGCAAGCAGGCGAAGTCTCTCACCCGGACTATTGCTCCTATCATAGGGCAATAGGACATCCTATTGAAGACTGCTTCACCTTCAAGAACTGGGTCGAAGACCAATATCAACAGGACAGGTTCGCTCTATCCAGCATTAGGAGGGTAACCCCGCCACAGAAGCATGAACCCAAATCCACGAGAGTAGAACCGGATCAATATTGGTCTTGAAAGCGATCTCGTACCTGTCACATGATAACGCTGTCGGAAGAAGAACCCGAGAATATGGATGAACTCCCCTGGTGCTTCGAAAACGATGATGATGGGGTAATCTCAGAATTTCCACCGGCGCCAAAAGAGCTGGAAGATGGAATACATACTACTGCAGATAACCTCAAGAAAATTGATTTGGGGACGGCAAGTGACCCGCGGCCGACGTTCGTCAGTGAACTGTTGTCTGAAGAAAGGATGGCTACGCTAAAAGATATGCTCATGCAACATAAAGATTGCTTCGCATGGAACTATTCCGAGATGCCAGGATTAGACCCAGAGATTGCTGTGCACAAATTGGCGATATCTCCGGACGTCAAGCCGATCAAGCAAGCGCCGAGAAGAATGCCGGTCGACCTTGAGATGAGCATCAACACCGATGTCAAGAAGCTAATCAACTCCGGCTTCATCCAAGAGGTTCAATATCCTGACTGGATCGCCAACATCGTCCCAGTGATGAAGAAAAATGGAACGGTACGCATATGTGTGGACTTTCGGGATCTCAACAAAGCTTGTCCAAAGGACAACTTCCCAGTACCAGTCACTGAGCTGATGATAGATAATACGTCCACTCACGAAGTCTTCTCCTTCATGGACGGATCATCAGGATACAATCAGATAAAGATGCATCCCGAAGACCAGAAGCATACCGCTTTCCGGACCCCTTTGGGTCTATTCTGCTATAAGGTGATGCCTTTTGGTCTAAAGAACGCCGGTGCCACCTACCAGAGGGCCATGACGAAGATCTTCGATGACCTCATACATGAAATCGTCGAATGCTATATCGACGACCTTGTGGTAAAAAGCTAATCATACGAGGAACATTTAGAGCATCTGAAGATCGTATTTCAACGCCTTCGGCAATACAACTTGAAGATGAACCCTCTTAAATGCGCGTTCGAAGTTTCCTCGGGCAAATTCCTGGGATTCATCCTTCGACACCGAGGCATCGAGATAGACCCGTCGAAGATCAAGGCGATTATGGAAATGCCCCCGCCAAAGACTCTCAAGCAGCTACGATCTCTCCAAGGAAAGCTCGCATATATCCGACGATTCATAGCCAATCTTCCTAGCAAATGCCGTCCTTACAGTCACCTAATGAAGAAGGGGACCCCGTTCGTCTGGGATCACAAATGCCAAAGCGCACTGGATGAAATCAAGCAATACCTGCAGAATCCGCCAGTACCGGCCGCTCCCGTTAAAGAAAAACCTCTCATTCTGTATACAACAGCCCTCGAAGGTTCCTTAGGCGCGCTATGGGCACAAGATAACGACCAAGGGAAGGAGAGAGCCCTTTATTATCTGAGTCGAGTTTTCCTGGGGGCAGAAAGCAATTACTCCCCCATCAAAAAACACTACCTGGCGTTGATCTTCACAATAACGAAGCTCAGACACTATGCGTTGGCACATGAGGTCCATCTCATATCAAAGGTGGATCCCCTTAAATATTTGATGTCAAAGGCCATATTGACGGGGCGGCTAGCTAAGTGGGCCCTGCTATTGATGGAGTTCTCGATAACTTATCGTCCTCTTAAGGCAATGAAAGGCCAGATCATCGCCGACTTCCTCGCCGAGCATCTGATACCTGCCGATTCTCCTTTGAACTGCGAATTGCCAGATGAACATGCGTTTGACACGATTGACGGGGATGATACCCGGTGGGAACTCTATTTTGATGGAGCGTCTTCCATGAAGAAGCGCAGACAAAGCACCCCCATAATCAAATCAGGGGTAGGCATCATCTTCATAACTCCACAAGGAGAGATAATGCGCTTTGCCTTTTCCTTAATAGAGCCAAGGACGAACAATGAAGCCAAATACGAAGCTTTGATAGCAGGTCTCGAGATCGCCATCGACATAGGAATCGAAAACCTGCTCATATACGGAGACTCCGAGCTGGTCGTTAGTCAAATAAACGGCGACTACCAAACATGCAAGCCAGAGCTGGTAAAGTACGGTGAGAGAGTACAACAGTTGCTCACTCAAATCCCTTCCTACACCTTGGAAAGCATACCGCGTGCGGAAAATAGCAAAGCGGACGCATTAGCCAAGCTCGCTAAAGAACTGGCTGACGAAAACTTCGATGACATGAGAATCGTTGTGCAAAGCCGTCGGGTTCTCGCACCGGCAGAAATATCTCCGGAGTTGTCCGAAGAAAAGGAAGCGACCGAGCGAATGACTCTGCAAATAAAAGACCAGGAAAAGGTTGCGGATTGGAGAGAAGTCTTTAAAGATTATTTCAAATCCCTTCGAATACCTGAAGATGCATCCTCAAGATATCAGCTTATAAAACGAGCTCTGTCTTTTGCTTTCGTCAATGATACTCTGTATACGAGATCATTTGATTCTCTGTGGTTAAGATGCCTGGGGCCTGAAGAGGCAAAGAGAATCGTCCAAGAAACTCACGACGGACTTTGCGGTTCTCACCAAGCCGGGCCGAAAATGAAGCTAAAGATCAAATGGATGGGTTATTATTGGCCCACGATGATCCAAGATTGCCTCGAATACGCGAAGCAATGCCATTCATGCCAGATTCACGGGGACTTTATCCATCAGCATCCAAATCAACTATATCCAACAGTGGCTAGCTGGCCGTTCGAAATGTGGGGGACTGACATAATCGGCCCCATCGAACCAGCATCGTCCAGACGACATCGATTCATTTTAGCCACAACTGATTACTTCTCCAAATGGGCAGAAGCAATACCGCTAAAGAAAGTGAAAACGGAGAATATCCTCCATTTCTACAAGACACACGTCATTTTTCGGTTTGGAACTCCACGACGGATTATCTTCGATAACGGGCCAGCCTATAGAAGCCACAAGATCAGCCGCTTCGCACAACAGCATAACATAGACTGGAGATACTCCTCAGTCTATAATCCCCGAGCTAACGGTCTAGCTGAGGCTTTTAACAAGACCTTAACGAAGTTCATGAAAAAGACGATGTCCCGAAATAAGAAGGACTGGCACGAGAGACTGCATGAAGCTCTCTAAGCGTATCGAACTACGTTCAAAACGGCCACAAACACAACTCCATACGCATTGGTATTCGGTACAGAGGCGGTACTCCCCCTCGAGATAGAACTACCCTCTCTACGAGTGGCAGTTCACTACGAGCTAACGGACGAAGAGAATGCTCACCTTCGGCTTGAGGAACTCGATGCCCTTGATGAAACCCAGCTCATAGCGCAACAAAATCTGGAGGCTTATAAAGCAAAGATGATGCGCTCATATGAAAGATTGACTAGGCCGAGAACATTCCACCAAGACGACTCGTACTAGTGGTCAAAAGACCTATGATCCCCAATCGTGCCAAACGGGGGAAATTCGAGCCGAACTATGAAGACCCGTACATCATAGACAAGGTCTACCAGGGTGGGGCCTATCTTTTTATGGACATGCATGGTGAAAGACCTTTCAGGCCAATAAATGGTCGCTTTCTGAAAAAGTACTATGCTTGACGAGTCATGGCCTAGGTCAATGATGGATGACAACGACTATATCCGCTCGCTATCTTCCTAAGCCCAAACTCTATAAGTAATAGCCGGCTAACGGACCGAAATGTCCTTAAACTAACAACGGACCGAAACGTCCTTAAACTAACAACGGACCGAAATGTCCTAAAACTAACAACGGACCGAAACGTCCTTAAACTAACGATGGACCACTATGTCCTAAAACTAGCTGTTGACCGAGATGTCGATAAACTACGGTGGATTGCACCATCCCAAAGCTGATACAAAAAAAAGAATAAAAAAAAAGAGAGAGAAAAGAAAACGGTATGTCCATAAGCAAAATGGGCACGGATGAAAATCCGAAAGGGCTCCGTGAGTAAAAACAGCAGGGCTACCGGCGAGTTTTGTGAAAACCCGAAAGGGCGCAACCTCGTTAGAATAAAAAAAAGAGAAAAAAGAAAACGGTATGTCCATAAGCAAGAGGGCACGGATGAAAACCCGAAAGGGCTCCGTGAGTAAAAACAGCAGGGCTACCGGCGAGTTTTGTGAAAACCCGAAAGGGCACGATCTCGCTAAAAGACACTTGTAAGGTCCTCTCGACTTTGTAAGGAGAAACCACCTGCATGAGATCCTTACGACTCATAAGGGAGCAACACAC